>JAVBJF010000283.1:0-489983 GCA_033439095.1 Pseudococcus viburni | reverse complement strand
CTGCATAACCATCCATGAGGATTTGTGCGAAATCGGTGCAAAACAATTTTCTCCTCCATAAGAGGTCCACCCCCGCCCCTCCCCCCCTCAAAATGCAAAGGGACTGGGTAGGTGCGACTTCATTACAGACTCTGGACATCATATAGAGAACATTTTTCTGTAATATGTAAAATTGCAATTGATATATCTGTATTTTTTCAAAGTGCTTTTTTCCCTGGCTAGTTAAATAGCATATCGTATAGGTATTTCTAATTTCCAACTTCGTTTTCAAAAATAATTTCTCCAGCCCCTTCAAATTATTCGATATGCCGGACCGCCATTATCGCCCGAACGCTGAAACTCGTCCCACGACGCGACGTTACGCGAGAGTTCGAACAAGCCGGTCACATTCGAACTCCCGCGTAACGTCGTGGATCGAGTTCCAGCGTTCGGGCGATTTAAAGGAGTCCCCCCCACAAACTTTTCCTCATAACTTTGGAGGGGGTGAAGCACAAACGACCGGACTTGAAGCACAAACAAGCACTAACGAAGCACAAACGAACGACCCCATTTTCGACTCGATCGGGGGTGGTGGGGGTGCTGCCATTTCCCCAGCACCCCCACAAACTTTCCCCCATAACTTTGGAGGGGGTGAAGCACAAACGACCGGACTTGAAGCACAAACAAGCACTAACGAAGCACAAACGAACGACCCCATTTTCGACTCGATCGGGGGTGGTGGGGGTGCTGCCATTTCCCCAGCACCCCCACAAACTTTCCCCCATAACTTTGGAGGGGGTGAAGCACAAACGACCGGACTTGAAGCACAAACAAGCACTAACGAAGCACAAACGAATGAACCTACTTTAGACCCCTAAGGGGGTGGTGGGGGTGCTGGCGAAATGTACCTCGAAAATATGGTCAAATTAGAAAAAAATTGATTTTGATTTTGATTCAAGTTTTGAAAACTGAACAAAACCAATTTAAAAAATTGCAATCTAATCAAAATAAGAAGTACTTACTCATTTATTTACATTCAACATATCCAGTCCTATCTTCAGATCTTCTATTTTGGTAGGTAAGTACTCAAAATCTGAAACAGAAAACAACTTAATTCTTAATTTTTAATCACAAAAATTTTATCAAAATCACGTAAAAGCAATACATAGGTAATTAACTAAAAAATTTAATATCGAATTGAAAATATATTCGATTTGGTAATCAGTTTAGAAAATTTAAAAACTGATGAAAAATTACTATTAATACGATGCACAGTGGTCCAGACCCCTTGAAACGTGCGAAATTCATTATCATAAAAAAGGGCAATAAAAGTGGGTAAAAAATAGTGTACTATAGTTTTTTTGGTCGTAGATTACGAATCGGACAAAAAAAAATGATTCGGGGCAATGGGGAGGGGGTAGGGGAGGTGCTGAAATCGAAATTCACCTAAAATATCGTGTAATATATCGAAATCTAGGTTTTCGAAGTCGTAGATTAAGAATATGACCATAAAAAAATTTTTAGAGGTCATGGGGAGGGGGTGGGGGGATGCTCAAATCAAAATTCACCATAATATCATGTAGCATATCAAAATCTAGGGTTTCAAGGTCGTAAGTTACGAATCCGACAAAAAAATTTTGTGAAAGTAAGAGGGAAGGGGTGGTGGTATTGAAATCACTGAAAAAACTAAAAGTACTAGGACCCAATAAAATATGGTACTCAGTACCGTAAACCTAACAATCGCCTATCATGAATTTTCAAAACTTCCCCCAATGGAAAAAATATTGGTAAATTTGTACTGAGTACCGTGGACGCGGTAAACATTCCCATACTTCAAGTAAAGAGTACTATGGCGCGGTAACTATTCCCATACTGCAAGATTTTCTTTTTTTCCCGTTTTTAGTAGCGTTTTTCATCTATCAATATCCTTATTTACATGCCGGGAATGTAAAGGGTTTGTAAATAATGACAATGCTGGAAAAAAATTACTAAAAATGGGAAAAAATCGTTGAAAAAGGCACATTTTTGCTTATAATGCACACGGACGCAGACGGTCGCAAAAACTAATTGGAAAATCGTGTTCAGGGCACTTGAAACTACCACTTTACCTATAACATTTTTCGTGCTGAGGCGTGGCACTTATACTTTTGGTCTAATTTATATTACTAAAATCGCAAAAATACCTTAGATTTCGATCTACTACACGATATTTTAGTTTAACTCCAATTTCAACACCACCACCCCTTCCCTCTTACTTTCACAAAAAAAATTTGTCGGATTCGTAACTTACGATCTTGAAACCCTAGATTTTGATATGCTACACGATATTATGGCGAATTTTGATTTGAGCACCCCCCCACCCCCTCCCCATGACCACTAAAAATTTTTTTATGGTTATATTCTTAATCTACGACTTCGAAACCCTAGATTTCGATATATTACACGATATTTTAGGTGAATTTCGATTTCAGCACCTCCTCTACCCCCCTCCTCATTGCCCCGAATCAATTTTTTTGTCAGATTCGTAATCTACGACCATAAAAACTATAATAGCTAAGATAAAGCCCAAACCCCCAAAAAAATTATCAGAAAGGGAAGTTTCGTATATAAACTCAGTAAGGCATGTATTTCAATATTCCCGAACTTCCCTGAAATTGGTGAATATTTTGATCCCCTTTTGGGAGGTGAGAGGATTCAAATTTTGAGTTTTCGGCCATAACTTTTGAAATTACGCACTTACAAAAAAGAAGTTGAAACAAAAATTGTTTGTCTTTGGATTCTTCACAATTAAACCAAAATTTGAACCCTTCACCCCTCAAAAGGGAGACAAAATATTCCCCGATTTTAGTGAAAGTCGAGTATGTTGAAATACATCCTCCACAAAGTTTATACACGAACTTTCCCGTTTCCGGGAATTTTTTTGGATCAAAACCTAAAATGACGGTGCTAAAATGGAAAATGTTAAAAATGTGGTTCATTACAAAATATCGATCTGCCTCTTAAGAAAAAAATAAGACTACAGAAAAAAAATTGACTTCAAAAGTAAAAAGTTATCAAAAAGTGTAAAAATTGTTCAACAAAAATTTTAAATTGTGAAGTAATGGAATTTTTTTCTTAATCAGCGTGAAAAATACTATAAAAATCATCCATTAAGCTTCAAACAACATTTCAAAAGTTCAAAAATGTCAACCTGTGATCATCGACTTTACACGATCGATGCCTGTGATTGATTACCGATGAAGGAAAAGAACAAATTCGCACTACACGAGTATAAAGTCTCCTTTTTTTGAAAAAGTGATTAGGGCTGGATTTTCACACCAAAGGATGCTTCTAAAGCACCCAAAAAAAATTTAAACGGTCTACTCTACGCACTAAAGCCGAATAGAAAATTAATCAAAATATGAATAGGTACATAAACAAACCCAAATTTTTTAACCTTTGGATGGTTGTTAATTGACTCGACAAAGTTTTGTGTTTTCATAAAATGTAACCCTTAATCCACCTCTCAACAGCCAGGGTTAGTAAGCCGTATTAAAAAATGCGGCTGGCTGACTTGGGCTTACGAAAAAAAAATACGGCTTCGGCTTTCGGCTTTCAAAAAAAAAATACAGCTTCGGCTTCGGCTTTCGGCTTTTGGCTTACGGCTTTTGGCTTTTCGCTTCAATTTTCAAATATTTTGCTAAAAAATGATTTGTTTTCAAAACTTTTATTATTTTGCTAAAAATTTATTCTTTTTTTTAAATTTTCATCAATGCAGTAAATTTTCCCAACCTGAATTTTGTCAAATTTTAAAAATTTTGATATGAATTTTACTTTTACAGAAACAGAAACACAGAATTGAAAAAAAAAAAATTAAGCCGAAAAAATAGAGCTTTCGGCTGGCTTTTGCTTTTCAAATATTACAGCTTAAGCTTTCGGCTGGCTTTTCAAAACAAAGATTTTACCGTTTTTTTTCGGCTTTCGGCTTAGGCTTTCGGCTGGCTTACCAACCCTGTCAACAGCTGAAAAATCCATTTGATCAATTACACAATAAAAATTAAAAACTGAACCGTTTGCAATAAAAACGAAAAAGCAATGAAAAAAATTAGCAAAGGTACTCACCAAATGTATCTTCTGGTATATCTGGCATGTTGAATTACTTCTGAAACAAGAAAACAATTCACATAGTTTCAGAAAAAATATCAAAATGAATTCAAATTTTAAAAAACTACGCTGGAACATCACGACAGAAACGAAAAAAAATTGAAATTGAAAAAAAATCAGTACCTAAAAAAATTCTGAAGTGATTCCGAAGAGCACTCAAAACGTTATGAGACGAGAAAGAGAAAAATCTCCTGCCAAAATCGAGAAGGCAGATAAGAAGTCACCTAACCAGATTTGAACCTATAAAAATCCCTGTTCTAAATAACCTTTCAGGAAGAGAGCCAAAACTAGACTGAGCTGAGTAGCTCCGGATCTGCCAAAGTTAACATTCAAGAGGGGAGGGCCACGCCCATAACCTGTTTCCCCCCACTTCACCACACTGGTGGGTCTATTGTTAGATAGAGCCTAAACCAACCAGCAGGTGTAAGATAACAAGACAAAAGGCCTCAAATAGGACAATAAAAAATAAAACCAGTCATTGTGCTGGTCTGAAATGCCTAAACAGTAGGTGGTACATATAAACTCAGATACAATAGACAGCAGGAGTATAAAAGAAATATTTCACCTGCCTACCCACCCCACAGCTATAGAATTCTAAACAATCCCCTACATTCAAAAATTCGAAATCTCGGACGTGATGTCGTAAACAGGTCGGCATTTTAGAAATACAATGGACAATTTTTACACAAGAGGAATGAATTTTAGTCACGTACTTACTGCTCTTTGTATTAGGTATTGTTGATACTTTTTTTTTCAAATTTTAAAGGTTGTAAAATTTAGGCAGCTGAATGTTTTCAGAATTTTATCAATCAATGGGTAATAAATCTAATTTTAGGCTTCGGTTGTCTTTTATGATGTACAAAGGGAGCGAATTCTAGTCACGTATTTTGCTTTGTATTTTTATTTCAATGTTCCTTTTTGGAATTATGAAAGTGCAATAAAATTTTACATCATATGGCGGCGTTCCTTTTGTATTTTTTTTCTATTCATTATTCCGAAATGTGAGGGTTGTAAAATTTGGGCGAAATAATGTCTGAAGAATTTTACGAGTTTGGGTTTCAGCAGGGGGTTCTTTACATAAAAGGAATAATGAATTCCAGTCACGTAATACTGTCCTTTGTATTTTTATTCATGTTCCTTTTTTGGAATTATGATAGAATCACGTCGGAAGGTAATAAATTTCAAATCGGAATTTCAAAGGATGAATAGATTCAAACGTGATGTCATAAAACTGTATAGAATTTTTGGAATACAATGGACCATAAAATTTTAGATAACTATCTAGCACCAGAGGGGCAATAAATTCAAAATCAAGTCCGAGGGTATAATAAAAAAAAGTGAGGTCGTAAAATCAGCAGGAATTTTCAGAACCACAATAACAATAAAATTTTGGTGATAAGACAACAATAAATTTCAAATTAGCATTTCAAAAGATAATAAAGGAGATGCCGAACAGCTGTCTGTCTTTGAGGGCAAGCTCATTGTCATTAACAAGATTAAGATAAGCATTGTAAAAATATTAAAAAGTACACGCAGATGCACTTGAGAAGTACAGCTCTTACCAGGTTTGATTTTTAAAAACACGTTAATAAAGTTGCCTAACCATTTGTCACAGATACGACACACACTTTTCTACGTCTGCCCGAGTCTTCTTCAGATTCGGTCTCATTTTTACATAAAACCCATCTCTTTTGTAGTACAATGGATTATAAATCACGTCTCTCTCATGTTGGAATTTTGTTTGTCGAAATTCATCTTGGGAACTCAAAATTACGACTCGTTACATTTTTATATTGTAACTCTTGGTAGGATATAATCCGTCTATCACGTCTCTACATAGTGTTGGAATAACTTTTTTTTTTTAAATTTAAACTTATTTAATAAACTCATGCTCTATTTTTTGATCATGTCTCAGTCTCCTCTTATCTTCATAGCCCTCGCACAATAGGTGGCTCGTTGTCGTTGGTCACGTCTTCGTCTGATTTGGAATTTCATTTGTTAAAATTCAAAAAGATTTTCTACCTTGCTCAAAGCCGACTCGTTTCATTTTTTGTAACTCTTTATAAAAAGTTATCTTTTTTTTGTCACGATGAAAAATTTCCAAATTTTTTTACGCTAAATTTTTCTGAAATTGTTTGGTATGTTCAGCAACAGTCAAAAAAGTTTTCGACTTTTTTCAACTCGACGAGATGCCTAAGAAAACAGGCAATTCAAGAATTGAATTAGGTATCAATTTTATAATTTCTTCGACATTTTTTCAATTGGAAAAATTTTACAGTTCAGGGAAAATTGAGGAAAAATTTTTATTTACGAGTTGGAAAATTTTTAGAAAATATGAAATTGAAAAAAATTGAAAAAATCGAAGATTGGAACAATTTTTAATATCCATTATACTCATCTGTTATATTTATTTCAATAAAATTTATAAAATGAATATCATACGTTTTTTTTTATTTTTTTGAATTTTGACCTCATTAAGGGGCTGGTAGGGGGGTTCAGAGGGGTCGAATGAAAAAACTAAGCACATATTCGAACTCAGCGCCTTTGAATTAGTAGAAATCGATATATTATTTCACTTTTTCCATTTTTTTTGAATTTTGACCAAAATTTAGGACCCCTGTGCCCCCCAGGGGTATTGAGATCCCATCTTGAAAAGTAATTAGTTGAAAAATACATTAAAAGTTCTCTTCATAGTAATTTTTTCAGATTTTTTAATGGGGCCCTTCATCTTTTGTACTTATCATGAAAGTTGAACTTCCATCACAAAAGCTCAACTTTGAACTTTTCAAAAAGTGATTATCAATTTTGAATCTGCTTTCAATTCTCTACAAAACAGCATGAACAGATTCATTTTAGACCTCTCGAGATATGCTCCTTCAAAGTTAAGCAATTTCGCAAAAATCCCAATTATACGAAAATTACAAGGGCCGCCCTCCGCCCCCCTGAAGGATTAGGATCGGAATGACGGTGTTCCTTCATTAGACCATCGAGGAGAACTCGTAAAAAAGTTTTGAGCGAAATCAGAAGACCCAAGGTCAAAACCTGGTCGAGTTGACATAGAATGAGCCAGCAGCAATTGCCCTTCAATTTTCAAAATAGGCAACATATTCATCTCAAGTGGTTTTTTTTAATGGTACCCGGTTATATCAAAAAATATGTTTGGCAGATGATTCATGGAACCAGGGGTGCGGCGAACCCCCTGAGGCAACGACGAGGACCCCCCAAATTTTCCAAGTTGCCCTCCCCCATTTTCACAAATTTCCTCATTTTTTTACGAACTTTGAGGAGGGGGGGGGTACAAAAAAAATACAATACCACCAAACGATTAAGGCTTAATGCGACGTTCCGACGTTTATATGTGATATGAGACATTGAGAAAAGTAGGTATTGCATAAATATAAAAACATCTTTAAAATAGAACAAATTAAGAGCGATAAGCCTTAAGAATCAGCAAATATCAATAAACTTGATTAAATATAAACATTTGACATCTGTCCCCTAAAAAATCAGCCATGTCTGCATCTCTTTTATCTTTATCCATCTGAAATCTGAATTGGTAAAATTTACTTGCTTGAATCAGTGGAATGACTTCAACTGAAAAGCAGTGTTTTTTCATCGATCTTTCAGTCAAGTCGTCAAGTCAAAATAATTATTGATTTTTCCTGACAAATGGGAATTGACTGAGAAATCAATAAAAATATTATTAATTTCCAAAGATAATCATTTTACTGATTCTCAAAGGCAGAATTTCATCATAGACTGATTCAGATTCGTTTTAGAAGATATGATTAAAATATTGCTCGAGCGAAGCGAGGGCGAAATTTTTTCGAAAAACCATGTTTTAATACCAAAAAAATGCACTTTTTTCACATTTTTGTAAAAAATCTCCTTTCCGAGAGGGGGGGAGGAGCTCGAGCCTATTGTGCCTCTCCCTTGGGTGCGCCTTATGGACGAAATGAATTTGAAGTATAATTTAAGTTTCATAGAATGGTGTGGCAAAGTGTGCAGTGACGTACCAAAGTCAGGATATTGAATTGAGGGGGCAATGTCTCAGAATTTCCGGCTTGATTTTTGAAAAAATTTGAAAATCAAATTATTTAAGCACGAAACAGACTGACTTTGGGGGGGTGGATGGCACAAATTTTCAGACTGAATTAAATTTTTTAACCACTTCTCCCTTTCATTCAATTTATTGCTTTTCCCTGCCTAATTTCAATGTATCTAATCTATGTATCTACTCGAAGTTGGAAAAATCAGCGAAATTGTCAATTTGTCCCGAAAAAAGAAAGAGTGGAAAAGTTCGAGAAAAATTATAATTTATTTCAAAAATTTTGTAATTTTAATGGAAATGCCAGCGAAATGAATTTGGACCGAACGAAACGAGGGCGAAAATTTTAGAAAACCTCAAGTTCAAGGCGAAATAAAACAATGTTTTAGAATAAAAAACTTGAATAAAAAATTGACCACTATTACTATGAAATTATTGAGGGAGAAGTATGATGAGGCCGAGCGCAGCGAGGCCAAAGCTTTTAAAAAATTTTATTTTCAAACATCGAACATGAGTTTTGAGGGAAAAAATATATAAGTAATAAAATTAGGTGAATATTGGAATAATTTTGAGGAAAAATACGAAAAAAATCACTTTTGTATGAAGTAGATGAAATACATACTCGTGCATACAATAAGGCCGAGCGCAGCGAGGCCAAAGTTTTTGAAAATTTTAGAATTGGGAGGTATAATTTCAGAGCTGGACTGTAATTTCTGAAGAAGCGATGTTTACTTCAAAAATTTTATTGTTATTGGTCAAATTTGCCAACTTTTCTCATTTTGAGACGAATTTTGCCAACTTTTTCTATACTAGCATTTCTGGGGGGTGAGTCACCCCCCCTCCCCACCATTCGCTACGCCCCCGGCCCTGCATCTAAGTTATACTCGAAGATGTTACTTGGAAAATAAATATAATCTTTTTTGCGTTTTTCTAAAAAATAAATATCTACTTACTTTACATATTTCTAAAAAAAAATTATCTGCGTACCTACTTATTCGTTTTTGCATTTTTCTAAAAAATAAATATTTATCTACTTTTTTTTGCATTTTTATAAAATGAATAACTACCCTTTTTTGTGTGTTTTTTTTTTAGAAAATAAATACCTACTCGTTTTTCTTTTTTGGAATGTACTAAGATATTGTATATTTACCTACTACAAAAAAAAGAACAGAACATAAAAACCTTTCAATGAAAGCAATGTTTTTGAAAAAAAAAAATGAAAATTCATCTTAGAAATTTTTATTGAGTAAGAAATGAGCAAAATTGGCATAAAATTGATGAGGGGGGGTCGTCGCTGAAAAAAATGAAAATTCACCTGATTACAAGTGCATATTTTTACGTTCCCAAGAAAATGTTGGCAATTTTTATTGAGTTTAAAAATGAGCGAAATTTGGGTGAAATTGATTTTTTTAGAGGGGGTCCAGTCTATCGATGGGGGGGGGTCCATTATATTGATTTGGGGGGGGGGGTCGTTGCTGAAAAAAATGAAAATTTACCTGTTTACTAGTACATGTTTTTACGTTTCCAAGAAAATTTTTGTCATTATTGAGTTAAAAATGAGCGAAATTAGCGTCAAATTGATGAACTTTTGGGAGGGGGGTCGTCTATTGATAGGGGGTCCTGTAATTATAGGGGGTTTGTTTTTAATTATTTTCCAATATTTATTGTTAATTAATTTTTTTCTCGTTAAAATTTAAATTTGTAATTGTTTTTGCATTTTTTTTCGCCCCCCCCAAAATTTTCAACGACGAGTTGCTCGTCAAGAATACCCCTTCGCAGCACCCCTGCATGGAACACCCTGTATGGTGATTTTTCGATTAAAAACTTCAAATAGCCGAAAAAACGTGAAGGAGAGCACCAAAATTGCTGAAAAAAATATCATAAATACACTTCCGGAGCCTACGCGAGATTGAAAAAATAACGGTTAAACGTGACCGCCGTTTACCTGGTAAACCAGTTATTATCATGGGACAAGTTGACCTGTGTTGCCAAAAATGACACATTGACACTAGATGGCTTGTTGGGGGTCATCGATCTTTGGGGTCTTTCGTCCGATGTACCGGTGCGTTTCAGGTATAAGAACGTAATATCTACAAGCTCTACGATGGCTGAAGATTCAATGTAATCTTTCGTGCGTGGTCCAGAAAATCGTATTAAACTCGCGAATAAAAACACTTTTATATACTTAGGGATAAACCGTATTCAGTGTTGAAAGAACCGTCGTGATGAGTGGAATTTATATAATTTTTTCGTGTCTTATCGCTGCTGAGACAGTTCATGCTGTTCAACAAAATCTTGCAGCATCAACCATCGTAGATTTGTACAACAAGACGCTTTATTTCTTCGACGATTTCCTCTCACCGGATAGAATTGATAGCTTGCCTCGATTTGGTGAAAATATACCATACGAAACACTTGCAACTCTACATAACGCTTGGAGACCATATAGTTCGCTCTATAGCAAGATCATGATCTGGTGCATTGATGTGAATTCAACCAGCAATATGCTTGAACAGGAATTATGGCTGTATCCTAAAAGACAAGAAGAACTCGCTTCAGATGTGATTCGTGAATTAAATAAAATGAAAGGATATTTCGATTCAATAGCGACCAACAGCGTAAACTATCAAGCAATGATTACATTTACAGATGGTGTCCTGAAATATGAAGTTATTAATGGTCACACGTCGGATGAAATTGAAGATATGGTGGAGCCACTTCTTCAGAGATCGAAAAGTGAAGGTAATGTTACACTGGTGATGTTTAATGGCAATGTGAACCACGCGAAAATTATTCTTACCACGGCCCTCAGTGTGCTCAATGGCACGACGAGTGCAGGCATTTTCGATAAAGAGGACATAGAGGACATGGTTGCGAAATGCAGACCCTTTCTGTGAGTTTTGATATCTTACTATTTTAATACTCGAACTTTTTATTATTATATCTAAAATGACCTTAATCTATGTTGAAAGGGAACCGGCGGTTAAGATAGGCGAATCTGCCCCCGAGCTGAAATTCGAAACTAACCGATGGAATTTGGTTCTTAGGGTCTGAAAACCACGTGGTAAAAATTTTGGCTCCCAACTCTACTCCTAGCAGTCCTAGCCCCAGTTATTGGACAAAACGTTACTTTTTTCAGCCTTTCCATTAAAAATTTTTATTTTCGCGAGTTTTTCACCAAATTTTTTCAAATTTTCGTGAGGTGTACCCTGTACTGAGGGGTATCAGTGGGCGGTTTGAAAAACATTTTTTAATGATTTTTTCAAGCCGAAAATTGCGTTTGAAAACTTCAATTCGAGTTTTCTACATGATGTTTCAGAGGTGCAATTTTGAAAAAAAAATATTCTATGTTCCTAGCCCCTATGTACATCATGATATTTTTTCAGAATTTTTAGGTGGTGGAACAATTTGAAAAATGCAAAAAACCACTTTTTCACAGCGTTTTTCACTCATAAAATGGTCATTTTTGGCCGAAAAAAATTTTCTTGAAATTATATTCGCAATTACAAGAAAAATTTTTTCGGCCAAAAATGACCATTATATGAGTGAAAAACGCTGTGAAAAAGTGGTTTTTCGCATTTTTCAAATTGTTCCACCACCTAAAAATTCTGAAAAAATATCATGATGTACATAGGGGCTAGGAACATAGAATATTTTTTTTTTCAAAATTGCACCTCTGAAACATCATGTAGAAAACTCGAATTGAAGTTTTCAAACGCAATTTTCGGCTTGAAAAAATCATTAAAAATTTTTTTTCAAACCACCTACTGATACCCCTCAGTATAGGGTACACCTCACGAAAATTTGAAAAAATTTGGTGAAAAACTCGCGGAAATAACAATTTTTAATGGAAAGGCTGAAAAAAGTAACGTTTTGTCCAATAACTGAAGCTAGGAGTGGAGTTGGGAGCCAAAATTTTTACCACGTGGTTTTCAGACCCTAAGAACCAAATTCCACCGGTTAGTTTCGAATTTCAGCTCAGGAGTAAATTCCCCTATCTTAACCGCCGGTACCCTTTCGAATTAAGTCATAAAATAGTAAAACTGGTAGGTCTAGGTGGCAACTGATTTCTCAGTCAATTCTCAATTTGTCAGAAAAAATCGATAATTTTGGGCAGAAAGATCAGTGAAAAATCACTGACTGAGTGAAATCCATTTCACTGATTCAAGAAGACAGAATTTCACCCAAATCTGTCTGATCCAGATTTAGAAAATACTATCTCATTCTGAATCAGTGAAAAGTCACTGATAAATAGTCAGAATTGCAGCACATGAAAAATCAGCAAAATTCACTGATTTTTCAGAAAATTTCATAAATTTTACTGACTTTTCAGTGATTTTTCGCACTGATTTTTTAAAATGGTTTATTTATTGTTTTCAGTAAAAAAAATCACTGATTTTCTCCTGTGCTGCAATTCTGACTGTTTCTCAGTGATTTTCGATAATTTTTACTGATTTATAATTGAGAGAGTACCTCAGTGCATTGATTGCTTGTACCAAAAATCCTAAAATTCTTCAATTTTTCTTAGCTGAAATTTGTACTTGTATCACCCGTTTATTGAAAATGTGCTAAGAACGTCACATAAATAACAGGATACTGAATTTTTCAATCGATTTTGACCTCTTCCCATTTTTCTCCAATTTAGCACTTCCCTTACACAATTTCTGGGTGCGCTCATGATTTATTTTCAATTTTTTTTTACGAGTTCCTCTTGATGGTCTATTCATATAACCACGATCATTTCCCTTCTAACTCTCAAGAGGACTAGGGGGTGGGCCTCGTAATTTTTATGCAATGACGATTTTTTGCCAAATTACCCAACTTTGAAGGCTCATATTTCGAGATCGGTTGTACTTGGGGGAAAACTGTTTGCGGGGTTTGAAAGAGAATTGATAGATGATTCAAAAACGATAACTACATTTTGAAAAGCTCGAAGTTGAACTTTGGTGGTAAAAGCTCAATTTTCATAAGTACATATGAAAGCTACTATTTAAAAATCTGAAAAAATTACAGTAAGTAGCTCTTTTAACCCGTTTTTCAACCAACAAATTTTCAAGATGGGATCTCTACATCCCTGGGAGGTACAGGGGTCCATAATTTTGACCAAAATTCAAAAAAATCGAAAGAGTAAAGTAACACATCGATTTCTACTAATTCGAAGGCACTGAGTTTGAATATGTACTCGGTCCTATTAGCCCCCTTATTAAGGTCACATTCCAAAAAAAAGTGAAAAAAAAACATGTGACCTGTCGTTTGTTAGGTTTTTGAGGGCACTGAGTTCGAATATTGGCTCATTTTTTGGATTTGAGCCTTCGGTGCCTTCCTAACCTCCCAATTTTGAGAAAAAGTATGTTAAGAAATGAAAATAGCGTGCGGTATATCGATTCTCACTAATTTGGGGGCGTAGAATTCGAATATTGACTTACTTTTCGAGTTTTCGATCCGATCGATCTCTTTTCCCAGAAATTATATTTTTTCACTCAATTGATTTTAAATTCTGATCTAGGTATGCAAAAAAAGAGAAGTCTTGAGTGATCAACACGAAATTGAATAAAAAAACATACCTCGGATTTTGACCAAACTCGGTAGGGTTGTTGGGTCACCATCGGAGACTACCCAAAAAAAATTAAGCCCCCCATGTGAAAGTGGGGGGAGCTAGGGGTCCCCAAAGGGCACCTACTTTTGAAAAAAACGCGATTTTTTGTGATTCTAGGCAAGTAAAAATGGCGCGAGATTCATGAAACAGCACTAAAAAGGTGCGATTTGAGTTTCTACATCTTCCTGAACCGTTGCCACCCTTCTCAGATCAAAGCTCTTTCTGCTAACGGGGGGTTGAAAAGTTTGCAGATCGCAAAATTCAAATATTGTGAAATTTTTGCTGGCTCCGAGTTATTTATTTTTGCGCCGGGTAATACCTTATTTTTCAAAATAAATTTTTGAAGATAATCTTCAAAATTTTCTCGATCAGTGTAGCCAATTGCAAATTGTGAAAGTCAAATTATTGGAATTCGCGTTGGTCTGATCCAGGGTTGTTCTTTTACATGTAAAATAATTATTTTGCATAAAGTGTAAAATAATGTAAAATAACGATGTAAAAAAAATGAAAATGTAAAATAACATGTAAAATAACAATTTCTTGTAAAATAATGTAAAATAACACTGATAAGAGTTGATAATAGGCTAAATGTATTTTATTTGAGCATTTTCAACGTGGTTTTGAAGTTTTGATGTAGTTGAGGTGATTTTGATTTACAATTTAATAAAATTAAAATGGCTCGCTCTAAAGGGTCAAGTACAGAAATTTCCGGCTTCCAAAAATTCTAGGATGGTAATAAATACTGTGCCATGTGTAATAATTGCCACCAAATTATACATTGTGTTGTGATGATAACGAACTTAATAATTCCGATATTTCCGATACCAAATGAAATGTAAAACGTAAGGTATATTGATATTACTGATACTGAATTGATATTTGAACCGTGTTAAGTTAAAAGCGACCAAGCACCATCAAAAATTTCATCAAAAAACAGACTTGAAAGTACGATAAGTAACTTTTAAACAGTTGAAGAAGGGATAAAAACTTGAAAAGTATGAAAAATGTGAACTCTGGAAACATTAATCTATCAATAATTTACTTGCTCAGAAGCTTATTCTGTATTGCCTGTGAAAAATATGTTAAAATCTTAGCACTTCCAAATTTGTGGCTTGGTCTCTTTTGGCTTAACACGATTCATTTGATATAAAAATTAATGTTACTTTTTTTCTACTCGTCAGGGTATTGTTTTAATTACTTTATTTGCCTCTTTTCAGCATAATTTACTAAATTTCATTTCCAAACTGCTGAAAAAATAGAATTTGAGTTATTTTACGTGATAAGAGTTATTTTACATGATAAGAATTATTTTACATTATTTTACACATGTAAAATAATGTAAAATAACATTGTTATTTTACATCGGTTATTTTACATTATTTTACACATTATTTTACTGTAAAAAAACTGGTGTAAATTTACAGCACAACCCTGGTCTGATCATGTATCTTACTATACAGGGTGGCTCGGTTAAGGTGTGAAATATTGAAACCTCATATTCTACTTATCAATACGAACAAAAAATGTCATATTCAACATGGGCCCAAAACGCTTTCTTTCTGAGATATTGCCGAGTAAAGAACTGGAAATTCGGCAACGTTGCGCATCGCGACGCCCGTAAAATGTTGCGTTTAACGAGACGAGCGTCGGGGTTACTTACGCGGAAGTTAATTACAGCGTTGCCACAAAATAAATTATGCTGAGGTACCCTCCATTTTTTTGATTTTTTAGAAAAAATTTTTAGGCGAAATTTTGTTTATAATAATGAGGAATCATGAGAAATCATTAAATTCGATTTTTATTGTAATTTTGTGGGATGGTCGAAATTTGATAAATTGATTACTCAGCATCCAATAAATAAAAAAAACAGAAATTTGGGTTAATAGGTGTTAAATAAGTAGTACTACCCCTAAAAGTGAATAAAATTAAAAAAAATGATTTTTTGTTCTTGTTCGACCATTTTTCTCGTACAGAAACACATTTTTTGCTTTAAAACACTTACTTATGAACCAAAAAAAAAAAAAATTGGTATACGTTTCTATGGACCTCCTTTCACTTTTTCCACCACCTACCCCCCGAAAATTTTCACTGCTAGAGCAAAAATTGCCAATTTTGGGTGAAATCTGGGCCCCCTTTAAAGACGAATAACTCAGTAATGAAGCGTTTATGGCCCATCATGTACATATATAACATTTTTTACTCCAAATGATAAGTAGAATACGTGGTTTTAATATTTCACACCTTAACTGAGCCACCCTGTATATCTTATCCCTGGAAAAATTCACAATTTGTTTTGTTCTTAAACTGAGGAGAAAATTTTTCGTACCATCGCGAAAATATTGATAATCGGGGTATTTTGACCTGCTGAACACGAATATGGAATTGTTTTTTTTATTTGGCCATTTCGTCCCTAAAAATTGGTCATTTCTTGCTCGAGATGCGAAATTTTACGTTGTGAAAAAATTGACGTATAAAAATACCGAGTTTTGAAAAAAATTTAGATTGGAAAAAATTTAGATGTGGAAAAAATAAGATGGCGGAAAAAATTATTGTGAAAAAAACGAAGTACAAAAAAAGCGAGTTTTGAAAAAAAATTAGATAAGAAAAAAATTTAGAGGTGGAAAATATAAGATGGGGAAAAAAATTGTTGTGAAAAAAACGAAGTATAAAAATACCGAGTTCTGAAAAAAATTTAGATAGGAAAAAAAAATTTAAAAGACCGAAAAAAATCACGTTGAAAACCACGATGATGTACACAACCGTGCTGATAAATGTTGAAAAAACGTCTGCTACGTACCTACTGTAATTTTTTCAGCTTTTTAAATGGCAGCTTTCATCTATTGTACTCATTATGAAAGTTGAGCTTTCACCACCAAAGTTCAACTTCGAGATTTTCAAAATGTGATTATCGTTTTTGAATCTCCTATCAATTTATCATTCTGGTCCCGCAAACAGTTCTCCCCCAAATACAACCTATTTCGAGATATAAGTCTTCAAAGTTGGGTAATTTGGCAAAAAAAATTCAATCTCATAAAAATTACGAGCCTCCCCTCCCTCGAGGGTTAGAAGGAATATAACCGTGTTCATGTGAATAGACCATCAAGGAAAACTTGTAAAAAAAATTTGAGCGAAATCGGAAGACCCGACTTTATTTTTGGTTCGAATTAGTATGGAATAGCCAAGCCTCAATCATATTTAATACCTACTTCAATTATGCGCAAGAATATATAGGAATAGGTATTTTTTAAATTTTCTGTATTAGGATAGAATCAAAAATTCCGTCTCGATCAGAATTTCCACCGCCAACGATAACGCCATCAAAGAAGGACATTTTGATGAGGTTTTCTTCTGACAGTTGCTTATGGTTTCCGGATGAATGTGTAGTCATTTTATCGAAACAAACTGTGGCGCAATTGCGGGACTTTTACGAAAATGATCAATCAGTCAATGACTTTTTCAACGCAATCAATGACCTAAGTTCATCAGCGGAATGCAAAGACCGTATGAAATCATACATAAAAAACAATTACTTTTTTTGGGGTTTCGGTATATCAAAAATGAAAGATAAACAATTTATGAAAATTTCCATTTGTCTCAAACCAGACAAATCTGATATAGCTTTCAAATTTGGCCACGTTACCATTGTGAACTAATTACCTTTATAATTATAATAGTTTATGCTGTAATTTATTATATGAGAACTTGAATATAAGTAATATTATGAACTTTTACCAATATAAATAAATATTAAGTGTGATGACCACCAAAGTTCAACTTTGAGCTTTTTACAATGTGATTATCGTTTTTGAATTTCCTATGCCAATTCTCATTCTAATGCCCTCAGATTGTGCATCTTAATGAAGAAAATTCTGGAAAAAATTAAGGCCCCAACCCCCTCCCTTTCGGAGCTATGGCAATTTTATTGCATTATTTTCAGGAATTTTTAATACCAACGAAAGTGAATGAAATTTTCTGTTATTTAGCACAAAGTTACATCTCATAAAAGGTCTATTCACGATAATTTTTTCATTAATTTTTGTTCACTCCTTCATGAGGTTTTGGCCATTTGAAATTTTCAACTGTAAGAAAGACCTTAACAGCGAAGTTCGACTAATTTTTGAAAATATCTTGAAAACGTGTTTTTTGACGTAGATTCACGTCATGTATTCAGTTTTTGCGATTGAGGTGGCGCAAGAGCCGAAAATTGCAAAAAACCGTAAAAAATGTTATTTTGGCAGATTTTTTAAATTTTGAGCATTTTATATCGAAAGAAATGACTAAATAAAAAAACCAAACCTGTATTCGTGTTCAGCTGGTCAAAATACCCCGACAAACACTCATTTCATGTCTCGAAATTTAGTTTTATTGTCGCGAAAAATCAGTGAAAAAAGTGAATTTCGAGATTTAAAGTAAAATGATCGCGAAAATGGTGTTTATCGCGGTATTTTGATCTGCTTGACACGAATCCGACGTTCGTTTTTCCATTTTGGTCATTTCTTTTCGTATAAAATGCTCAAGATTTGAAAAATCAGCCAAAATAATAACATTTCTGTAAAGGTTTTAGTAATTTTCGGGTTTTCTTTCAAAGAAACGGCCAAAACCCCTTTTGCAAAATGTAACATTGTGCCAAAGAACATAAAATTTCCTTCACTTCAATTAAAATTGAAAATCATTAAAAATAAAATTGATTTTATGCATTTTCAGTCATTAACCCTTTCGCTCCCGCACCCAAATTTTTGGTGGCTTCCCATGGCCCAAATTTTTTTTTCTTTTTTTCTTGCATATTTCTCTTCTAAAAACTAGTTTAGGACCAAATATTTCGTTTTCACGAATTCGCAACTTTATAGAAAAAAATATAATTTTTTTTCATTTTGGCCAATTTTTCCCCCTTTATATGGGTTATTGGCAACATTGTGTGAGCTCAAAGGCAAAGGTGTAAATAATTGGTTGCAGTGTTGGCAGCAGGGGTGCGAACCCAAACCGTAACCGTAACCGTAACCTTAATCGTAACCCCTAAATAACCCTTATTTTTGAGTTAGAAAAATAACCATAACCCATAACCGAAACAAAAACCGAAATAGAAAACCCATAACCCATAACCGAAATAAAATTGAGCAGAAATAACCCGTAACCCGTAACCCTTCAAATTTATTTGGGTTACGGTTACGGCTTTTTCTCTTTTTTCCCATGTTTTCCCCCTCATTTTTCCCTTTTCTCCCCTTTTTTTCAGTGTTTTTTTACGTTTTAATTTTAAAATAAAGAATCGAATTGCCCAATCCCCAAAAAATTTGACTTTAAATTCTGACTTCATACTCAAGCAACATACGATTTATGTACCAAGAAAAAATACATCACAAAAATGTAGTTTTTCTGATGGTATAACCCTTATAACCGTAACCCGAAACCATAACCCATAACCCAAATCTTCCAGGCAAACCATAATCAATAACCCATAACCTTTATTTTTAAATTTGAGAAACCGAAATAACCCTAACCATTATTTTTACAAAAAAAAATAACCTGAACCCGTAACCCAAATTAAAAAATTAAGGTTTCGCACCCCTGGTTGGCAGCCCACCACAGAAGTTTTAGAGTGCTACGATAGCCCAGCACAAAGATATCAGCTATTTAAAAAATGTAAGATGATGGAGTCACAAATGTGTGACGTCGGGCAATGAAATGTCACTTGCCTGTCACACATATGTGACGGCGGGAGCGAAAGGGTTAATAAAGTTTATTTCTTGCAAAAAAAATGGGTATGACGCACAGTGGGCCAGGAGACCCCCAAAAACGTTCGTTTTGCTCAAAAACCCCGAAAGAACGTTCAAGAAATGTTTACCTCATGTTTTTGGGGTCGTAGATTTCAAATTTTGAAGAGAAAAAAATTTTCGAGTGAGGGGTGGGGCAGGAGAGAGGGATTTAAATTGAAATTTCATAATAATATCGTGTAATATGTCTAAATATACGTTTTCGAGGTCGTAGATTACGAATTTCGCACTCAAAAAAATTTTGGAGTGAGAAGAGGGGCACGAGGAGGGGTAAAAATTGAAATTTCACAATAATATTGTGTAACTTGTCAAAATATATGTTTTCGAGGTCGTAGATTACGAATTTCGTACTCAAAAAATTTTTGGAGTGAGGGAGGGATCGGAATTGAAATTTTACAATGATAATGCACATATAATATGTCAAATTATATACATTCAACAGGTTGTAGATTACAAATTTTGCACTCAAAAAATTGTACGAGTAAGGATATAGCGAAAATTAAATTTAAACCCCACCTACTGCCTTCCTTCTACAATTTTTTGAGTACGAAATTCGTAATCTACGACTTCGAAAACATATATTTTGACATATTACACGATAGTATTGTGAAATTTCATTTTTTACCCCTCCCTCTTGCCCCTCCTCCAACTCCAAAATTTTTTGGAGAATGAAATTCGTAATCTACGACCTCGAAAACATATATTTTGACATATTACACGATAGTATGGTGTAATTTCATTTTTTACCCCTCCCTCCTGCACCCCTCCTACTCAAAAATTTTTTTGAGTACGAAATTCGTAATCTACGACCTCAAAAAACGTATATAGTGATATATTATACGACACGATAGCATACCATACCGAATTTTTAATTTGAACCCCTCTCAAAAAAACATGGATTTTTTTACTTATTTCTGTCAGAAAATTGCCCGTGTAGACAAATCGTGCAAGTTCGTGCAAAAAATAACACCGGATTCGGTTTCAGGACACTAAAATCTATAATTTAAACCATAAGCGGACACTGACGCCGACTGGGAAAGTATAGTTTTATTCCAAAAACCATTTAAAATCTTGCAAAAATATGGACATCTTTCGAGAGTTATGATTGAATTATCATTTCTCAAATCGAAAAACCAAATACATGGCTGAATAGCCCTTACTTTTCTGATCATTTTGCACTAATTGACATCTCAAAAATATTAACATGAACCAGAAAAATATTGCTTTGTAAACACCCCATAAACAAGATAAAACTAGTTGACTGCACATCGTCAACTTTGGCTGGTGCTGGAAGGGACGGGGGGACGAAAATCAAAATTGCGCTACTCGTTTCGTGCTACCCTAATATCTAACAACAGATTAGCAGTGTTGCCAACTTGATCCATGACAATTTTTTTTCGCAGAAAACGAACGTTTTTGGGGGTCTCCTGGCCCACTGTGTGACGTATAAAAATGTACAAATCATCTCTAATGCAATTCATAAAGTACATTTCAGCAATTTTATCTTTGCTTGTGAAAGCGAAATTTCGAAAGAAAATGGTAATTTTTTATGAAAGTACACAATCTCGGGCAGGGATGTTAACCGAAATCAAAAAAAATAACGGTTACGATTTAGCGGTTTCGGTTTTTAAAATTTTTTTCCGGTTACGGTTACGGTTAAGGTTACATTTTTTTTCTCATTTCGGTTTCGGTTTTCGGTTTCGGTTACAGTTATAGTAAAATAATTTCGGTTACGGTTAAAAATAACGGTTTCGGTTAATTTTTTAAAAAACGAGTAAAAAGAGACCAGATACACAAAAAAATCGCCAAAATTTTTCAAATTTGACCATTGGTGTTCAAAATTTTCAAAAATAAATCAAAAAGTGATAAATTAAGACCCGAAACCTGATTCAGTGCAGAGATTATCATTTTTTATTAATTTTTTATTAAAAAAGGATAACCTAAAATCTCAAAATCACAACATTTATCATGGCTGAAATCATTTTTCAATTATTTCATTTCAATTTGTACTCAAATTTCAATTACACGACACACATGAAGAGTCAAGAAGTTTTTTTTTTGTTTTTTAAATAGAGAAAAAAATTGACCGAAAACCGGAAAAAATCGTTTCGGTTATGGTTACGGTTACGGTTACATAATCTTATTTATTTCGGTTAAGGTTTACGGTTACGGTTTCATTTTTCCAAAAGTTCGATTTCGGTTACGGTTACGGTTACGGTTAATCATCTATTTTTAGCGGTTAATTTTGAATTTCGGTTACGGTTTCGGTTACGGTTAACATCCCTGATCTCGGGGCATTAGATTGAAAATCGGGGCTGGGGCCAAAAACACCCCTTATCCGGCTATACCCTTTGCCCTAAAATTTTATTTTCGCTATAATATAATAGAAAAGTGAAAAAAATATTCCCAATTTTATCAAAATTTAAAAAAAAAATGACTGACATTAAGTAAGTCCAAAGAGTAATGCGGGAAAAAATCTTGCCTATCCTCTGCCTGAATTGGGCGGTTTTTTAATTTGCTTTTTTTCAACGTCTAACAAGTTAAACTTGGGGAATGAAGTAGTAAAACGCATCTACTACCTCTAATTGATTAAATAAAACAATCAAATGTCAAATAATTTAATGAAATGGCCCAACCGTAAAGTTTTCAGACAGAAGATTGGCGTTCTCGTTTTCCGAACTTTTCTCGGAAATGGTAAGATGAAATTTGAAAATGTTGTACCTAAATTTTTATACCCTTGACATCACTACATCGCCCTTTTTTCAAAATTTTCTAATTTTTTCGAAATATATACATATCTTTTTTTCAATCGGAGCCACCACACATAACACAAGTCGACAACATGAAAAAATCAACACGAGGGCGTGGTAACTCCTAGACGTTAGTCACCTTCCACAATTTTTCGCTCTAAACTTTTGACAGCCAAAAATTGCTTCACTTCTCATACTTTCTCAATTGCCTCAACTAATGTTCAACTTTACTCGAGAATATCTCGAAAACTACGCCTCACGGAAAAATCTGAATGCACCTATCCGATAGAAAATTTAATTCTCTACAACTTTTGTCATGGTCATTATGGTCGTAGAATGCTTAGATTTCTCAGAAATCTCACTTTTCCGCGAGCAAGGCGAAAAAAAGAGATTTTTTCACAAAATTTAGTAAAGTTTTAACCGTAACTTTTTTTCTAAAAGAGATAGAGGTCTGCGGTTTGCGGCATTCGATTCAGGGTGAAATTTTCTATACGATTGGATCAAAAAAAATTAAAATTTTTCTCAAATCCGTGTGTATTGTTCTTGAAAAATCACATTTTTGGCTTCTCCCCCCCCCCGGCCCTCCCCCCAACTCTGGACAAAAAAAATATTTTTCCCTTCATTAGATACAAAGCAACCCAAATTTTGCAATCGGAACCCAAACACAAAAATCGTGTCGACTTGTGTAATTTTCAAAAAATCCAAAGAAGGGCGATGTGACGATGTTTGGGATACAATAATGTAGATCATTTCCAAATTTCATCTAATTTCATCTAACTATTTCCCAGAAAAGTTCGGAAAACCAAAACGCCAATCCTCTTTCCTCTGGCTGAAATGCTGAAAACTTTATGGTTGGGCCATTTCGTTAAATTATTTGACTATTGATTGTTTTATTTAATCAATTAGAGGCAGTAGATGCATTTTATTACTTGATTTCCCAAGTTTAACTTGTTAAACGTTAAAAAAAAACAAATTAAAAAACCGTCCAATTCAGGCAGAGGATAGGAAAATTTTTTCCCACAATACTCGAAGAACCACCTTAATGATTGGAGTAGAAAGGGAAAAGACCAGAAAAAATTGAAATTTTCAGTTTCTCTGCGTGATATATCAGAGTCTGTATTTTCTAGGCTGTAGAATACGAATTTGGCAATATTTTACATTCTATTCCACTCATTGTGAACAAAAAGCAGATTTCTCAGCAGAAAAGCGCCCTCAAATCTGCTAAAAAATCGGTGCACAATTTTTTGCGCAGGTTTAAGGGCATGTAGAGCTTGGGCAGAGCATTGTGCTGAAAAAAATGCTATAAAAACGCTTAAGCGTTTATTATAGCATTCAAAATATCGTGTTACAGCTGAAATAACTGCTGTAAAGTAAATAATGCTATGAATTCGGTGCAAATAAATGCCCATGGCAAGGAGCCTGTTTGCTGTCCTGTTTCGAATACCTCGTATCGACCTGATCGCTGACCACTGATGAACTATGAACTATTAGAATTAGATCAAGAGATGCAAGAGGATTTCGGTTATTCTTGTTTCAACTTTTCTTGTCTTTGTAATGTTCATTTCGCACGAATTCTTGCTAAATAAGTAAATAGTTCGACTTACGTGAATTCTTTTGGAAACACTTCACAGCGACACAATCCGACGAATAATTTCATCAAACGAGCACAATGAAGTGTGCAATTAACGCATAGTTGCACTCACGACACAAGCACAAATAAAAGATCAATTTCAATAGTTGAACAATTGAACATTACTGTACGTAGGTAGAATGTAGAATAAAAAAGGTTCATCACTCACACGAAACACTAATCTGCACTTCTGCAGTCGAACAATCGTGCTTTATGTAAAAATAACACATCCGATATTCGATGAATAAACCGAAATTATAGTGAACTTTTAATAATAAATTAACATGGAATGAGAAAAATGCAACATCAACGCCAATCATAGCTTTTTACAGCCTTGTAAGTTTTAATGACGCGAACGCGAGACAATGCACACGCGGCCATGTTTATTCAACGACTGAACTGAAGTTTTGTTTTTTGTTTCTTGTTGTTTATCAAATCAGTGCAATCACTCAACCAGTGTAGCCACTTGACCAAAACATAAAATGAAAATTACTTTCTTTTCATTTTTCATTTAATTTCGAATCATGGAAAATTCTTGAAACGAATCTCGTAATAATTATCAGCGATAAATTTCAATCACGTACAAAAACCCACAAAAACGCAGAACTTAACGTTTATTTACATAATATACAAAACATCAACGCTATAACATAAATACATTCTGCTGTAATCACGTGAGAAAGGAAAAAAAAGCTCATAATCGTCGCTAGAATAAAATCAGAAACAAATTATAACGTTTCACTTGATTAAAAAAATCCTTAAAAGTAGATAACTGAACACGCGTCTAAACGGGAGAGGAGGGACGAGACGAAAGTAGCGTAAAAAAAGGAGCGAAGAACACGATCGATGGTCATAAATTAAACTCCATGGTGGGTAAGGTGTTATTTCTCAAATCGTTTAAATGCTACGAGGAATTCTTTTAAAGCTCATTTCGAACTATAGAGAAAAAAACAAAAGAAAAAACAAAGTAGGTATACAATAAAAAATGAAAAAAAAGGCTCACTATAAAATAAATTATCTTCTTATAGAGAAAGGAAAAAACAATACTTATTATAATACGATTCTATAAATACCATCTGGCTTTCGCAAAGAAACTTCCGGTAACCTTATCCATAATATCTTCAATCTTTTTATTTACATAGTTCATTTTCACAACGAGGTATACAAGTATACCCCTCATCAATCTTCTCAATTCAACGAAATCTTGGTAATCGCGTACAAAACACGTTGCTTTTTTGTGTACCTTTTCCTTAAATACCTTATTATTTAATGAGATCAACGAAACAATTCGTATAATAAATACTAAATTATAATAAATAATGAAACACGTACACCGCTGACGCGTCTTAGCAGCGAAAGAAATATAGAAACACATTAAATCACCTTCGTAGATCAACGTCATCGCAGAGCAAAGGGCTGAAAGGGAATCGACTGCAACTACCCAGTCGTTTTGGTAACTTGATAACGCTTTAGGAATAATTTCCGAGCTATTTGCAATTTTCCCATACACTTTGAAGCGTAAATTTGCAATCTCGAACAAAACGCTATTTTTTTAAATCGAAACTGTTCATATTATCACTTTTTCTCACGAAAATTCCCCACCGAAAAAGTAATTTTGCAATTTCAAAATCAAACGACAAAAAAATAAATTTTTAAATTCTGGATAAATAAATTAATGAAGGAAAAAAAAGAAAAAATATAATTTCATGAGAAAAAAACGCCACGAATCGTACATCGATCAATTGACAAAAACTCCCTCCTCCCGAAAAAATTTTCGATCTATCGAATGGGTTCTAAAAAACGAAAAAAAATTTCTCATTCCAACGTGTACATTTTATTTGTTTATCACTCTCGTAACCTATTTTCGTTCCAACTTCGCGCGCGGTAAATAAATATAATAGAAAGAAAATAGGTGAAAAAAAATTACAACAGGAAAAAATAAACCGCTCGAACACCTTTTTTTTGAGCATTTTAAACTTTTACCTTTTTTTTTTCATTTTTTCATTTATTATTTTTTTTTTGCAATCATTTTCACGTATTGCTTTTTACTGAGACTTCGAATAACGTAAAAAAAATTAACCGTTTCAGTAGAAAACATTAGTCAAGTACCTTATCATTTTCGTGTTTTTAGGCAATAATGAAGTATGGCAGGGCAGGGCTGGGCGACGATAGGTAAAATAACACCGTCACCGGCGCATCCGCGGCAGCTATGGCGGTGATGGTCACCGTCGTTATCTCAAATTAATCTCGGTATTGTTATTATTCTTCTGCCTTACGAATTGGTTTCGCGCCTTTCTGGTGTGATGCGGTAACGTGTGCGGCAATCTATTATGGGGATATCTGTGGATAAATATATCGTTATTGTTTATATGCCTATGGAAACTGCCGTTTGGTCCGGTCAGCGGTCCGCCGCCGTTTCCGAAATTATGGTTCAATATTGGTAATGACATCGCTCCGATGTGATTAGCGTGCTTTTGCAGACCATGATGGTGCAGCGGAGCATGGCTCAATGTGTTTGACCGGATGAAACCTGAAACAAAGTCAGTAGGTAAATTTGGTCGAAAAAAATATCTAAGCTAAGAGAATTTTTACAAGAAAAAGTACACGTCGTTTGATTACCAACTGGATGTTTTTCAGATTTCAATAAAAAAAAAATAAGCAGGTAAAATAAACGAATCATTTTGAATAAAAAATCCGATAAAATCACCAATATTAAACGAATCATTTTGAATAAAAAAATCCGATAAAATCACCAATATTAAACGAATCGTTTTGAATAAAAAATCCAATAAAATCACCAATATAAAAAATTTAACAGGAAAAATAAATCATTTCGAATCAAAAAATTCATTAAAAATCACCAACATAACTCGAGCAACGAATTTTACATTATTTCTGGAAAACCACACAAATAATCTTGAAAATATAGAAAAATTGATTGAATCTTGATAACTCGGATGGACAACAGCATTGGAATCGAACTGGACCAGGATCAACAGATGTAAATCATGCGAAACACGTGACGAAAAAGTCGTTTATTCGTTGTGCTTTTAACATTACGAGTTAGTAAAATAAAAACTATGATGATAACTGAATTGGCCAAGTCGACACAATTAGACCTGGCGACGTAGAATTAGTTACAGAATATACAAAGAAAATCCATAATAAATATGGAAGTCACTGAAAATCATCCCTGAAGCTAACCTCCCAAATTTAGATTTCACCAAAAGAAATATCTCCGGTAAGACGAAAATTGAATCGATTCTCCCTTCTCAAACGACGACAAAAAATAACCCAACGAATAAACGTTCGCCAAGATTCAAGAGTTTTGGAAGGGTAAAAGGGGAAGGAAAATACAATTCTGAAAGGTTAGTTGACAGGAATCAGGTATTCGTACTTGATGTCTAAAATGGTTTAAATTTTGACGTGTACTTTTTTTTAGAAGATCTAAATTCGCGTTCTTTGAATTTACGCGTCGTACCGGGAAAAGGAGGAGAATATCTTAGATTTGGACCTCTTCTTTGGAAATGGTTTTTCTGATGTATCACTGTAGCGATCGGGTCACTCAGCCGGCCGAGACTACTTTCAGAATCCTGTAAAATAAAACGAAAAAATATCAATCTCCACGTTCATTCGATTTTGTGAACTTTATTAATAAATTAGAAAGCTAATAAAAAAGGTACACATGAAAACTGTCAAATACATATCTGGTGTGTGGGTGTGGGGGGGGGGGCAAAAGATGCATTAGCACAGAGCTCGACTTTTTTTTTGAAGAATTAGCAGAGGGTCCCAAATTCCAATTTTACGTTTCATTTTGGAAAAATCTGCTTCAATGGAAAAAAACACCATTTTTCTTTACTAAAATTGCAATTTTTCAAAATTTTTTCTACCAAAGGAGTAAGCAAAATGGGCAGAAGCCAAAAAAATCATGAAGAGGACTGAAAAATTAATTTTCAACCTTTTTGAGAGAAAGGCCCTCATATACTCTCATCAGCTTTGGTCTTATCTTCTGAAAAATTGATTGATAACTGTACATAACGAACGACATCCCACTCGAATTTTTTTATTTTTTGACTAAAATCAAGCTCTCGTAGAGGGGATAGGTCAAATTTGGCCCGACATTTCGGAGCTCCCCCGCCCCGCAAGACCCATCTCGTAGGGATACTACAATCAACATCTATTCACTATTTTTTAATTTCTTCTTTGCACTTCGATGCATCACTAAAAATTGTGTTTTTTGCTAAAAAGCTCAACTTCGACCCAGAATTTTTTTTAAAAATGATTGTAAGTCTTCGTTCAGTTCACTTTCCAACAGCGTAAGACAAACTGCTCAAAGCATTACCAGTTCCGTGAATATTGATACAAGACATCGAAATTGGATATTTTTATGAAAAATCACAGAAGCAAGAAAACAAGGTCTCCTTTCGGAGCTGAAATAAAAACAGCAGTGATTTCTCAATTTTTGGGATGGGAGAACTTCGTAGAAATTTTTCGATCAAAATGATGACCAAAGTCCAAAAATCGACTGAATGACGTGAAATGACCTTACGCCCACAGCACAATCGAGCTGAAATGTCTATCGAAATCTTTCAAAGTCGCATATTTTCATATTATTTAATCAGAACAAAAATATGTTCAATGACGATACGATTCCGTCAATTGGTAAGTCGACTTCATCCAACATCGATTCGATCATTTTCGACAACTTACTGAATCTGTTGATGGGAGCGACGCAACCGAACCATCGGTGGAATTAGAAGAAGCGGCAGTGATCGGAAATTTCTTTTGAATCCAATTTCTATAATCGATCACCTTGTCTGTGACGCGTATGATTCTCCCCAAAATGCTACTCGTAAAATACAAAATCGAAATTACAAATTGGAATGCTATACAGACTGATTTATTAATAAAAGCATACCTATGTTTATTGCAGTCGTTGTCTGTGGCGATGGCTTGATTTAAAACGACATAAGCGTACGCAAAAGACTGTTTCACTTGTAAAGCTCCGTAAGATCCACGACCAATATCGTTGCCGGGTGTTAAGGGATCTTCGATACTTAATATACTGGGCCGATGACCGTCGATCATTTCTCTTTGGAGCTGTGAAAAAAATCGTTGATAAATTACACCAAACTTGACCAGAATTCCACGATAGGTGCGAATCGGATTTACGTACTTGGTCTTTTGATATATACGTTCCACCGTCTTTAACACTAATGGCAGTATTCAAATAGTTAAATTTACGACCGTATAAATCTAAAAACTCCATCAATAGTATTCCTAAGTTGCATTCTGATTTGTAGCTATCTTCGAAATGATGTAACTGTACAAACGAAGAGAAGAAATTAATCAAAAAATTCATCGAATGGTGTACGAAGTGAAACGAGGATGACTCACCTGTAAAAAACTTATGCACATTAATATTAAACTATAGGAGGAAATGCCACCGTGGAAGACTTCATTAAGATCACGTTGTAACAGGAACTGTTTTAGAACCAACACTAACTTTTTAAGTACCGGGTATCGATTGCAGAATTCTTTTATCAATTCAACCGATTTGACGCCGTTATTCATATTGAAACTAATATCAACTCTGACATCTGATGCACGATCACTGAATTTTACTATAGGCACCTGTAAAAATATCGCGATTGATGAATAATTTTTTTAATTAAAAAAAACTATCAACTGATGAACTTACGGATGCTTTGTCCAACACTTTGACATTGTCGTGATCACATATATGATTATTAAGTAGAGCATCCTGAAGAGTTTTCAACGGTAACTTATCCCATTTACCAATAACAACAATATCGATATCACTGAAATCAAAGAAAAATTGTATCGGACGAGTTGATAATCGCCAATTGAGGATAAAATTCGATAAAATATACCTGGTAGGTAAATATAAGGAGGTTTTGAAACTTCCAAAAACTTCGACTTGAGCGTTCGGCCATAATTTAAGAATAATCGATTTAACGTTTTTGACGACTTTCAGACGCAATTCGTGCTCTTCTCTGGTAGCAGTCATGTATTCGTAAAATTCTTCGATTTCTTGATGTAATCTGCGTAAACGAGACGATAAGAGTTCGGAAATTACGACGAAACAAACACGACTGGACGTGAAAGATATACAAGGTGAACGAACAATCTTACCCAATAATAGGTCTTTTATCGTACAATTTTCCGGTCCTCCATGGAGTACCACCATATTTACCGATTAAGTCTTCATGATATCGATTCATAGCGTACGTACTTGCCCGATTGTTGGAGTTATTCGCGTTATTGATATTCAACGGCATTCGTTTATAATTTTCCGGAATATTTTCTATGTTATCGGTATTCTTGTAGAAAAAATTATGTCCATAATCATGTATATTGGCTTTGAGGTGGTCGCGAGTGATATGAGAATCCCAGATACGCATCCAAAATTCTTTAGCTGGTCCGTTTTGCTCCGGCTGGAACCAACCAATCTGGGGATCCATTTAAATGCGAGCCATAAATTTTAGAGAAATTCAAACGTAATGAACCTTTTTCTCGAATAGCACCGTAAAAACCGCGTTAGAAAACTTCCATCTGTTCCTACTTCCAAACGAACGTTCAGTACTCCGCAAGCGCAATTTTTATAATACATCCTCCATTTTGAAACTCGATATTGAAATTTGAAGTGATATCGTTCACAGATAAATTATCTCGTGCGTACGAATTTAAAAATTTCAAATATCGCGCGTTGGTGATTACGAGACCCGGCGTCCGTTCGGTTGCACGATATATATTTCACAATTCCGGTTAATTAAATGAGATCGTATTTTTTATCACTCAGATGATAAAATAAAAATAAACTTTCGTAAAGTTTTACAATTTGACGAAGTTTTCGTAGTTTCAAATTGGCCGAAAAGTAACTGAATATTTGTCACAGGTCTTGGTCACAGATGAAAAATATTTCACAGAATGTTTTCGTTATTTGAATTTTTTTTCCTGGTTTCTGATTGGTTGAAAGAATAAACAAAACGATAGGAGCGCTAAAAACAGATTTTCATTTCGAATGAAAACAACTTTCACAATTGGCGCATGCGTAGAAAATTGTTTTCATATTCGAGAACTCGTATTATCAGTCGTCCGTTCTTGATCTTGAAATTCAAAATCGGTCAAATATTAAATAATTACATCAGCACCTTAGTTACTTAATATAAATTAAAATACGATCAAAGTTGTGAGCTCAGTTATCTCTATTGAACCGCGCAGATCAGACCGTATTGTGAAAATGCCTTTTTTATTAGACGAACCAGCCTGGAAAGCTCTTCAGAGCTACTATGATAACAACAGTTCGAAAATTAATATTTTACAGTTGTTCAAACAAGATGCGGCAAGATTTGAAAAATTCAGGTTGGTTTTTTCAAGTTCATTATTGACATTTATTTAACCTTTGCTCGCGTATGGTATCATACTGATTTACTGTTAACCCAAACTGATCGTACTTTCATTTTTTAAAGCTTGAAATTAGACACACCAGCAGGGCAGATTCTTTTAGATTATTCCAAAAATCGTGTAAATGAAGAAATACTTCAACTTCTTCTCAATTTGGTACGCACACGTCCCTCTTCAAAGCACATCGGAACACCCCAACTAAATGATCTTTATTTTCGCAGGCAAAAGCCCGAAAAGTGGAATCATTTCGAGATGAGATGTTCTGCGGCAAGAAGATCAACTTCACCGAAGACAGGGCTGTTTTACATATCGCACTTCGACACAAATGCGCTGAGCCAATAAAAGTCGAAGGTGTCGACGTAATTCCAAAAGTGAACGCTGTTTTAAAACATATCCAAGAGTTTACCGACGAGGTGAATGAAATAAAATAGATAGCAAATTTCACTACTACCGTGAAAGCTATAATTAACCGTCTGTTACAGGTATTGAGTCAACGTTGGAAAGGTTACACCGGTAAACCGATCACGGACGTTGTAAATATTGGCATCGGTGGGTCCGATCTCGTTAGTACCGTTGATTTTACATTAAAATGGGCGTAGCGTTGGCGAGAGCGGCTCGAGGCTAAATAATTATGTTTCAGGGTCCTTTAATGGTAACTGAAGCATTGAAACCGTACTCGAAAGGATTGAATTGCCATTTCGTGAGCAATGTCGACGGTACTCATTTGGCTGAAACGTTGAAAAAGCTCAATCCCGAAACAGTATTGTTTATTATCGCTAGTAAGACGTTTACTACTCAGGAAACTATTACGAATGCTACCTCGGCCAAGATATGGTTCTTGGAAAAAGCCAAAGATGTAAGATGACCGATAAATCTGATTCTATTCGGGAAATGAATATTAATTATATGATTTTTGTAGCCTAAAGCTGTGGCTAAACATTTCGTCGCGTTATCTACCAACGAACCGAAAGTCACCGAGTTCGGTATCGATAAGGCGAACATGTTCGAATTCTGGGACTGGGTTGGAGGTCGTTATTCATTATGGTCTGCGATCGGATTATCGATATCGTTATTCATCGGATACGAAAATTTCATCAAATTACAAGAAGGCGCTTATTACATGGATCAGCACTTTTTGAATACTCCGTTGGAGAAAAATGTATGATTCAATTCACCTTAATTAAAGATATCGCGAATTTAAAAAAAAGGAATTATTCTTATGATTTTTTAGGTGCCAGTCATCTTGGCTTTGTTGGGTGTCTGGTATCATAATTTCTATGGAGCTGAAACGCACGCTTTGCTACCATACGATCAATATCTCCATCGATTTGCCGCCTATTTTCAACAAGGAGACATGGAATCGAACGGAAAGTGAGTTGATTGAGGGTCAAAAGGCACAGTTTAATTTTTCTGTAAATTTTCTAACCTCTTGTTCAAATTTTCCCCAGGTACATAACACGAAGCGGAGAACGTGTGAAATACTCGACAGGACCCATAGTTTGGGGCGAACCTGGCACCAATGGACAGCATGCATTCTATCAGCTGATTCATCAAGGCACTCGTCTAATACCGGCTGATTTTATTGTACCAGTCCGTACTCAGAACCCTGTTCAAGATGGCCTTCATCATAAAGTATATCAATAAACAATTCTTATGGCATTCAAACACTTCAAATCTGTCTTATAATTGGATAATCTTTGTAGATTTTATTGGCCAACTTCTTTGCCCAAACTGAAGCCTTGATGAAAGGTAAAACAGCCGAAGAAGCCAAAATCGAATTACAAAAAAGTGGCATGGACGAAGAAACAATTAAGAAAATCCTTCCTCATAAAGTTTTCGAAGGCAATCGGCCAACGAATTCAATTATAGTTCCCGAAGTATCTCCTTTCATATTAGGAGCGTTAATAGGTAAATATCTCTAATCTCAAGATTATTTTGCAAAAAAAAATTGATTAACAAATTTTTGAATTTTTCTCTCTCGCAGCAATGTACGAACATAAAATATTCGTTCAAGGAATAATTTGGGATATTAATTCGTTCGATCAATGGGGGTAAGTTATCTTTGGACCATTTCTCTCTTGTACCTAGAGATAATCTCAAATTTTTCGTATTTTTCAGTGTCGAACTCGGTAAGCAATTGGCCAAAGCAATCGAGCCAGAATTACAAGACAATAACCCTGTCTCCAGTCACGATTCTTCCACCAATGGTTTGATTAATTTCATCAAACAGGCTAGACAGGGCTAACCTAATTTTAAATAAGTTACCGCCCACTCTACTATGTAATGTTAGTTGTTTTTTACATAGAACTGATACATTCGAGAATTTTAATTTATTGCTTGTTCCATTTTTTAAAAATTAAATATCGTTGAAATATAAAATTTATGCTTGTTGTATATTTTTATTAAAAACGTCTCATTTTTCAACGTGTAAATTTCCATTTCCCATGATTCCCAGTTTATCTAATCTTTAATTATGAATCTAGAAAAATTCCTCGCCCATTATTAAGTGTCTCAAGGTCATAAGCCAGACAATACACGAGTTCGCGAAATGCAATCCCAATCCATCGATAAGTGCTCATTTTCAAAATGATTACGGAAAAATAGAAAAAAAATCACATCAAGGGAACATTTGTAGGAGCAACTCTTTTTTGTTGACCTTGCCCATTAAATTGCGAGGAATCTCGGACGTTATTTTCACAGCCACTGGAATTGAATACGACGGTAACTTATTTTTAGCCCATTCTTTTAAAGATTTTGCTGTAATCGATTCGTTGTCGGTTGGTACAATTACTGCAGCGACCTGAAAACAACCAATTCATGTATATCGATTTTTCAGTTCACAGGTGGAAACGAAGGTGTTCTGAAATGTCACAATTTGCTCATAAGATGAGAACAAAATACAAATGACCAAGATCTTTTGAAGGTTTTTCAAAATAAGGAGGGGTGAGAGGAATTTCGATGCATTTTTCGATACTAATTTAAAAATTGATAAGAACATTGGTGTACTTTTTTAATTTTTTAATTTAAAAACAACGGAATAATTTCAGAACACCTTGTACTATAAATAAACTCACTTGTTGACCCCAAGTCGAATCTGGTAAACCGACGACAGCAATATCTTTAATTTTCGGATGTTGCAATAAAATCGTCTCAACGAACAGGGCACTTATTTTAAACCCACCGCTTTTAATAATATCTACGGAAGACCTACCGAGAATTTTATATGCATCGTCGATATATTGAGCAGTATCACCTAAAAAAACATCAATTTTCAGTTTTCAAATCGGTATGATCGAAATATTTTAAGAATAAAACGAACCAGTTTTGAACCACTCATCCTTGGTGAATTCTTTGGCGGTGATTTCAGGCTTCATCCAATACTTTTTGAATACATTTTCTCCTTTGACTTGTAATTCTCCAATGTACTTGCTGTCTTTTGGAGAAATACCATCTCTGGTAATTATTTTCGATCCGAATTCGTTTCCTTGGACTAGAACATTAGATTTATCGCAAATCCTCACGTGTACGCCAGGTAAAGGAGTACCAACGAATCCTGAAATCATCCACAAGTCAATTAATTTGCTTAACACCACCACAATACGTTTCCTTACCTGGTCTACGTTCATCATGCAACGGATTACTCAGGGCCATTCCTATTTCACTCATTCCATATCGTTCCAATAAACGATGCCCGGTGATTTGTTCCCATTTTTCGAAAATAGGTTCAGGTAATGGCGCCGAACCGCACATCATCAGTCTAATTTTTTGCGAGCAAGTGGCTTTTACATAATTCACGATACGTTCTGATGAGTTGAGGGATTTTTCGTATTCTTCGATTAGTTTAACGTACATCGTAGGTACACCGGTGAACACAGTTATACGTCTGGAAGCACCTATTTTGACAGCTAGTAAATTATTCCATACCTTTTTAGCGTCGAATTTTGGTAACATGACGCATCTGGACATAGAAACAAAAAACTGAGGAATTACGGTTTAGTAAAATGCACAGTAAAGTTGATGAAAACATTTGCGTTACCTGGCTCCGCAATGTAATGGTGTAAGTAAAGCGTTAATAACACCATGAACGTGGTGTAAAGGAAGGGTATGTAAAATGCTATCTTTCGATGTCCATTTCCAAGCTTGAATCATCGAATTAGCTTGTGCGTTTAGATTTGTATGGCTTAAAACGACACCTGAAAAGATGGATTATCGATGATACGATGAATGGAGGTGTTCAACTTTAAAGTGATAGATACCTTTTGGCATAGCTGTTGATCCGGAAGTATAAATAATCAAAGCGTCAAATTTGGAGTAAAGATTAGGATTAAGACCAGCTTTCAAGCTAGGAGTGTTTCGATTCTTTATTCTATCATCCTGTGAGAAGAAAAAATCACTATTAGTTCACTCTCTTACAACACATTTGATAATAAACAAACCGGTACCTCTTCGGATGGAATCACAGCATCGTTTCTGATACTTTCGTCAAAAATTACCATTCGGATTCCAGTTTTCTTACTAATTTTTTCACACCTTTCGGCATATTCGTTCGTAGTAATTAAAACACTGGTTTCGCTGTCAGATAGAAAATATTCCAACATTTCATCCGGATGATGCGGATTTAAAGGAACACCTGCAAATAACTGAAATTACATAACAAGATAATCACTCTTCGATCGTATAACATTTCAATTACCAATTTGTCCAGTCATCCAGCAAGCCCACAGCATCATCACATAAGAAGCATCATTTTGGCACAAAAAAGCTACTCTTTCTTGTACCTTATCTTCTAAACTTTCGGTCAAAGTATTGGATAATGTTTTACTACCGCTGACTACATTGGCATAAGAGTAGTCCCCATATCGATCGGTGATAGCTATTTTGTCCGGCCATTGGGTAGCTAAACGAAAATTAGGTGTTGAGGATTTGAAGGTGGACGGTTCCACAATGGCATTGTACTGCTGAGCGAATTTCCGTCTTGATATGTGGCGAAAATATATCAAAGTTTTGAAAAGGAATGTTCTTGAAGAAACACACATATCTGACGACAAATCGATTGGAAATATTGAATGGCAACACAGGTGCAAAAACGAATTCTTTTTCGAATAAGAACAATTTTTGGAGATTCTCCAAGAAATAGAAAACTTTTTCAAATTGACGGCGAACGACTCATATGTTGTGAAGTTGTTATCACTGTTATCAGCTGTTATCGGTTTTGTAGTCGTTTTTTCACTTCCCATAATCCCATAAGATTTAGTTGATTTAAATTTTAAACGCCGATTTCGTGTCGTTATTTTCAAATTTTGTAATTTTTCAAAATGTAATCTTATAGAAAATTTTACGAGGAATTCAATTAAAAAAAACGCAAATCGCTATCTATTTCCAAAAAAAATTATCGTTTAAAGTTTTCCAACTTTCGCGAATTTTGTTTGGAAAATCAACTTTTTCTGATCGAGCTAGATGTATAATTTCCCACTGATTTTTGCTTTTAATTAAAACATAATGGTGACTCGGTGTTGTGTTAAAGGCTGTTCGGAACAGTATAACCCATCTAAAAAATTTGTAAAGATTCCGGCAGTACATAAACAACTTTCAAAACCTCTTCAAAAAATATTAAAAAGCAGGCGTCAAGCTTGGATAAGTGTGCTAATAAAACATTCCAATATAAAATTAGAGAAAGTCGATGTGTATAGAATTTGTGGGAAACATTTTATATCTGGTAAGTTTGTATTGTTTATTCGAGTTGATATGTGTTGAAATGCTCTACTCATGAAATTCCTGCCTTCCAGGGAAACCTTCGCATTTTTTAGAAACTGATAATCCTGATTGGGTCCCTTCAGTATTTCATTCAAAAAATTCTATAAACCAGCAAATTAATGTTCAACGATATGAAAGAAGGAAAAACAGAGAAACGATTGCGATCGCTAACAGTAAGAACCAACAACAACACTTATGTGAAGTAGTTTTGTCGAATGAAACGAATCTCACTAATAATGAGGCATCATTGGAAGTAATTGAGGCTACCGTGGAAGATATAGTACAAACTAGCCCGGGATCAATAGAGTCTACGTCGCAAACGATAGACTCCGCAGATGTAAGTATCCTTCATGCTCACGATAATACAGTTTCATAGTTTTATCTTGCATCATTTCAATTTCATTTTTTCTCAACTAAGTAAATTAATTTTTTGTTGCTGTTTGCTTTCGCAGAAGCAGTCTCGAAGTAAATCTGACATTGATGTATCCGTTCTTCAAAAAGAAATCGCACAGCTTCGAATTAAAACTACAGAACTTGAAATTGAAGTGAAACAACTTCGTAATGAAAATGTAGAATTACAAACTGAAATTAAGGACATTCGGCAGGCGAATTCAGAGTTACTCAAAGAAAGGGCTGTTATTTTATTGGATAAAGCAGCATTTGAAAATAAGAGCTCCACCAGTAAAGATAAAATTAAGTACTACACTGGGCTGCCAAATTTAGAAGCTATCGAACTGATTTTGGAACAGATTGACCCAGCTCTGTCCGAGGTAAAATCAAAAAAACTGAGCAACTTTCAAAAATTAATCCTTACATTGTTTAAATTGAGATTCAACATAACATTTGAAGGATTAGCGTACCGATTTAACATAACAGAGATAAAAGCGAGCTACATTTTTAAAGAAGTCATATTAATTTTAGACTGTACATTTGATGGTATTGTACACTGGCCAAGTCGTGATCTCATTGCAGCTAGTATGCCTGAATGTTTCGAAAAAGCATTTGATAGAAAGATTATGCTCCTTATTGCCTGCTTTGAAATACCTACTGAAAGTCCTTCCCTTTTAGATTCCAAGTCAACAATGTACTCCAGTAATAAGAGTACATGCACGGCCAAATATCTTATCGGAATTACTCCTCAAGGAAGTATAGCGTTTATTTCGAAAGGATGGGGTGGAAGAACATCCGATAAACATATAACTGAAACCTGTGGATTGTTGGATTTGGTAAAGCAAGGGGATTGGATACTTGCAGACCGAGAATTTACTGTTCATGACGAAGTTGCCAGAAGAGGTGCTAAATTGTTAACTCCATCGCTCACTGAAGGTTTGAAACAAATGCATCCTACTCAAATTGAGCAATCACGTAAAATTTCATCGGTTCGTGAACACCTTGAACGGGTTATTGGTAATTTAAGAATCAAGTATAAAATTATCAAAAATCGTGTTCCTATCAGTCTTATGAATACTAATTATGACAGTAGAAACTTCTTAGATTATATAGTAAGAGTGTGCTGTATTTTAACGAATTTATGTGAAAGGGTATGACTATGATCGAACGTTGAACCTTCCTGGGTGAAATATGCAAATTGCAAATGAACTGAAAATATTCATCTATTTATAACTCTGATGAAATTGAAATTTATTTCAAGTGATCAATGAAGATGACTGATAATTTCAGACACTTTTCTGGTATACACTTCGTACTTCGATCAACTAACCAACTTGCATTACATTTAACAATTCCAATGGAAAGTAAAATTAATTACCTAACTAAAAAAAAATTCGACATTCGTAAATAATTTGAAAAAAAATTAATAAAATTAACAACAAGTACCTTTGTAATGCATCATCTTTACAACTAAAATTTTCTTTAAACTTATCCAACTTCAATTTTTTGTACCATTTCAATTCAACTCGATCGCATTTAATTCAATAATTAAAGTTATCCTTTACCCGAGGATTAGAACAATATATAACCTAAGCAGTACAATACCATAGGTATGCTGTATAACAAATAGAACAACGGAAACAGATATTTGATTTAAATTCTAAAAAATATCGTAAACTGATAGTTCGACGATCGTAAAAAAACGTCTTTTCCAGATTCACCATGTATACCTACGAGTAGTTAAAATGTACCACTAATGAAGCTGGATATTAAATTTAAACTTAAGATTTTGAAATTAAAACGTTGATCAAATCTGACATTTTTCATATAAATGTAATCTCTTCAAATCCAAAGGACGAAGTTTTGGATAATCCACGAACTCATTACCGTAGTATATAATCGCGCAGAACGTGGCGAACACCATGACACCCCAAAAAATAATTGATAGCAAGGTACTCGAGGAATATTCTACAAAAACAGAAGTTCAAACGATGAGAATTCAAAGCAGTTACTCGATAATACATAAGAAATACGAGGATATGAAGGCTGAGAATTTTGGGCCATACGAACCTGATGGAAATATAGTGTTCATGAAAAACATAGCAATAGCTGACAGTAAAATGAGTAAGAACTAAAACAGAAAAAAATATAGATAAATGTACATCATCTTCCATAGAGTTCATCAGCAAAATCATAAATCACCCACTTACCATAGTAGACTTGGTCCACAGAGACGATTCCAATGGAGATTTTTCTGTAACCCCTTCGCCCTCTCTAACTTCGTAATTACCTAATAATAAATCAATAGAATCCTGCAACATTTCCAAAATATGTTTTTATTTACGAAAAAAAGTCGATGAACTCGAACAAAGGAGACTCGATAATTACCTGCCTAAAGCCATCTTTAAGATTATTTCTATAATACCGAAGTAACGAGTTAACGCCATCTCTCAAAGCGCCCAAATACGTTCTCCTGCCCGTTCTGGTATAATCAGTTTTCAACGCACCGGTACCCGAATACTGTATCGAAATGTAATCTGCATGATCAGCCCAGATGTTTTGAAACATGCGGTAGAACTGTACTTGATATTTTATCGGTTTATTCTCGTTCAACAATTCGAATTGCTAGACAAAAAGGAGATCATATTGTATTACCTATTTGATCGTAGACGAGGTAACAATAGAAAAGATGAATTTACTTGTAGCATTGTAGTTAAACTCCTCCAGGCAAGAAGACTTTGAACGACGTTAGTTCGGTCTAGGCAATCAATGCAATTCGTTCTAAAGACTCCCTCTTGTAAAGAAATGGTTCTTTTGTCTTTATCCATCAAAAAATAATTGAACCGGTCTTGCTCGTTGGCCAATTTATCGATTAGAGAGCTCAGTTTGTGCCACTGCATGTTTTTACATTCGTGATGGAAGTCGTACGCTTCGTATCTGTAAATCAAAATACATATTACGTGGTAATTTGATCAAGAAAACTTGAGACTTTGGTTGAAATATGATAAAAAAAAATTCAAGCTGAAAATGTAAAATTACCTTATTCTTTTATTTCCAAGTTCTTCGGTAGCGTTCTTAAATTTAACTTGTAATTCGCCTTCTCGACCTTTATGATCGATCTAAACAATGAAATAATTGATAAAAAACAGATGATTCAATTTTAATTATTTTTGATGCAAAATCTTACCAAATTAATCATCACAACTTCGCCATATTCTTCGGTAATTTCTTTAACGTGTTTGGAACAAGCTTCTAGGTGATTTTCAAATGGAATTATGGTAGGCTTCGGTTTCAGCTTCAGATTAGGGTACTGATGCCAAAATAATGGAATCGAACCTCGAATCTACAAAAATCTCAAGTGAAAAATACCAACAAACCGAATAAGTTCCTTTATTATTCGAATTTTTCGAACCTGAACGAAGGAACTTTGAGCTCCATCGTACTCGATGATTTGTTCAGTTTCGACGAAATTGGCGACGTGACCATTTGAATCAATACCTCTTCTGTATAAACGAGTACCAGCACGATGACAACTTCTTCTGGCAACCAAAGACCATTGAAATGTTTTCTTTTCGTTGGTGCCTTCGTATTCGAAAGTACACGAATTTATCGATACAACTGAACAAAATGTAATTAAGGAAAAAAAAAATTCAAGACTAGGATCAGTTTAAATAATCATAATAGTAAAAAAAGGATACATCCGTGAATAATTGGCACACAAAACTTATGAAGATCTGGAATAATGCAAAACTGATCCAATAAATATCCATTCCATACAAATCTTGAATCTGCTCTTTTAAATAAAGGAATCTGAAAATTATAATCAAAATCATTTTTTACGTAATCTTTTCAGACAGATGTTCAACAAATTATCTAGTATTACTTACGCTAAGGAAATCCGGTGTAGTAGCTCTTAACCTTTGTAAAGTGTGAGTAATATCGTAAGTATACGAATAATAGAAATACGAAGTGCTCAATATACTACTCAGCATATTACGATAATTTTTGTTCATTTCATCCTGTATTGAAAAACAATCGAATCATTACTGATATTCAAACGAGACGATGAAATAGTACTATTCGATCGAATACCTGTTTTAGATTCAAATGCAACGAAGTTTTCGTAAATTGGATTAAATCTACTTCTTCGATTCGCCAAATATCATGACCAGAGATCTGTCCAACGTGTTTACGATTCGTAATCACGACCAAATAGAAACCAGCGACTAGACGAATTCTGCCCAAAACACCGAATATAGTTCGCATCTTGGCTACTGGTGAAATCTGGCCATTATTCGCTGCAATTGCACAGTTTCATAAGTTTAGATTTTATATTAAAAATGCTAACAATATATGCTTACTTTGTAACGACATCTCCTGGGTAACTCGATCAATGTAGAGTAAAACGGATTCATTTTCTATGGGCTGAACGTAGTAACTTTCAGGAGTTGTGTATCTGTAAGAATTGAAATCATGTAGGTAAAAAAGTCATCGAGTAATCTGCTCAGAGTAATGAATAAGTTATCAACAAAATACTTACAAATTTAAGCTGTCGTATAATTTATACGTTTTAGAAGAATCAGTTTTCAAATCGTTCATTTCCATTTCGAAACTATTACCTTGATAATGATGGAAAATTTGACGAGTGCTTCCTACTGGCTATTGCTGACTTTAACTATTAAATAATCATTTCACCAATTACAATTTAGTATCCGAATAATTAAACAACACCGAACAGTTTCAAAATGTGTAAATTTCATTAAAATTTATAATTTAGTAATCATTGCGTATTATTTCCACAATTTTCATAAAATTATGCTAGTACGAATAAAGCACGCGGAAATCTTCAATGTAGCCACCATTCCGCAACTTATTTCACACACATTACACACTCTTGGTAAAAACTTGACGTACATTCTGATACAGAAGGGAACAAGGGAAGAATACGTATTTTGTATTATAAAAATGACATCGTATTAATTATGTTTTATGTTAGATTTATTTAAATATTTCCTTATTATATATTTTTAAAAAACGTCGAAAAAGTAACACTTTTTCTTGTTACACGAGGGTGCCAATCCTATTTGTTATATTTTTTTTCGACAAATGGTCAAAATCTAATTCCAGTTCGATGTAAATGAAAATTGAAAATTCAATCACAACCTGCATTAATTATTTATTCGACTGTTTTATGTGGACAAAGTTGTAGTGTAGGGTGTAGATCGTGATTGAAAGATTGAATTTTCATTTTCAGGAAACTTGGTTTAGATTTTGACCATTTTTCGAAAAAAATACAACACAAATTGCATTGGCATCCTCGTGTAACAAGAAAAAGTGTTAATTTTTCGACGTTTTTTTAAATAGATAATAATGAAATATTTAAACAAATCTAACTAATAATTAATACGATGTCATTTTTATGATACAAAATACGTATTCTGCAATATCTGCATTAGAATGTACGCCAAGTTGTTCATACCGAGAGTGTATAGTGTGTAGTGTAATGTGTGCGAAATAAGTTGCGGAATGGTGGCTACATTGAAGATTTCCGCGTGCTTTATTCGTACTAGCTATTTCGTCTCATAAAAAAACAGATAACACGATAAAGGAAAACACGTTTGCCAAAACACCAAACACTTAATATGGCAACACTGCTTTACAAGGATTTTCAATTTAAAAACGATGAAAAATTCTAAAATTGTGACACATTGATTGATGGAAAATTCAAAGCTAAATTTTCCTGTGTGATATAGAAACGAGAAATTTTATGACAATGAAATGACGAATGACATCGACACAGAACGCTGCAGGAAACACGTAAAGATGATTTTTAGTTCTTACAAAACTGTAGACACTGATCCTAGTTTATGAATCGCGGAATGGGGAGGGGTAAAAGCTCAGCTGATATAAGGATTACCTTGTCAACTTGCGTAATTAAGTAACCCCAACTTTCGAAGGAGGAAACCAACATAATTATACTAATCGTCTTTCCCAACCGAGGACTGACAGCAAGTTTCCTTTTCCCTTTCTGTCTTCAGCTTTTCACCAAGCTGCAGGTATGGCCCCCGATAGGTATTCTGAGGCTTATAACTTGATTTCTTAAAACTTCAAAGTCGTCTACTATGAATTTATAGTTGATCTTTCAAAAATTCAGCATTCTCGATCATTTTCATCTTTTTCCCCAATTTAAAATTTAAAAGCAAAACAGCCATCAAAGTTGACCAATTTTCTGGAAAAATTAGTATTTCTATCATGAACTTTCGATCGATTCAACACCTCGCAGATTAAAATTTACCAGTCGTAAAATAAAGACGAACATTATTCATCTCACGTACTCGTTCATCATTCAGAATTCAAAACTTCATAATGAATTCGGAAGTACATTAACCTCGTACCTACTACAGCTCGAAAATCCACTCGACAGACCAAAATTTCGAACACAGGGACACCAAAGACGACAAATTAAACAAAAATGTAAATCTGTATATATTTGCGAAATAAAAATAATATAAAAAACACAGTAATAGGACAAGTTATCGTCGTAGTACACAACATTTTTTTACGTCATGCTATCGAGTTGGACATACAAGGTACAGTTCGCTGATACAGAACAAGACACACAAACATCGGGGACGAAGAGGAAAATAGAATAGGATTAAATGCGGCGCGAAAAGATTAGGTGATTCTTAACTTTTAACGGTTTTAATAAATATGGTATATAAAATTACGACATAAGCAGTAGAAAAAAAAGTTGAGGACAAGAGGATACACGAAAGGAAAATATTCGACACAAAACAAGCTCGGCTAAAAAGCTCTCATCATAATAATCCGGGGGTATTTAATTTTCATCGACATCTTGTTCTTGTTCGTCTTCGAATTCAGCGTCTTCGTCGGCGGTGGCTTCTTGGTATTGTTGGTATTCGGATACTAAATCGTTCATGTTAGATTCGGCTTCAGTGAATTCCATTTCGTCCATACCTTCTCCGGTGTACCAATGCAAGAAAGCTTTACGACGGAACATAGCGGTAAATTGTTCTGAGATTCTCTTGAATAATTCTTGGATGGCGGTCGAGTTACCGATAAAGGTGGCGGACATTTTCAAGCCTCTGGGCGGAATATCACAAACGGCAGTCTTAACGTTGTTCGGGATCCATTCGACGAAGTAGCTGGAGTTTTTGTTTTGGATATTTAACATCTGTTCGTCTACTTCTTTCATCGACATACGTCCACGGAATACGGCGGCGACGGTCAGATATCTTCCGTGTCTCGGGTCGCAAGCGGCCATCATGTTTTTGGCGTCGAACATTTGTTGGGTGAGTTCAGGTACGGTTAAAGCGCGGTATTGTTGGCTGCCTCTGGACGTAAGCGGAGCGAAACCTGGCATGAAGAAGTGGAGACGTGGGAATGGAACCATGTTGACGGCTAATTTACGTAAATCGGCGTTCAATTGACCGGGGAATCTGAGACAGGTGGTGACACCGGACATCGTCAATGATACTAAATGATTCAAGTCTCCGTACGTGGGGGTGGTGAGTTTCAACGTTCTGAAGCAGATATCGTATAAGGCTTCGTTATCGATACAGTATGTTTCGTCGGTGTTTTCTACCAATTGGTGGACTGATAAGGTGGCGTTGTATGGTTCGACTACGGTGTCTGATACCTGGACGAAAGAGAATAAAGATTAGTATCGTGTCGAAATGACAGAATGGAAATTTATCGAGTCCTTGTAGAGAACTTACTTTGGGCGATGGTACAACTGAGTAGGTGTTCATTATTCTATCGGGATATTCTTCACGTATTTTAGAAATAAGTAAGGTACCCATACCGGAACCGGTACCGCCTCCTAACGAGTGAGTCAATTGGAAACCTTGTAAGCAATCGCAACTTTCAGCTTCTTTTCTGTTATAAAAAAAAAAGTTTTATATTAATATCACATTTGATTTTAAAATAAGATCACGATGGAAGGTCAAGGAAGAGAGAGCAGATGAAAAAAAAAATTGGGAAAATTTACCTGACAACATCCAAAACAGAGTCGACTAATTCAGCACCTTCGGTGTAGTGTCCTTTGGCCCAATTGTTGCCAGCGCCGGACTGGCCGAATACAAAGTTATCAGGTCGGAAAATTTGGCCGAAAGGTCCGGCACGGACGGAATCCATGGTACCGGGTTCCAAATCGACCAAGATAGCACGAGGTACGTATTTACCGCCTGAAAACAAACGAAAACAGAAAAAAATTAATACGCAATCTTTACATAAAGTCACACTACAATTCGCTACAAATATCATTAAAAAAAAAACATGAAAGTTCATAACTTGACGATTTAGAAAGAACTTTGGAGGTCATTAACGAGGATAAAGCACCAAAATATGAGTAAAAATATTCAAATAAAACTGCAATAATTTTTCAAAAAGATTGAAGAATGAAAATAAGACAAAACAAAACAATCTTTCTCACAGAAAAATCAGGAAAACTCTACTAAAAAAATTTCAAAAGGAAAACTGCTTTTTCCAAGCACAAGGTCGATTTTTTTCAATTTTTCAACATCATTTTTTTATCAATAGTCAATTTAAAAGCCACAACTGCAGTGTTGAAAGTACTGCCATGAAATGTTTTTGAAAAATTTCATCAAAAATTATTCCAGATGACTGAAAAAAAGTTTAGCTCGATTTTGGGTAATTTGAATTTAGTAAAAATCAAAATTGTCTGAAATCTATACTTTACAACTTTTCAACCTCCTTATAAAGAGCAAAAAGTGGTATCCAATTTCGAGGTCAATGAGCCAGGGAGGTGTAGAATCTGAAATTGCATTTCAGAAGACGAGGGGGAATGGCTGAGAGTCCAAGTAGGTACCACTACTCAAAAGTGACAAAATTCGCGTTCTTTTTGAAAAGATTCCCACTTTTGAGGTTCTTAAGCTCTTTCTTCTTTTGAGCACGGAGGCTCAAAATTTCTGTGGAAGGTTTCCCCCTCAAAATGAACTACCTTACCAATTTTCGACCAAATCCCGGAAATATATTTTCATCAATTCACCTTTCTCCCTCTTTCGATAACTTGACAAAAAAAAATCGAAAAAGAGACTAGGAGGCAAAAAAGCATACATACATGTATTTCTGGATTCGTACTAAAATAAGACGACCTCCCAAAAAAATCGACCCAAAAATTAATAAAAATCCTATTTAGGATTATCACTTTTCAAAAATGATTACTTTCCAAGATTTCATAACCAATTTTTTCAAATTTTCTAGGCCTCTTTACGCGAAGTACACAGATACTCTTGCAGAAACGAAAGTGCACTTCTATTTAAAATAAATTCGAGTAAGATTAAGTTCACAGAAAAATGGGACGAAACGTTTTTTTCTGCTTCAAAATATTCAGATTTTCTAAAATGGAGGCCAAGGTCGTGCGATTCTCCAATTTTTTTCTCAAATTTCTGGAATAAATAATAGGTAAGTACGTAAATTCATGGAGCCGGAAGAAATAAGAACGATTTTTGTCTCCCAAGATGTTTAAAAAAACTGAAATTTCATAATTTTTCAAAATTTTAGTCCTAAAAAAGAAACCAGGAGGAAAAACACAAAAATGTTTAAAACTTTTTTTGTTTTAGACGGTGCTTTTTTAGGCAATTTTTTTCAAAAAATTGTGATTTTTTTTCTTCAAAATTGAAAAACTTTATATTAATTGCTCATTTTTGATTATTTTTTTGAAAATTAATTTGTGAATTTCAAACATTGCTTTTTCATTCGGTCTTCGAAAAATTCCTCACGTCGTTGTCAGAATAAAAATAAAAATGTTACAATTCAATAGACTAGCTCCTATATAACTTTGATGCAAGTGGGATTTCGACGATCTAAGCCCAAACTATGTTGATTTTTCTCAACTCTACATTTTTTTCTGTTTCTTCAATTCTCAAGTTTTTTTCAGAACTACATATGTCCAATTTCAAAGTTTTGATTTTTTCAACATCATATTTTTAAACATCTCTTCCAATTCAAAATTTTCCTCTTTTTTTAATCAACTCGAGATTATAAAAAAATTTTCAAACTTCATGTTTCGCAAAATTTCTTTCAACACAGAATTTTAAAAAAAAATGAAGTCTTCAAAAATCAAAACTGGAGAGATTTTGAAAAAATTCAGCGTAAGAAAATTTTATAACTGGATACAATTCAGAAAAAAATAGAATTGAAAACATCAAAAAAGTCAAGAGCTAAAAAAATTGAACTTCGAATAAATTTGGCCTTGAGAATCATTAAAATTTAGGAGCCAATTATAATAGATGCATTTCATCGTGCATCAAATACGATAAAACTTAACTCTGTGTTTGAAATGTATTTTAAACACAGTTTTTTAGGAAAAAAATTCAAGATTTCGGAGTGAAAATTCGAAAACAAACAAAATATCAATTTACTTTTTCCTCTAATTTTTGTTAAAATTTTGTGCCAATACGAACCCGGCATTCGGATAACTCGCTCGATAACATTGAAAAATGTTCAATAATTCTGGATTACCTCAATCCCTGAAATTGGTCATCCAGACAAGCCTTTCAAATTAACGACTATGAATACAGGCCTTCAAGTTTAAAAACCAAAATCAAGTTGATACCTATGTTCAAAAAAAAGTTGAATGGAAAGGAAATTTAGGTTCAATGTTGTAAAACATCAAGGTCGTAGTAAATTCACTAGCTCCTAAATCATTTTGATGCAAAAGGGATTTCGACGATCCAAGTTAAATTTTATATTAGGTAATACTAATTTTTTCAATTTCTGAAATTCAATTTTTTAACCCTGTATTCAATTTAAAAAAATTTCATAAGAAAAATAATTATTTTATTTAAATTTTTTCAAAATTTATCAAACGTTGATTTTTTTAAAATTTTTGATTTCATATTTTTATTACTTTCTAAAATTCTTTCCAACTCAATAATTGGAAGGGATTTTTAAAAATATGAAATTGAAAAAAAATTTTAAAAATCAAAATTGGACAAATTTTGAGAAAATTGAAATTTGAACTGTTGGAAAAATGATAATATTTTTAATATTGGATACAAAATTTTAAAAAAAATAGAATTAAAAAATTGAAAAAATTTGAAATGAGAATAAATTTAGACTTGTATCGTCGAAATCTCATTTGCGTCAAAATGATTTAGGAGCTAGTATAGAATTCTACTATATTATTTTCCTACTAGGAAAAAAAATACAAAAAAAGTTCAGCAGCGCTTTCATAATAGAGAAATTATTCATATAGGTATCAAGAGTGTAGATTTTTTTCTCATTTTTCATTCTTTATACATCAACGAAATGCAGTATTACTCGAAATTAAATTTCTTTTTATTCTCCCCTAAAAATTTCTAAAAATCTAAAATTTAAAATAATTCAAATTTTTATTTATTCTCTATTGTCACTCGTCGTATTTCTCTACACTCGAAGACAAGGCAAAGAGAGTAGAAGAGAGTTGGCATCACAACTTCATACACGCTACAGAAATGTTGGCAATTTTGGCACAAATCTAACCGGAAAACCGGACTACATTCTCTTAATTCCAATGCATCATAATTCGACCATAAATTCTCGAAAAATTGCATTTCGCATCAAAACTCAAATTACATCTTCCATTCAAACTCAAAATGGCGGTTAAAACCACATCGATTAATTCCTCTGCACCAATTACAGCCCACCAAACGTAGATAAAAAATTCATAAAATTCTCGTTAATTACATCTCGTTATGTTCTATTTGTTATCGAGTGACTCGAGGCTTATCAGCATTCTACGAAATCACTTTCAAGTAATAATTTCCGTTCGAGAATTCAAAAAAAAAAGACTCCCAGTTCGTTCAAAAGCAAAAGACACGTAATTATGGCTAAAAATACCAAAACACATCTCGAATAATTACCAGAGGCTTCATTATAGTATACATTAATTCTTTCTAATTGTAAATCGGAATCTCCGTGGTAAGTTCCAGTAGCATCGATACCGTGTTCATCGGAGATGATTTCCCAAAACTAGAAAACAAAAATAACAAAAAAAATTAACTCTTGTACACAATGACAATTTTTAATTAATACGAAGGACGAATATTAAATTGATCGAGCCATAAAATTCATTCGATAGACCAAGAACGGATGTTGGATAATTAGGTGGGTGTCTTTAAACGTGTTCGTGTTGTTTCGAAATTACGTACTCAGCTCGATACTCAAGACTACCATATTTGGTAAGATGTTGACGAGTCGAGTCTATGAAAGTACACGATACTTCGAGTACAATCATACCCAGCGACAGCGTACCGTTTCTTCACCTCTTTCCATCGGTACGAATACTGAACCAAGGCACGCCTACTTCCTTTCATTACCGATCACTACGTGCATTTCCGTCTGTCTTCCAGCGGAATTCTAATGCATTCGTAATCCGAAAATAAAACGCGATAAAAATAAACCTAATTTGGATACAGGGAGACGGACTTAGAGTACACCAACCTCTTATGTACTTGAAAGTTGAAACAATACGAGTGTAACAATCCATAACGATATACCCAATTTCACACCCGACTAGCTGAGGCCGTTCGCGTACAACTTTATGTTGATTTTATGAATCATGTCGAGCGCTTTCTCGTTATACGAATACTCGAAATACCGGCGCTGCTCGACCGCGATTCTAAGAAACATGACGTTGAGGTGGAATATCGAACTGGTGTACTTATTCGTAGCATTGCACCGTGCATTAGAGAATGCGAAAAATACAATTGAATAGGCCACGTTGTAAATCGTCACCGCATGAAACCCCATAAACGATTACGAATCCATATGAACGCGCAAGTACGAAATAAATTCGAATTCGAGACCGAAACTTCGCCGGTACTCGATACTTCGAAATAACACGTGTTAATTACCCAGACAGACATTGAACTCGATAGAATGAGGAAATATCGAAATAGAATTTAGCGGATTATTGGACCAGCTGCCAATTGGCGCCTTTTTACATAATAAACAAAATATTAGAAGATTAAACAAATGCCATCAAAGAGATGATCACTTACTTTAGCTCCGATTTGATTACCGCATTGTCCAGCTTGAATATGTACGATTTCCCTCATATTGACGAATTAAATAATTATTAGAAACACGAAGCACTAGTAATAGAGTAAAATAAAACCGTTTGCTAAATAATAACGCGCACCTCACAGTTCGAGTTTCCAATTCGAAATGAACGTTAAATTGAAAATAGTTCTCGTGAAAAGAAAACCAATCGAGCAGTTGAATAAACCTCGCAACCCACTTAGCGCAGTTCGTCCAAGTGTACGTGTAAACGAACGATTCTTTCGAACGGTTCGATTCAGTTTGAATCGTGTTGGTTTACGGAGGGGTTCCTAAAATGCGACGAGGTAACCTTGGGTTAACGGTAAGGCGGATTCCCCTTTTGGTAATTTATCGCCAGCTGCAGCTGTTTGCTTTTGTGGTGAGTCATCTTTTTCCTTTCTTTTACGCGGAATAGGTGCTAGAAATACATTACAGTTTGATGAATAATATGTAGATGTACAAATGCAAAGTGGTATTGAAATAGAAATTTATACCAATTTGTGCGATGTGAAACCTACCACAACATTTTGCGGTCGTAGACTAGATAAGTGATATCTATCGATGTTGTAAAAGGTCGTAAAATAAATTTTCGACGAATTTCACGAAGAACTTTCGTTTTACTTTTGTCTAAAAGTCTCTTTCTTTGCGTAATAAGCTTTCGGTGTTTTGATAAACATCGAATAATTCGTCAATAACTGCTAATGAAAATTGAAAATCATGCTACAATATTGAATTAGCTTGAATTAGCACTGATCAGCATGACCAAAAAATCTTCAGAATCGAGTAGTTGATTCATAAATCAAAAATAAAACAACATGGGTATTTTATGTCATCCCTGACTTCACCCTCACCTCTTCTCATTAGGCCCTAGGCCTTAAAATCTCACTAAGTTTGAAAAATTGGGGTGAAAAATCCTAAAATGGCTTTTGGCATACATAAATTTTTTACTGAAAGTGAAAACATTTTTGGTCTCCATTTTTCAAGGGGACTTGAAAATTTTTACTTTTTCAAATATATTTTGAATAAGTAGGGATACCAACATTACCAACTTATTCATTTAAAAATGAAAAATAAAATCCTCGAAAAATGAAAAAAATTGATCAAAAAATATAAAATAGAAAACTTATTAAATTTAAATTTTAAAAATTAACGTAAAAAATTTTAAAAAAATGAAAGTAAAAATTAAAAAAAAAAGTCTAAATATTCAATATCGATACCTCTGACAGATATTGTTACATAATAGTGAGGCGGTGTGCGATAAGGGACCTCATGGTGAAAAAAGTTACATTTTGCATTTTTAACCCCAAGTTCAATTTATATTTTATAATGATTTCTCGAAAACCTTTTCACCGATTAAGTAAGCTGAAATTTTTGGAAAAGGCAGAGGAAGGCTCGAAGGTCCTACAGTAAAAATTTAAGCAAAAGTGGTCTGAAAGGATAGAAGCGAAGATGGAATCCCCCCGCCCCCGTTCAATAATTATCACGAGTTCCAGTGTTCATACTAACAACTTTTCAGGAAAATTTTTACATACGAATTTTTTTAATCCAATTGTTTTCTAAAAACTATTTTTCCAATTTTTCTTATAAGATTTTTTTCAATGTTTTTCTGTTTTTCATATAATTTTTTTTTGTTTTGTCTCGGATCTTAGTACTGCTGGTGACGTAATAGGTAAATAAGTACCCTCTTCTCGCCCCCTAAACCGTTCAGCATTCTTATGGTAAGTAAACACAAAGCTATACACTATACAGTCTCTAGGAAAAACACAACAACAAAAGGTTAAAAAGAACACAGCATTCTAGCTTTGTTTTATTATTTTTTTTTTCAAGGAAACAACAATAATTATTGAAATTTAAAACATTTTGAATTTCCAGTAAAGTACCTCTAAATATAATCTGGTATACAATTTACTGATGTTTTGCACTTATAATAGTAAGTAAGTACAACTTATTCAATGAAAAAGGTTCATTACGAACGAGAATAAATTAATTTCTCAATCAAACAGTCCTTAACCATTTGTCGTATTAAAAAACTCATTCAATTGCTCTAATATTCAACTCCATAATATATATACCTAAGAATACAAAAAAAGTTCAACTTTAATAATGAAATATCGATTAAAAAATACCCTCTGCAGGAAAATTTAAGTACGTTCTTACGTTCCGATGTAGAGATTGCAGTGAAAATGAATATAAATTCATAAAACCTTAACCTGAATTGGCATCGGCAACTGTAGTAAAGCACGCAATTCGTGTTACTCATCAATCATGAGGAAATTTTACCTTCTACGAATAGTGCTCGCATTGAAATATTTATTTCAGAAAGAAAGTAAAAAAATATACGACTAAGGTAGGAGTGATCTTATCGTTTGAAATTTGAATTTGAAATATGGTACTTGCAAGTACCTATAGCTTAGCTACCTACAACAAGTTTAATGGGTATAGGTACTTCCAAGTACCTACTTGTGTTATCAGGGTGGGTCAAAAAAATTCTACATTTTGACGAAAACTAGTGAGATAGCATACTGTGAGTAGAAAACCTCCCAAAAAATTTTGAGTTCCTTGACCACAAGAGTGCCAGAGCCAGGGATCTCAAAATAGGGCCATTTTTCTTTCTTTTTTGTCATTTTTGAGTAATGTGAATGTCATCTGCTGCTGCTGGGAACTTGGGGATTCCTCTAAAAAAGTGTGATTCGAATGTCTACATCTCTGCGAAGACCTTGAGCCATTGACTTCAAAATTGGATAACATTTTTTGCCCTCTACAAGAAAGATTGGAAAGCTGCAGATCGCGAATTTGAAATTTTTTTATTTTTACTAAATTCAAGTTGCTCACTCAGTACCTCAAAATCGAGCCAACATTTTTTTTTTTTTTGATCATCTAACATGAATTTTAATGACTTTTTCAAAAAAGATTTTCATGGCAGTGCAGGCAACTGCAGTTTGATTAACGCAATTTCCAGGAAATTCGAATTGTTTAATCAATGGCTTCAAATGTAGATGAATTACATTTTTTTTTATCATTTGAAATTAGAATAAAAATTTAGGTATCTAGCTATCTACGTATGCTAATTATTTGAATTTATCACATTGCGCAAATCAAAATGCAGTTGGCAGCACTGTCAAGAATTTTTTTAAAGAAAATTTCATCGAAAATTACTCATGATCAAAAATAATTTTGGCACGATTTTGAAGTATTTGAGTGAGAAATCAGATCCTCTAATAAATCACGAAAATAAAAATTCGTACCGTTATAGGACTTCTTTAAAATAAATTTTAAAAAAAAACAAATCTTTGCTTACTTCCTCCCCGGAATCAAATTCACTAGATTTAAATCTGACTTATTCCAGCAAATAGAGAATCAAAAATCTACCGGGGGGGGGAGTGAGTTCCGCGAAAGAGATACTTAGGCTAAATTTACTTAGCCTACGAAATACGATAATGAAAATTTTTGCAAAAAAAAAATTAAAAGCTGAATTTTTTTCCAACAAATTAATTATTAAAAATTTAAAAAGAATAATTTTCGACTCGTGCGTAGGTAATTCTTATCATTATTTCGTATTTTTTTGGACTCATTCGCAAAATTTCGTATTTTTTTCGTATTTTTGGAATTTTTGAACCCAGGTACACAACTTTGGTAATTTGAATGTAATGAAACAAAAAATCTTCCAATTCAAAATCAATTCCCTTGTGTAGGACAAAAAGTGAGATCCAATTGAGGTCAATATTTCAAAGGTGCGTAGAAACTCAAATCGAATCTTTTCAAGAGATGACCGAGATTCTAAGCAAGTGACTCAATTATTTTCATGGAAAAGTAATATCTTATTATTTTTTCTATTTTTACTATTTTCTCCAACTTTTTTTACTGTTATTTTATTTTGTAATTTTTGTTTTTATTATTACCAGTCAACATTTTGTAGCTTATAAAATTTGTCAATTTTTTCCATTGTTATGTACGTATTTTGGGTTACTGAATTTAATTCTGGCATTGTTTTTTTTTCAATTTGGAATCTTAGAATATCTCTGAGTTGCTAATATGATGACTTTTATCAAGGAAATTTGGAAAATTTATGTAGGTATTTTGAATCAAAAAAGTTACATTTCAAGTTCTAAAAACTATTTCCATTCGAGTTTTAAATTTTCAACTTTTAGTCTTCTTTACTGTTCACTCCTCTCCCTCCCACGATAGAGTTGATTCAAGTTCATAGCTGACTAAAAGTTCAAAATTGGTTAATTTCACTGATATTTTTTATTAACTTTTTCTTATTTGAGGGAATTTGGTCGCATTTGTAGAAACAGAGGTTTTCTGTAGATTTTCACTAGATTACAGAGAATTTATTTTGGTTCGTACCTATTAACATTATTAACGAATTTTTTTTGCTCCCCTTTTTGAACTGTAAAGCTCAAATTTTTTTTGAAAAATCTTTCACTGAAAATACACTACTTCACCAATTTTGTCTTAATTCAAAAAAATATTTTTTTCGAGAGTTGGTGAGTTGATTCCCTGAATTCAGAAATGTATGAATTGATTCCCATTATTTTTCAGAGCAGGCACGAATTGATTCCCATTTTTTGGGGGGAGGAAGGCGTGTATGAATTCATTCTCCCTTTTTTTTTTGGTGGTACGTACGAATTGATTCTGAACCTCTTTGAGCTCATTAGCGTTACACAAGAAATACCACGAGGAGATAAATTTTTCAACCTGAAATTTTCTCAGAATTATTTTACTTTTAAATTTTTTCAAAATTATTTGTTTCAATTTCAAATTGTTTCTCAAAAAGTTAAACTTTGGTTCAATTTCAATTTTTTTCCCAAAACATTTTGCTATTTCAAAACCAACATTTTCTCCAACTAAAACGTTCTGAGATTTTTTCAAATTTTACATTCCAATTTTTTCAAATCAAATTTTTTCACTCACTTTAAAAAATTTTCAAAATTTTCAGGAAAGTACCAACTGTAAATTCTAAAGAGCCGTTTTGAAATGTCATGGAAATAATTTTAGAGTTGAAAAAAAATTAGAAAAGAACGTCAGAAGTTCGAAATGAAATACAAAGAAATTTAAAGTAGAAAAAAATTGGAGAATACATTTTAGGGTTGCCAAGAAAAATTTCAAGATTGAAAACAATTTTGAGAGAAAATTCAGAAAAGGTATAAACTTGAGAAAATTTTTTGGGTTAAAAATACCTAAAAAAAAGTAAGAGTTGAAAAAAAATTGGGAGTTGAAATTTGAAAAAAAAAATATTAAAAAAAATTTGAGTCTAAACTTCAGAGTTGAAAGAAATTTTAGAGATAACGTGAGAATCAATTCGTATGTGCCCTGAAAAAAAAAAAAAATGAAAATTCGCCTATCTTTTCACACGAATATTTCATTGGGAATCAACACAACTCACCTACAGCCTTTTTTCATCTACACTGTTCTATAGGTATACTCGATACTTCGATAGGAATGCCTCATTACACCCAGGTAATGCCCAAGTGCTTCTTGAAATTTCAAAACAATGTAATCTCTAATCTCATATGCCATTTTCGACGGAAACAAGCGCATAAATACCACAAAAATATTATCTATCGAAAAACAAATGAAGAAACCACGTCAGTGGAATAAAATTGCCCGTACATATACATACTGCCATATCTAAGCCATAAATCACCAGTTACCACTGACTACTGCAAGTACCTTCTTTATGCACCGAAACATATCACGTAAGATCTAAATATACTTAATACATTATCTTCATCTTCATTTATCATTCTTTTACTCGCTACCATATGGCAATCTAATTTAAAAACTCATCTTTTTGTAAATTTTATAGCAATGCGACTCGACAATATTAAATGAAACAATCCATAAACTCATAAAGTACTCTCACATCTGCATTAGTTACTCAACGAGTAAAAAAATGGCCAAGTAAAGTACATTCAACGACCAACGTATAATTAAGACATAGAAATCACTCATTAGATACATTGGACAGACTAAACGCAGCGAGAAAGGGGCAATTATAATTTTCATTAATTATAATTGCCGTAGGTATACTGGAAGTGGAAGTCTGATTCCGATTTTTCAAGTACTAAAAAGGTAAATAATAGGAATGGTTTTTTTCGTCGGATCGTCCGCGGCAACGTCACCTCAGCTTACCACAAAGTAACGCAGCCGTAAACTAGTTTCATGAACGAGATCTGCCATACGTTCGGTTTCTAAACGACTTCTCGTACACTTGTATAAACTACAGTATCCGCCCAATAATCGTTACATTTCGGCTTCGGCGACCGATGTCTAGCCGAAGCCGAATTAAAAGCCGAAATTTTAAAATAATCCTCCGCGATTGGTCGATTTTGAATCATTACGATGATAAAAATAGGTATTCAAAATTCAACGTTTTTCGTTTTTCTACTTTTTTCATCAAAAATTTGCAACTTGCGAACTTTCGAACGAAATGATTTGTAATTTCACCGGCCGGCGCCCAACGTAGTGAATTTTTTTCGTATTTTTTGCCATAAACGTGCGCACGCAGTGCATTTCAGAGTTGATTTATTCTGCTGGGACACGACAAAAAAATATAATTAATTAGAAACATACGGTGTACTACATAAAATTCATTCTGAAATGTAAATTAAATCTGCTAATAACCTTGAACTCGTAATTAAGATGAAAATAAACACCTATTTCACTATTGAAAAAATTTACGAAATGAAAAACCGTTAAATTGTAATTTTCAATGTGTTAAAGCGTTCAACACGTAGGTGTATAAATAAATCGTACAATTGAATGAAAATTTTCCCAATAGAAAATTGTACGACGAGGACGACCAGTCGTTGCATTGCATTATTATATTCGCGAAGAATGAAAATATAATGAGATTTTTATTATGACGTGGAATTCTCAAAATCGGAGATAAAATTAAGGTGATTTTTTTTTGATTTTTTCAAACGCTGAATTCTCAAGGAATTTTCTGATAGGTATCTACCTAGTACCTATACAATTTCTAGCATTAAATGAAAGGAATCGCTCAAAAACATGAAAATTATTCAAAATACCATATAAAACCTAATTTTAAAAAGATGGAAAATGTTGAGAATATTGGAAAAATTTTGAATTATTTTGTAAAATTGTACGTCGTAAAAATCCCCCTCCCCCTGATTTCCACAAAATTTAAAAAAAAATTGATTTTTTTTTTTGTAAAAAATGGTTTCAATAGGATGTTTTTATCCAAAAATATCACTTACTGGCACCCATATTTTACATCCTCAAAAATATCAATTTTTTCATGTTTTTCAACATTCAACGTAAAAATCACATTTTTTTGATTCGAATTTGAAAAATCTTTAAAAATTAGTTTTTTTATACTAAAAATAAAAAATATTGAGATTTTTGGGACAAGAATTGAGAAAAAAAACAGAAATCATCAATTTCATATGAGTTATGACTTTAATAAGATTGTAACCTGAAATGTTTGTTATGAATATTATATGTATTTCAAATCATGAAAATCATCAGAACCACTTTTCGTATTAGCATCAATGCATTATTTCAGGAAAAAATTTTCCAATTTTTTCGGTTATCTACTGAATTTTGAAAAAATATTTGAAAAAATTATTTTTCAAGGGCGCCTGAAAAGAAGGGTAAATTAAAAATGGGTGCTTATGGTATTTTAGGGTTAAGATATTCACAGTAAAAACACTTGAATCCCCTCGATTTTGCAAATTTTCTCGAAAATTGAGGTAAATGTGACACCAGGAAGGGTGATATTTACGCCACGTCTTTTTGAAGTCTACACATAACTTCGCACGTTCGCAGCTACTCATATCCCTCTACAACTTGCAAAAAAAGAAGAAGAGAAAAACGATCCTTATCTCATATGCAATAAAATTTCTCTAAATTAATGAATGGGAGGGGGGGGGAGAAGGAGGACCAAAAATTCAGAAAAATCACAATCAAGTATTCATTAAATAATTTATTTTTAAAAAAATCATCTATTTTGTTTTAAACTCTCATTGCTTTCAATTCTCAATAAAAATTTAAATTTCGCAGAAAATGATAAGACTACCTACGTTAAAGATGATGTTCAAAAATTTTATGCTCTAAAAACTGGGTGACAGCCGACAGGGGAGTCGGTGGCACCACAGTGGAGTTGGTGGACAGACCTGTGCAGGGGAGGGGAAAAGGGGATTCCTCAGGGCTTGAGTTTTTTTAGAGGCTCGCGATGGCCCGTTAGAACAAAAAATCTGTCTCTTCTTTACGAGGAAACAAAAAATTTGGCTAGAACACGTCGCGTCGCGTCGTATTGACGATCGAAAGAGTTCTTATTTTTTTTCCATCTCATATTTCTCCTCTGGGTTCCGATTTTCTCTGCACGGTCCTGGTGGTCTAAGGGGGGGGGGGATCTACTTACTCCCTTGTAATGACAAAATTACAATTTTATTTGGAAAAATTAGCTTCAAATTGGAAAATTTTCGAAAGTAATGACTTTTTTTCAGTCGCAAAACAATCGCAAAAATTGTAGGTACCTATTTTAACAAAAAAAAACTATCTTAGACCGAAATCTTTAATTTTCTACCACCCCCTTCCCGTTTCTAAATGCTTCTTAAATTAAAAAAAAAAAACAAGATATTTTGGCACCTACAATAACTATTAAAATACTTACAAGGGAGGTATCCCAACTCAAAGTAGAATTTTGACCCTAAACAAAAAAAAATCGAAAGTACCTACATCATAACAGAACCCCGTATCCAAAATTTCAGGTGCTGAAATTCAATTCTTGATTTTTGGCGAATTTTTGAAATTTCAAAACTACCTCCGCCCTGCGAAATGTAAAAATCTGATCTAATTAACGAAAAAAGCTGAAATTTGCTATATACCCTATTTCTGACCTCCCGAATCGATTGGAAGCGATTTCGAGACGTTTCAGAGCCACCAGAAAATTTTGAAATTTTCCAGCGCTAGAGAAAAGCCCATAAAAATGGCCCATATGCACTTCAGCACCTATAATCGCGGATTACCAATATTGGTGACGTGTTTTATCGATTAAAACACAATTTTCCAAAATTCCTAACTTTGAGTTTAAATTCGCTTTTTTGGGCAAGAAATTTTCCTGGAAAAAATTTAAAAATTCGCCTAATGCGCATACATCGGGGTAAAAAGTTGAAACTTGGTAGATATTCTATTTTCGACCTCCCGAATCGAATGGAAGAGGTTTTGGGACGTTTGGAAGCCATCGGAAAATTTTGAAATTTTCAGCGCTGGAGAAAAGCCTATGAAAATAGCCCACATGCATTTTAGCACCTATAATCGCGGATTATCCATATTGGTGACCTATTCGGTCGATTAAAACACAATTTTCCAAAATTCGTAACTTTGAGTTCAAATTCGCATTTTCGGGCAAAACATTTTCCTGGAAAAAATTACAAAATTTTCTGATTGCTCCGAAACGTCTCGAAACCGCTTCCATTCGATTCGGGAGGTCGCAAATAGAGTATATACCAAATTTTAGCTTTTTTCGATGATAAGATCAAATTTTCACATTTCGCAGGGCGGAAGTAATTTTGAAATTTCAAAAATTCGCCAAAAATCGAGAAATGAACTTCAGCACCTGAAATTTTGGATACGGGGTCCTGTTATGATGTACTTTTGATTTTTTTTTGTTTAGGCTCAAAATTTTACTTTGAGTTGGGATACTTCCCTTGTTAGTACCTCCTGCTTACTGCTACAGTACAAAAATTTATCATGAATGAAATAAGAAGAATAAGAATTTTCAAAAAAGAACCTTCATCGCTTCACTTACAAAACAAGGATTGTGCAAAAATTGATATTAATAACTAAAAAATTCGTATTTTATGAATTTTATAATATTCCTCGATGACCACGAAAAATTTTCGTCAGAATTGACCAATTTCGGAAACTACTAAAAATTTTATAGAATTAATTAAAACAACTTTAAAATGGATGAAAACAAGGCCAACGTAATTTTAAATGCTGTAAAAATAGAAATTGATCAAAATAATTATGACAAAAATTGGAAATTTCATGACATCATATTCAAAATCATAAGTCACAAAAATATTAAAATGACCTGAAAATAATAGAAATAACGTGAAATTAGTCTTCAAATTCTATTAAGTTGGAAAACTTTCAAAAATGATTTTTTTAGTTTTTTGAGGTCAGGAGGAGAAGGAGAAGGGAAGGAAAAATTTTCATATTTTGTTGAAAAAATCGATTTTAGCCGAAAATTTTCGATTTTTCCCCACCTGCCCCTCCAAAATAAATGTCAACTCCGGCTCTCGGTGAAATGTAAAAATCATACTTCTCTAAAAATCTAGAATACCTCAGTAAGTTATGCGAATTTTCAAACAATTTTCCATAACATTTAAGACAATTTTTATGCATGTTTTCAAAATTGTCTACACATTTTCAAAATAATTTCAACAATTTTTCATTTTTTTATGATTTTGATAACATTATAACGACTGATGACGGGATTTTTCAAGTTTGGCAAAAACTTACTACTTTGGATGGCACAACAAAAATATTTTTCAAAGACACATAGAGGTAGGGTTTTTTTAAATAAACATTACGTCGAAAGTAAAAAAAAAAAATGAAATGATATTAATTTATCGATTTTGATTTTTTTTGCACATTTAAGCAGGGGCGCGCAGAGAAAATCGGAGCCCAGGAAAAAAATATAAGAACAAAAAAAATCTTTCAAACATTGATACGACTTGGTCAAGTCAAATTTTTTGTTCGAAGGCCCTCGCAGTGAACATAAAGAATTTCTTAACCTTAGCTAGCCCTCGCAGTCCCCCTCTTCCCACAAAACCAGACCCAGAGACCCCCCCCGTACATAAGTGAAAATAAAGCTCACCGTCACCCGGCTAAGATAAATTTCAATTTTCAGGGTCATGGGATAATAATTCTATGTTTTCAAAAATTTACCAAAATTCAAAAAAAGAACTTCAGCGTCTGAAATTTTGGATGGAGGACTCTTTCTGGATGTACTTTTAATATGATTTTATTTCAGTCCAAAATTTCCTAATCGAATTTTGAAACTGTCTGCTGGTAAACTTGAAACACCTAAAAAAAAATAGTTTAAAAATGAACATCGACGAGGTCATATTTGAACCCAAATGAAACAGTACTCTTACGATTCATAAATTTTCAGCTTTTCAACCTTCTAAAAAAAAAAAACGAAATTATTTCACAACAGCCTTTTAAAATCTCGCAGAAAAATTCCAATTCGAGCAATCAATTCCTCACCAAACAACCACCCATATCCCATTGAAATCATATTTTCGCAATTTACATCTTATTCGCACTTGGCAAATAGCAAAATACACGACCATACGTGTACATCGTACAACTCATCGCACGCAGACGTTCTGATTTACACGGAAGAACAACCATATGTGCTATAGTCAAACAATTACGGTATTTCACCTCTCCATAAGCAGCTATTTTCCTCAACTCCCATCTGTTCTTCGGTCTCCGATCCAACCCCCGTTTTATTTTTCTCCACGCTTAATAAACCTTTAATTGACGCTTTTTTGCATCAATTTTTTCACGCTACGGTAGTACGATAATTGTATAGAAAACCACGTCTTTTTACTTAAAAAGGTTAAACGAGTGTTTCTTAATGCTCAACACATCATATAGGAAACATCTCGAGATAAAATTAAATTGTCCTCTTTTATCGTGACCATTTATGGTTAAACTACTTTCAACTACCATCCCACAAGATTTTAAGCCATAAGAACACTCTGGAACGAGATGCGATCGTCGATGGTGCTACACGTACATGTAACATGCAACCCACATTCACCATCACCGTGTTTTTTTTATCGATTTTCTTCGCTATAGACGTGCTATATTTGGATATGAATGCGAAAAATCAAAACCTGTTCGAAATTTGTTATGAATTGCACCTTGGCAACCGTGTAGCAGCAGCAACGAACGTATGCTGATAAATTAAGGGACATGGGATAGAGAAAAACCGAGGGTAAAGCTTTGCATGTTTGTCATATGGATTCGTGTCCTAATGGATTTTTTTTTCGGCATAGGGCAAAATAAATTAATCTAGAGACTCGATGAATTTTATAAATTGTCTCGAGACATACCAGATACACCCACGATGCTCAGCTTTCATTGAGACAATAAAGAAAAAGCCAAATTAACGAATTAGGCACCGAAATATTAATCTAACCGCATGAGTCCAAATAAGACAATCACGTACCGGAATATTAATTTATTCCTGTAACACATACCGTCTCTTTGAAACCTCAGAATTGCAAAGGAAACTAGAATTTTCAGGAAAAACGTCATTAAAATCATGGCCACGATGACATGACGTAAAACAATACGTAATATTATTAGAATATTAAACAGTATAAATGGATAGAAAGGGGCGTCGAACGATTCGAAGCCGCCGAGCCAACACCTATGTCATCGTCGAATGCATCCGTAGAATCGGTCTCCAGGCAGACTTCCGGAAACACGTGGCCATATCATAGGCGCAACATGAAAAATAATAAGGTAATATAGGCAATTTCTTGGAAACGAAACGCGTTCACCTACTCCGAATCGGACCAAAATGTAATTTCCTCTCTATTTTTAAAAAAATAATCGATATTCGTACATGAGTTTTCCGTGTACGATAAACCGGAGGTCTTCAACCCTTAATCGAGGCCAGTCATGGCATGATTTTTACAAATGGTACGGTTTTTTTTTTCGTGGGCACACGATTCAAATAAGTTTGAATCAAACCGAAAGTAGACGTACGTATGTATACGATTAAATAAAAACCGAGTATTCTAGAAATTGCGTAACGATAACGAAAAAATTTATACATCGAAGTTCACCGTGAACCTGGGCGGAAATTTTACTCTTTCGGTTGTTCGACCGTGTTCGTTGAACTCATCAATTTATCGACACCTTTTTCAAACGATTTCGTTAGCAAATTGATCGTCGAAGATTGAGATAAATTTTCTGCTGAAGTTTCATTACCTGGAATCAAAAATTGAAAATATTTTATTTTTTCGAATCGAATAAGAATTTGAGCGGGGGGGCAAGGGTGGATATGCAGGGCCTATGTTAAAACAAAGCTTGGCCTGATCAGTCATTTTCAAACAATTTTGGGAGGGGAGTTTTCAACAGTTGCTGTCAAAAAATCCAAAAATCCACAAAAAATTTTAAAACTCAATCACAACAGTATCAAATTTTCTAAAAAAAAAAAAATGAAATATTTCACACCAAACTGAGATCCAGAAATGAAAAGCGGTACCTAAAATAAAATTTCTGCTTTTGGCTTTCGGCTAAAAATTTCAAAAATAAAACTTTTTGATTTAGCTTTTAGCTTTTTGATTAATACAACTAGCTTTTGGTTAGCTTTCAGCTTTCGTTTCAGCTTTTAACTATATATGAAGAAACTTTCGGCTTAAAACTTTTGACTTTCACCGCAGAACTTCTGATTTACAGCACCTTGACAGGACAATGATAAAAAATCATCGTTCATGTCTGTACTACATATTTTCTCAAAATTTCAATTTTTTTCTTAAAATTTCAATTTATTCTACTACAAAAAATGTTTTCCACTCTTGGAATTTCTTCCTCAAAATTTTTTTTAGCTCAAAGGTTTTTTTTTCAATTTTCGTTCACTAACATTTTTTTATTTAATGATATTTACTTATATGTAGTTGTATCAACTATCGAGTGTATAAAATTCCATTCTTTGGTTTGAAAATTTTAAAAAACTTGACATTCTCTCGAATTTTTTCATTTTGATTTTCTTAAAAAATTTTACAAACCAATTTTTTTCAAAATTTTTTCATTTTAAATATTTTAGAGCAGGAAAAAATTTGAAAAAAATTTGGAGCTAAAAAATTGGAATTTTGAAAAAAAAATTCAAAAGCTGCAAAAATTAAAATTTTGAGAAAAAATTTCGAGAGTAAACAAATTTGAGAAAATATTTAACATTGAAAAAATTTCCAAAGTTGAAAAAAATACCAGAGTTGAAAAAAATTTTTTGACCTGAGAAAAAATTGAAGGAGAAAAATTTCAGAATTCATGAAAATTTTTATTTTAGATGAAAAAATTTTAGAGTTGAAAAATATTTTTGGGGAAAATTGAAACCCTCACCGCAGTGTGAGCACCTACGGAGAAAAAAAATGATCCGCCGGCTCTGACTTCTGGTGAAACTTCGTCAAAATTTTTATGTCATCCGATTTGTCGTGGTCGAAGATTTTAAGGCACACGAGCGAATTTTTATCTCACCCGTGGAAGCTGTGGTCCTAAAATACGCGATTTCCAAGCTATAAGAATAATATTTCCGAGAGTTTTCAACCGATTTTTTTCAAACTTGGCGCGTCGGTATAGACGGGAGTATCCTGAAATTTTTTCAGATTTTTCAACCACTACAATGACCTTAAATTTGTTTTTGAAAATTTCAAATTGCCCTGGGAAACACAATTTTGGTGCTCGGTGCAGACTGAAATTTTATTTCCATCTCTGAGAATTTTTTCAGTTTTTTTCAAGTGGTGGCAGTGGCACACCTTGAAAAATACGAAAAACCATTTTTCCACGTTTTTTACTCATAAAATGGTAATTTGTGGTTGAAAAGAATTTTTGTTTAATTACACCCCAAAATACGTATTTGTACACCACTTGTATGATTTTCACTTTCTTTTTCGTGATTTTTGTAATTTCAAAGGAGTATAGCACTAGTAGGTACATAGGTAGTCCAATGACAGATTGAATTTTTTTGAACATAAAATGGCAAATGAAGGAGGCGTGAAATTTGATGTGTCGAACACAAGCCACTATAAGAAATTTTTTGAGCCCGGTAGGCCATCGCCAAACTCCATGGGGAGGGAAGGGGGAAGTTCAAAGGGAGGTTAAGTCCTTCATTTTTTGAAATTGAGCAATTGGCCTTTTTTGCTGTCAATTCCATATGACTGAATCCTGCGAAGTTCAAAAATTAGTGTTCCGCCACCTGAAAAAATCTTTAAAAAAACTCGAGGTGTGAAATACATTGACAAAAGTTAATGGAAAAAAAATTCAGCCAGCACCAAAATTGTGTTTCCCAGGGCGATTTGAAATTTTCAAAGTCAAATTTAAGGTAATTGTAGTGGTTAGAAAAATCTTAAAAAATTTCAGGATACTCCCCTCTAGTACCTCTACTGACGCGCCAAGTTTGAAAAAAAATCTGTTGAAAACTCGCTGAGATAGATTTTTAGCTTTGAAAATCAGGTATTTTGGGGCCCCGGCCACCCAGAGGTGAGATAAAAATTCGCTCATGCGTCCTAAAATCTTCTTTTACCAAGACAAATCGAAAGGCATAAAAATTTTGACAAACTTCCACCAGCGGCCAAATGATCCACTTACCACACCGACGCCTTTATTCGAAATTCAAATTTTTTTAAACCTAAATTTCATCAATTTCTTTGCCTTTATTTTTTCAAAAATTGTATCAAATTTTAAAATTTTTCCAATAGTGAAATTTTTTTAAATTTAGATTTCCTTAAAATTTTCACTTACTATTCATTCAGTAAGAAGAAATTTTGAAATACACGAAGTTGATTTTTTTCAATACAATAAGGTTGAAAAATAAAATAAAATATTTTCAGTTGGAAAAATTTCGAGATTGTTAGAAAAATTTTTCGGGTTAAAATGCGTTTTTAAAAATATGAAATTGAAAAAAGTTTGAAAATTTTTTTTTACATTACTCCAACGTTTTCCAAACTTGAAATTTTCTTAGAATTTTTCAAGTTTGATTTTTAAATTTTTTTCAATTTAATATTTTTTTTTAAATTTCTTTCAACTCGAATTTTTTTTCAATTTTTTCTCATTTTTGAACTCTTTTAAAAAAATGTCCATCCCATTTTTTGAAATGAGATTTACTAACATTACAAATTAAAACAGTATTTTCATTTTTCTCCTCGATCACATTTTTTGACAAAATAACATTTCATGCGAATGGCAATTTTTTATTCACATGAGCGTTTACTTGAAATGTTACCTGAAACTTCATTTTCTACCCACCCCACTCCTTCAGAAACATTAAAAAATATTTTTCTTCATGATAAATTCCTCCCCCACCCCTATATTTACTTAAATTTCTGTGCCCTTTCAAAGAAAATTGGGTAGATCTGGCACTGAATTTATTTCTCTAAACTAAAGAAGAGAAGAGATGGCATCATTACAAAAAGCATTCGAACCACTATAGAATATCCAATCTGCGGTACGAATTATTGGAAATAATTAGGTACCTGATTTGTCTCCATTAATACCATTAGTATTAGCAATTAGTTCGGTTTCTCTTTGAATAATTAATTGCGTAGTTAAATAATTCTCCCTTTTGATCAACTGTAGTATTTCCTCCGGTTCATCAGGAATCCAATAATCTATCATACTTTTAATAGCGTACGTAATGTTCTAAAACAGAGAAATTAGTAGGTATTTTCAAGGTTCGACGTACACAAACACGAAAAGGACCGTACTCCTACTTGATACGACACCTACTTGAAACAAAACGACGAAGATTAATCTTGCCATGAAAACTTGCCAATAAACATTCGTCGGATAGTACTCATGTGGTGACCCAGGCGGTTCTCTCAGATCATTGTAACTAAATCAACGTATGAAATTGATTTGTAATGAAAATAATTAAGGCATAACAATTTCGAGTGCAGTTCCAAATCACTAATAAATTCGATTTTGTTGAACACTATAAGCGTATTTTTTGAAGGACTGATCACCAAACCGGGTTATTTTCCCAAAAAGTGATGCGATTGAGACGAATTGGTTCGATTTCATTGATTCACGAAGTTGCCTTTTGAATCATCTGCTGAAAAAGTCCTGAATCAATCCCAAATTACTTTTGAAATGTTCAATACCACAAAAGCCTAACACCCAGTCACCCAACATTCCAATACCGCATTTCTTCGATACCTTAAAATTCAATTTTATGCCTAAAAATGACCATATTTCAAAAACTTTACAACTGAAATACTTTCAACGTTGAAAAGAATTCAATTTAAAATTCATTCCCAAAAATAACCATTTTTCAAAAATCTAAACGCCACAATACCCCGGATCAAATATGAAATATTGAGAACCCCAACTGAAATTTCAAAAATACTTCAAATCACCCAGAATATACAGGGTGGTCCACGAATCGTCTACCAAACGTATTTTTTTGGATATAACCGGGTACTAAAAAAACCTTGAGATGAGATGAATATTTTGCCTATTTTAAAAACTGAAGGGGCAAATGCTGCTTCTAAAAAAATCATGTTAGAAATTTCTTTCAAGCATGGTAATGGATAGTACTTTGAAACCCGAACAAATTTTCACTCCATAACTTTTTGACTATCTTTAAAATTGAAGGGGCTACAAAAAAATTGTTCAAAAAATTTCTCAAAAAATGAACTGATCAAGGGAATTGATAGAACGTTGAAAGCTAAAAAAATTTGTTCTGTAGGCTTTTTGCCTAACATCGAAAATGAAGGGGCTTAGAGTGACTCAAAATAAATGGCCTCCAAAATTTTTTCAAATTTTCTCAATTTTGAAAGACCTTTAGCCCCTTTATTTTTGATGTTGGGCAAAAAGTCTACAGAACAAAATTTATTCAGCTTTCAACGTACTATCCATTCCCTTAATCAGACCATTTTTGAGAAATTTTTTTGAACAATTTTTTTTGTAGCTCCTTCAATTTTAAAGATAGGCAAAGAGCCATAAAGTGAAAATTTGTTCAGTTTTCAAAGTACTATCCATTACCATGCTTGAAAAAAATTTTAACGTGATTTTTTTAAAAGCAGCATTTGCCCCTTCAATTTTCAAAATAGGCTAAATGTTCATCTCAAGTTTTTTTTAGTACCCGGTTATATCAAAAAAAAAAAAGTTTGGCAGACGATTCATGGAACACCCTGTATTATACATCTATGAAAAAAATGTCATTTTACCAGATGAGTACAACACCGTTGATTCATAGAGGTTTATTCTTTCCATTCGTCAGCAGAAAAGCGAAGAATTCGGCCAAATTGTCACCAGATCAAATACGACATGATTAGAATACATATTATTAGAACATCAAATTAAACGCACTTTTTCCTTCAAGATAAAAACCTTAGATCATGGATATGTTCAAATGTACTCACTTTGGAGATGAAATAATAGAGACAAAACTTCATAACTTTATAGTTGAAAGTCAATTTACCAAATATTTTTTTCAATTCTTTTCTTACTTCTTCAACATTTTAAATATTCTTTTCAGTTTATTTCTCATTTTTTGAAATATTCAATTTTTTTTTCAAAACATATCCCACTTTATAACTTTTTATTGAAATATAAATGCAGTTTTTTTCTTCTATTTTTTCAACATTTCAAAATACTTTTTTTTTCAATACTCATTTTAAAATATTTTATTTTTTTCAAGTCTAGCTGGTTTTTCTCGGTTTCTGATCATATTTGTGATCAGCACTCCAATAAAGTGTAGCATAGCAAATTTTTTAAAAATCGCAGGTATCAATGATTCGGAACTACACCTAAATTTCCAACTTACACGAGAATCAGACCCACCTGCAAAATGTGACATTTCCGAGCGAGGAATTTTTTGGTCTAGAATCAAACTCCATATCACTGACATTCATTTTCGACAGCGAATTCGTAAAAAAATGAATATTATTTCCATGAGTCACCGAGTAAACCAATCTAGGAATAAAACTGGATGAAAACGCGATCACAATAGCCTGAGAGGAAAACACATCAGAATCGTATACACTTAATCAGAATATAAATAACAAGAAAATAGTAAAATATACCCTCGTACATTTGTTAAAACAGCAAAACTGCCCAAAAATTGCAACACACCGAACCAAATTCCAATTCCAGGAACTCGATAAGGTATCGGTTTTCTGTAAAATGTTAGGATTTTCAACGAGTCCAAACGTATTTCCAAAATATTACTTATCAATGCAAATAACGGAGCTAATGGAAAGGCTGGAACGAATAAAGTAATGAATCCGAACTGGACAACTGTAAAAAAAATCGCTTTTGTTGAAGGAAATATTAAACGATCTGTGATATTAATTTGACGAGAATTCTTGCCTATCTTCAAATATTCCGGAAATAATCCAACTGATTCCCAATCGGCCAGTTTATAATCATCGGTCCATTGTGTTTTCGGGACGTTTTTCGTCAAATTTAGTAATTCGTTTTCGAAATTGTTATCAACGGTTTCATTCTTTGATAAGTGAACTTTGCAGAGATGTTTTACAAACCTGAGAAAAAAAACAATTTTAAAAATAATTCGTTGAAACTGCAACATCGACATAATTTGAAGGAAAACTTACACTGCGACTGTTTGGAATATAGCTCCAAAAATCTGCTTACCAATCATTATGAAAGCCAATTGGACGCTGAGTTCTAACATACAGCCACCGTAATTGCACTAAAAATAGAAATTATCATAGAATTTTACAAAAATTCAACATCAACATGGAAAATGCTGTCTGAAATTTAATGAGTGATTTTGTTGAGATTTTTCGCGTTGATCATGGGAAAAATAGTAGAGAAATATGTACTTCATTCATGTCTCAATCCTAGCGCCGAAGGCATTGAAAAACAAAAATGTGGTCCATATTAGGCACCCTTACCCTAAGGGAGAGGGGGGAGGGGTGTTAAAATGAGAAATTGGTTTAAAATCATATGTATTTCTCAAAAGTGAGAAAGTTGATATACTGGGATAAAAAATGTCCACAGTTCATGAAAAATAAAAATATGACACATACATACATTTTTTTTAAGCAACATTTTACAATGTAAAAAAACATGTTTTTGGAAATGGAGAAAAAGGTAGCAATTAAACATGGAAAAACAGAGATTTCACTTTAGATCCCAATTTCTCAGAAACCACATGACCTACGACGTTCAGGTTCTTAAAGTTCAAATCAGAAACATCCCAACCATGTTTTAAAAGAAGAATTTGAGAAAATCCCAACTTTATCCCAAAAATTTCACCAATTCATTCAAAATCAGCACAGTAGGTATTATGTAAATCAATTCAACATAAAACAAAAAATTGACAGTTTTAAAAATCCTTCTATTAAATTATAAAGAAAACTCTTATCGAACACAATATAAAAAAAAAAACAGAAAGAAAATTGGTCGGATAGTTTTGAAAAAAATGGGACAAAAACATGAAAAACTAACTTTATGGGAAAGAGCTTTTGAAAGAAAACCAAAAAAAGTTGAACTTTTTAAGGCTGAAAAACACCTTTTCATAATTTTTTCCAAATTTTACCATATTTTCTCGTACGGTGTGCAAATCATAAGTCCATAGATTTAGAAAACATGGAAACTTCATTTTTGGGCGATCTCCAATTCTGCTGTACTGAATTGAGTAAAAATTCGAACTTTATCCATCGTTACCAAAAATTAAATAATGAATGCTCAGAGTTGAGTAGAATTGTGGGCCAAAAGTAAGGGAGTATTTAATGAAATTCAGTTTCATCACAGTCGTAACTTCTTTTAGGAAGCCATTTTGTCGAAACCCCTATTTGAAACCATTTATTTTCTGGAATTTCCAATTTTTATTGGTGATAGGTTGACTTGAATTAAGGTAATTGTCGATTTTAATATTCATCTGTGCATGGCGAATTACTCTGGACATGTTTGAAAAAAATCGATTATTTCATCCCCATAATCACCCCCCACCCTTATAGGAATATGTCGATGTCAAAAATTTTACGCGCAATAATTTATATTCCATTCATTTTTTTCGTAGACCCTTTTTCTGCTCAGAAAATCAACCTAAAGTGCCAAAAGTCATCCAAAAGTGTAAGACAATTTTTTTCAAAAGAACTTTAAATTACCTAAATATGAAAATTCCCGACGCGAGAAAAACTGAAATCATATTCGAACTCAGAACTAAAAAGCAGATCAGATGATCAGAATCGCCTACCTATCAGGATTAATTAAGTAGGAAAAAGTTGAAAAAATGTAGGATACAGAACCCCACCCAAAAAGTAAATCGTTTCATATCTTACTTCTTCTTGACGAGATCCGAATATCTTCCAATAATTCCGAGGAGATCCGACAAATTTACCTTTGAAAAAAGCTATATACATAATGGAGGAATAATAATTGACAAACTGGAACATGTAGATTTTGATATGTAACGCTGTCTCGTGTTCGGTGTGGGTTCGATGAAGTTCCAAATCAGTCAGAAACACGGCCACTCTCGAATACAGCTACGAAACAAAAAAAAGGCTGAGTCAGCGAAGCCAGCATGTATTTTACATTTACACCTAGCATAAAATTACCTTATCTAAAATCATGATCGTTATCAAATTAAAAGTAGGCCCGCTGAAAAAAACGATCGCAGATCCGTAGGTTTTCAAAAAAGGTACCTCATCAGATGCACGAATGGTGTTGGTTATCCACATTCTGTACACGAGTACAGCGATTACAGCAATTATTACGAGCATTGCCTATTAAAAATACGAGGATAATTTGAATTGAACGCGATCTAATTTTATAACTGATTGAAAAAGCGTTCTACGGACGAAAAATAACATCGTTGTATAGCTCAAGATCGTAACGGGAAGCCTGACATTCCAAAATGGTACAGCTGGTTCTTTTTTTTCAGTGATGACGTTTTTCTTGAAGTAGCCGTATTTTCCAACATTGGCGATGTATTCTGGTCGAGAGGTTTCCTCGTCTTCCGAAAATTTGGTCAGACTCCATCTGTAATTCAGCACCGCGTCGTATCTTTTCCACATTTCCAAAAAAGTGGAAGCTGCAATTGGAAGAAAAAATTTTCACGGGTAAGTAGAAAAATAACCGATAAGTTGAACAAAAATGTAACGCAGGTACTCTCTCAGTTATAAATCAGTGAAAATTATCGAAAATCACTGAGAAACAGTCAGAATTGCAGCACAGGAGAAAATCTGTGAATTTTTTTTACTGAAAACAAATCAGTGAGAAAAATTAGTGAAAAGTCACTGAAAAATCACTAAATTTGCTAAAAAATTAGTGAAAATCTTTGAAAAATCAGCAAAAATTCACTGAATTCCACTGATTTTTCCTGCGCTGCAATTCTGACTATTTATCAGTGTCTTTTCACTGATTCAGAATAAGAGAGTAGATAAACCGAGTCTTACCCCAGACTGCCATCAATAAAGCAAACACGACGTTCAAATTGTTATCGAATAAATGAATTATTTTCGCGTAAGAGCAATTTTCCGAAAGCATAAAATAATCGCAATTGAAATCACAAGTTGGACACATCGTTACATTAGTAGCATTACAGATATCTCGACTGTACAACAAAAAAATACATTAAATGAAAAAATGATAGAATAATTATTAACGAAATGATCATTTTACCCATTTTTTCGAACGTTGAAAAAGAAAAAAATGTCGAAATGGTCTTATAAGGAAACCACTTGAAGGGCTCACTTACGACTTGAATTGAGTGGCCTAAAACCATCCGAAATAAAATTTCAACTGTTCAAAATGATTCCTATTCGATTTTTTACGAATTTTCAAGAATTCAAAATACAGTGAATTTTCAGATATTGTTTTCAATTATTTTTCAACGTACTTCTTCACTACAAACGATGAAAATTAGATCCCCACCTAATATTGATTTCTCGCATGGACCCCAATCCCTAGAGCGATTTTTATTTATTCCAGTATCTTGGAAATCGCACCAAGGCTCCAGAATAGCCGAGGATGGCGAAATTTTTCGAATATGAGGGGAGGAGTTTATTTTTGATACCTATTTCATTTCCTTATCGTGTGGAAATTCGATACTAGAGAAAATGAAAATCTCGCTGGGGTGTCCAAACTGGTCGGAAATGAGAAATTCGGAACGGGGGGGGGGGGTAGAGACTTCGCATCTAACTTTCATCGAAAAAATACTTCATTTTTTTAAAAAACACCATTTTTACTGAAACATCACTTTTTTGAGATCCCAAAAATTCTTTAACGATAGAAAAATTAACAAAGGCAGCTCAAATTATGGCCATCAGGGAATTTTTAGACTATGCATTTTCCAAAAATCACACACGACTTTTTGAGTTTGGAGGTAAACCCCCTTTGAATATATATATAATCAAAGTAAACCCCTCGAATCGTTTTATAGTTCGTATCAAGTTTTCTGTTTTCACCCAAAAATCCATTGGAACCAATTTTTCACTTTTAGTTTTCAAAATTAAATGGTCTAAAATGTTGGAAAAATTGAAAAAATAACCTGGACTGTGGAGAGGGAGGAATAATTGTGGAAACTGCCACTGATGAATTTTAAGGGTCAAAGTATTCATACATCATTTCAAAAAAATGTTTGCAAAAACTACTTATAATTTTTTTTATCAATTACGCCTGAAAATGAGTACCATCAGTATTTTTGAGTAAAAATATTCATACTGAGACCATTTTTGGGACAAGTCGTTAAAAAATCGTTTGGTTTCCAAAAAATATTGTAAAATTGAAGAAAAATTCTCAGTTTTTAAAATTGTTTTCACCAAATTAAAATTTAAGGCTCAGAAAGATGAGAACTGAATCCTTAGTGCAGGGGTGAAATTTTTACAGACCATTTTGAGATCTAGCAGACTAGACATAGATCTAAGTGAGAAAAGCCCAAGAGGTTGAAAAATACCTATAAAATGCTTCGTTTTTCAAAGGTAATTTTTCCAAAAAAATGCACCATTTCTTTAATTTTCCATTGCACAAATCTCGCCGTTTCATTTCTTGGCATTCACCTAATTGCCACCTGCTCATTTCGTCCCTTCTTCGAGAAAATAAAAAAAAATGGCATAAACAATTTTATAGCCCCTTCCTCTTAAACCTCATAATCTTTTCCTGGATTCGTAAATAGGTCAAGAGCCCTAATCACAACTTTTGTGCAGCTCCCTTCTCCAGATCCAACTTTCAGAAAAAGGGACAAAATGATCATCCATAGTAAAAAAATACTCTTTCCACTGAATATACCTCATTTCATCTTCTGGTAGCGTTAAAAATCCATAAACCAGAACTAATAAACCAACCAAAGCTGGAGGCACGAGTAATCGAGTATAGAATCCAAGCCAAGCGAAATAAAACGCTATTTTTGTTCCCAAGTAATCTTGCACCGTATCGATGGGTTGCTTTTTATACCAATTTTTTAAATTGGCCCAGTTATTAAACAGATTTCCTCTGGTACTACGGTCGTCGTCGTACTGACCCTGAAATTTTTTTCATATCATTCGTAGATTTGACCAAAAAAAAACATAAAACCGATTACATTTGGTAGGTAAAACTGTCGGTAAAATTCCAATCTATGACGTAATTTGTTTATCACTCTCTCATTCTGAATCAGTGAAAAATTACTGATAAACAGTCAGAATTGCAGCACAGGAAAAATCAGCGAATTTTCGATAATTTTTCAAAGATTTTCACTGATTTTTCTGTTAATTTCATAAAAATTTTACTGACTTTTCAGTGAATTTTGACTGATTTCCCAGTGATTTTTCTTACTGATTTGTTTTCATTGAAAATTTTTTCACTGATTTTCTCCTGTGCTGTAACTATGACTGTTTCGCAGTGATTTTCGATAATTTTCACTGATTTATAATTGAGAGAGCACAATGAAAAACTGATTGAAAAAAACTTACATCGTGTAAGGGGTAAGCTGCTTTATAGACGTTATCTTTGAGTAATTTTTCCAAGCTGATGGGTTCGTCTTCTTCTTCATCGTCGCAGTTAATCCTTTGACTATTCAAAATATGATGCACGATTAAAATTCGAATAGTGGGTGAAAAGAAATTTGGATTCTCTTCGTCAAATCTGCGGAAACAAAAATTAGGACCTAAATAACAATATTGTATAAATAAATCTTCGTTAAAGGTTCTTTCCACGCTAAATCACTAAGGTTTTGACCTCAGGTCTTCCGATTTTGCTCAAATTTTTTTCAAGGGTTCCTTTAGATGGTCTAATAAAGGAATCGCCATCATTTTGATCCTAATTGATCAGGAGAGAGGGGGGCGGTCCTCGTAATTTTTGCATAATGGGGATTATTTGCGAAAGGTTCAACTTTGAAGGCTCATATTTCGAGATTGGTTAGGTCTGTTTGCACGATTTGGCAAAGAATTGAAAGGAAATTCAAAACTAATGTTTGAAATTTCAAAAGCTCAAAGTTCAAATTTGGGATGAAAGCTCATTTTTTCGTGATGAGCCCAAAAGTTCAAAGCTACCATTTAAAGATCTGCAATGGTTTTTTTTTCAACTTATTACTTTTCAAGATGGGATCTGAACACCCCGAAAGGGAATAGAGGTATTCAATTTTGGTCAAAATTCAAAAAAATGGAAAAAGTGAAGTGACATATTAATTCTTACTAATTTGAAGACGCTGAGTTTGAATATCGGCTTACTTTTTTCGACCTGACTCCTTACCCCCTTCCTCCCCGACATGGCAAAAATGTCAAAAAATTTAAAATGACGTGCGACATATCGTTTGTTACGTTTTCAAAGTCACTGAGTTTGAATATTCATTAATTTTTTGGATACGACCACTCAGTGCCTCCCTGCCCTCACAAAAATGCAAAAAAGTAAGAAAAAAATTATTGAGTCGATTCCCAAAAAATCTCAATTGTATAAAATTTACGAGGACCACCCCATCACCACTCTCTGAAAGATTTTCATTCAACTATCAAGGGGGGCCCGTAAAAAAAGTTTGAGCATAATCGAAAAACCTAATAGTCAGGTCTCAATCGTACAAAAAAAGGCTTCCGCAAGAAATCTCTGTTAAAATTAATTTTATGATTGATTCTTATTCTGGACATCAAAACAAAGAAATTAAGCCCGTGTTCCCTTCCCCCTTTCCCTTTCCCCAGGGTCCACTCCAACATTCAAAACGCAAGTATTGCCTTATCTATGGGTCCTAATGAAAAAAATTTCAAGCAAAAGTTGTTCCTCAGCACCTAATGTACATTTTCATTTCTCATCAAAATTCATTTTGGAGCAACTCCTGCGTCCCAAATTTGAAAAAACAGTTTTCAGAAAACTTCAAAATCACGTTTTCTTCATTTTAAACGAAAAGTTTCAGAGATACGGCAAAATTTGTAATCACAAAAAGTATTTAGAATTGAATTTCCTTTACAATGAGGTTCATTACGACCATTTTCACCAACTTTACCCGACAGGGTGGATCTCTTCCTCTCCCCCTTATCTGAAAATTTGAACCCACGAAAAAAAATTGAACGATTTTTGTTCTTCGATATCTAATGTATAATTTCATTTATTATCGGAATTCATTTTGGAGCAAATTTTGTTTGTGGGTTCAACTTTTGTGAAAACGAGGAAGGGGAGAGGTCCACTCTTTCGGGAAAAGTTGGTGAAAATGGTCGTGATAGAGCTCATTGGAAAAGAAATTCAATTCCGAATACCTTTTGTGATTACAAATTTTGTCGTATCTCCGAAACTATTCGTTTAAAATGAAGAAAACGTGATTTTGAAGTTTTCTGAAAACTGTTTTTTTCAAATTTGGGGTTCAGGAGTTGCTCCAAAATGGATTTTGATAAGAAATGAAAATGTACATTAGGCATTGAGGAACAACTTTTGTTTGAAAATTTTTTCATTACGACCCATAGATAAGGCGATACACACGTTTGAAATGTTGGGGGGTGGACCCTAGGGAACGGGGGAGAGGATAAAAAGGGCATACGAGCTTAATTCTTTTGTTTTAGTGTCCAGAACAAGAATCAATCGTAAAATCAATTTTAACAGGAATAGCGCGCGGATGTATAATTGAGACCTGACTATAAAGTCAAACCATCGACAATTCAACATGAAATCAGCCTAAAATAAAAAAATTAATAAAATAATTACAAATATTCTTTATTCCTGCTGTACACGGCCTTATACTCGAATTTATTCGTCGTATCTTCTAAATCACCACGAGTAAGAAATGATCCAATTTTACTCAACAGATTGCCCAGCTCGAAGCACAAACTGAACCTCTTTACCATCGGTGAGCTCATTTTGACCGCGAATAAAGACGTCTATAAAATAAACAATACCTTCAAAACGACCATTTAACAATCAGCCATCTCGACCAGTACCTACTTCTCGAATAGGCATACGAAATTTCATTATTTCGCAATATTTTTTCAACACGTTGGCCGGTGCTTTTAATTTGATAAAAGTCAAACATCCTAATTTTTCTTTATCCAAAATCAAACCTTCTTTATGCAGTTTCTCCTCGAAAAAGGTTCGTTTGGTTCGCAATTCATCATCGTCGTCTTTTTGTTCATCGCACGAGACCAATATCCAATCTATATCGTCGGAATTCATCGTGAAAATTACACAAATACACTTAAATCATCATGATTTACCACATAAACGCGAAACAATACAAATAAAGGTATTTTACGAGGAATATTCTGTTAAAAGCCACGAACAATATAATTCAAATGGGATTCGATTCGAAATATAAAACCGATTACTCATATAAAAGGAAACTGCACACAGATAACTTTTATTTTTATCAAATTGGTACATTTTTCGAGCTCATTATCGAACACGTAATTTGATAAAAATGTATGTTTTTGAAAATAATTACAAGCTCGAAAAATCCCTCGGCCAGTTTCTCGCAAGAAACACATTTATAATTACATGTTTACATTTGCCAAGCAGTTCGTCTTACTTTGGTAGGCTCAACATAGGAAAAAAACAAACCTGAATTCTAAATATAGGTAATTTCTTACCAGTTTATTCGAGATAAATATTCTAATTCGCAATATGCCGGTGACATGAAATTATCAGTTCGATCAAATCGAATGCTCGAAACCGGTACTCTCGTATTGATCATTTTTTTTTTTTGATACCTGCGTTCGGAATTCCGACAGAAAAACATTAATTAAACGCGTGTATTCGTTATCAAATCATCGTATTAAATATATTTTAGGCACATAGCTGCCCGCAATGTAAAGATTACTCCAAAGGTTATCGAATTTAGAAAACGGAAATCAACGTTTGATCAGTTACACGTCCTCGATCATAAAAAATGGTTCTCTATGAAAATTTCACGTAAAATTTGCAATTTTCTGAGAAATATTTCTCTTTTTTTTGGACCTACGTCGAAATTCCAATTGAACCCGATGATATGGTTGGGTAACGATGAATGGTATTTGAAAAACACTTCTAATTAGTTGAAAATTTCGTTATGAAGATATTACTATTACTGGTGAGTAAAATCTACCTATTTCTGCTTCATAAATCGAAATATCTATTTAATTTCGAATTTTTACGATAAATTGGTAACTACGTTTAAATTTTACGGTTGAATTTTTTTTTTCAAAATGGTGAAAAAATTCATCGTTGGTAAGTTTATCAAAACGGTCGCCTGTATTTTTCATTTCGTGACAACGACATGCCATTTTGACGTATAAATTTACATTTTAAAATACAAATGTACCCAGCGCACGTATTAATCGATAAAAATACTCGTATCGTAACCTCGAATGAAATTCCTATGCGCTTGATGTAATTTAACGCATCGTTGAAAACAGCGGAGCGTTTTATGTGCTTGTTAACTTGGTCAATAATTTATGGAAACACCATAAAATGAAAATATAAAGCATCGAAGCTCGTACAGGAATCAATGCATGTGATTTTTCTGACAAAGTTGTCAAACAAGTTGCATACCTACTGAGCCACGGAAACCGAAGTGGAAATATTGTTGAGAATGAATCGATCGTCTTCATGGCTCGATCAAGGCAAACCAGATTATAAACGATGATGATGAAAAATTCAGCGATATCGATTCCAATCTTGCCTTAAAACTACCTGAAAAATGTTATTACATATTACGATGCGATGATTCGAAGTTACCAACTTCCTTATAGAGACTTATCAATCCTGCAAAGATTAATATTATAAATTGAAAATTTTTCGTTGATAAAATATTCGAATTTTCATCCGGGATTCGATCAGAAGCAAGACTGATTTATAAACGAATGAAATGATTACTCAGACGATGAAAATGAAGAGCGAAAGTGATAGAATTTTAATAAAAATTTACCTGCTTTATCTGAGATGATCATCGAATCCTTGGTCTGAGACATCGGAACACCAATCACAAAATATCCATTGATCTTCTTCAATACTGAAAACTCCCTACAAAAAAAAAGGAAGATAACAATTAATGGAATTTGTTGCAAAACCATGGTCACGGATGTAAAAGAAGAAGGTATGGATTATAAACAAGTCACGAGTCATTCCATTCAAATTCAATCACTTTTTAAACTTGGATTTTCAGATTTTGCTAAAAAATGTTCAACAGCTTCGATGTTTTTCATCATAAAACTGATGAAACTTGGAGCAATTTGGCTTATACAGTTGGAAAAAGGATTGAAAAGGGAGTCAGAATCGTTTATAATAACTTTTCCAAGTTCAGAACTGATGATTTTAGAAAAAAGCTCATGTTTCAATGGTACATCAAAATCCACGATACAACACTGAAAAATTTACAAAAAATCCTGCAAAGATTTTTAATAGTATTCGAATATGAATATAGGTAATAATTTTGGTGATGAAATCTTCACCTTCGGAGGATAAAAAAAAATTGCCCTTAAATTTTGGACGAAATTCAAAAAAATTACAAATTACAAAGTAGCACATCTAGTCAGATCTCAATTGTACATCCGCGCGGGATACCTGTTAAAATTGATTTTTTTATGATTGATTCTTAATCTAAATATTTAAACAAATAAATTTCGCTTGGATGCCTATTTTTCCGTTCCCCCCTTTTCACAGGGTCCACCCAACATTTCAAACGTGTGTACCGCCTAATCTATGGGTCGTAATGAAAAAATGTTCAAACAAAAGTTGTTCCTCAACACCTAATATACATTTTCATTCCTCATCAAAATCCATTTTGGAGCAACTCCTGCCGCCCAAATTTGGAAATGAAAGTTTTTTGAGAAAACTTCAGAATCACTAAATTTTGGAGATACGGAAAAATGTGTAACCACCAAAAGTATTCAGAATCAAATTTTTTTTTCAATGAACTGTTTCACGACCATTTTCCTCGACTTTTCCTGACAGAGTGGACCTCTCCCCCTCCCCCTACCACTCATCTCAAAAGTTGGACCCACCGAAAAAAATTACTCCAAAATGAATTCAGATACCAAGTGAAATTGTACACCTTTTTTTTCAAGTGTTCAACTTTTGAGATTAGGGGGAGGAGGAGAGGTCCACTCTGTCAGGAAAGGTTGAGGAAAATGGTCGTGAAACAGTGCATTGGAAAGGAAATTCAATTCTAAATACTTTTGGTGGTTACAATTTTTTCCGTATCTCCGAAACTTTTCGTTGAAAATGAAGAAAACTTGATTTTGAAGTTTTCTCAAAAAACTTTTATTTTCAAATTTGGGAGGCAGGAGTTGCTCCAAAATGGATTTTGATAAGGAATGGAAATGAACATTAGGTGTTGAGGAACAAATTTTGTTTGAACATTTTTTCGTTACGACCCATAGATTAGGCGGTACACACGTTTGAAATGTTGGGGGTGGACCCTGTGAAAAAGGGGAGAGGAAAAATAGGCATCCAATAAAATTTATTTATTTTAGTGTCTAGAATAAGAATCAATCATAAAATCAATTTTAACAGGAATCCCACGTGAAAGCCTTTTTTGTACAATTGAGACCTGACTAATCATTTTTCATGTTTTTTGAGACACCAGGGTGTCTACCAATTTAAAAAAATCAAATTTCGCGACTTTTTCGCGACCTTTTTCTAATGTATGTATCTAGTATCTACCTCTCAATTTGACCCCCCTCCCCCCCACCAAAAAATCAACGAGATCAAATTTATTATAAAAAAAAGTTTATACACGGAAGAAAATACGTCTTTAATTTTGAAAAAATACAATTTTTCACAAAAATTTTCCAAAAGCGAGTTATTTTATGGTAAAGAAGAAAAGTAGTTACTGCCCGAGCGAAGCGAGGGTGAAAATTTTACGAAAAATCATATTAGAACGGATAAAATTGTTAAATTATTATTGAGAAATTGGAAAGTCTGAAATTAACAAATTTGGCCCGAGCGAAGCGAGGGCGAAATTTTTTCGAAGAATTTATTTAAAAAAACAGCAAAAAAAGAGATATTTCCAAATGGTTTTCTCCTTTAAAACATCCCTTAGAAAATTCCAAAATTCTCCAATTATTTTAGATTTTCCTGACAATGGACACAATATTACCTTTGAAATTCCCAATCGTGATCGTTACTTAGTCTCCCACAAGAACATATTCTTCCGCTTCAAAATATTCGATTGTCTGCAATAGAAAGGAAGAGAACGAAGAGGTATATAATTTAAGAATGGGTTTTTAAAATTTATGAGCCCGAGCGAACCGAGGGCGAAAATTTTTAGAAAAAATGTTCAAAAAGGTGAATTTTTTTTACTTTTTCTGTTTTGTAAAAGGCGAAAAAATGGAAGTAATTTTGGAAAAATTCGCGACTTTTGATGAATTTTGGGTCAATTTCGCGACTTTTTCGCGACTTTCGCGACCGGTAGACACCCTGGACACCAAATTCAAATTTCAATTTAGTGATCAACTCCCCGCCTACGAGGGCCCAAATTTCACCATGGTGTCTATTGGTTCTAAAATATGGATAATTGGATATTCTTACTATTTTATGGATTTTTCTTACCATTTGCATGCCATTTTTCTTGCTACAAATTCGTCCAAAAAAGAACCCCCTTTTTATCCTTTGATTAAAAAATTCAAGGAAAAAGGAAAATGTTGAAAATTCATGCTTTTTGCAGTAAAATCATTAAAATTCTGGAAATTTTCTGGTTTCCTGGCTATTCTAAGGTGAAATTCTTGCTATTTTCTGTTTTTTTTTTTGTTTTTCTCTTGCCATGTTGGCCCAAAGAATGAAGAAATCAAGCGAGGTGTCGTTCATGTTTTTAATGATGCTGAACTCAAAAATTGAGATTTATATTTATTTACTAAAAATATCATGTGGCATGTCGTTTAATATGTTCATTGGACCGCTGATTTCGAATATTGACGCCTTTTCTTTGGTGGGACCCCATCTATAGACCTCTTCTCTTTCATAACTGCTTCGCATTTTTCTTTTTCAGTTTTTGGGATAAGGAAAGAAGCCTTAGTGACGTCTTGTACACAGGGTGTCTAACAAAATTTGTTGAACAAAAAGCTTACCTTTGCTTAACATATTTGCATGACTTTTTTTATGGGCTACCCCCTCCCCCCCAAAAAAAAAAAAATCAAGAAAATCTTAAACAACAGAACCGTAATTCTAAAAAAATCACAGTGAGCTCCTTTTAAATTTTTTCAAAAAAATTCCAACAGATACACTTAATTCAAAAAAAAATAAAATAACATAAGCTCCCAAATTTCAATTTTTCCGAAAAAACCTCAACAAATATAAATCAGGCACGTTATTCTTCAATTTTTTTCATCTTTGAAAAAACGCTTGACTTTTGAGTCAAAAAGCTCGATTTTGCATGACCTCTTGGTAAAACTCTTGAATTTTCTTGACCTGCCTGACTTTTCAGCAATTCAAAAAACGTAACATACGAAAAGCCATATAATATTTCAAATCTTTTAGGTGAAAGGGTGAGGGGGTGGTAGGAAATCAGAAAAGGAATGATAAAATTTTTGAGTTCAAAATCGCCAAAAAATATTTTACAATAACGACATGCCATTACGAGTTTTTTTTGCTTTCTGGGTCGAAATCGGACTCTCGTGAAGGATGGGAAGGGGTCAAATCCAAAAATCAAGTTGGCATTGGAACTAGGTACCTGAAAAATGTAACAACCACTAAAATGCTACATGTAATTATCAATTTTCTTAAGCATTTTCAAAAATGTTGGGGCCTTATTCCTCTAAAGAGTCAAGATCCATTACAAAAATTATCATGTTCAAGTGCAATTATGAAAACCTATTCGCAGGATTTTTTTAGATTTTTTAAATTGCACCCCTGAACTTCGGAGTATCTCTAAAAATAGTATTTTTCTAAAAAGCTCAACTTTGAACCTTGAAAAATTTTTATAATACGAGTTTGAGTATCCTTTCAATTCTTTCTCTAACTGCATAAGCCAAACTGTTCTGAATATCACCAGTTTTGTTAATTAAAAAAACATCGAGATTGGATACTTTCATGAAAAGTCGCAGGAAGCAAGGAAACAACAAAAACCTATTTACGAGTTCCAATGGAACTGGAATCAAAACAATGGTAGTTTTCTGACCTTTAAGATGAAAGGACGTTGTAAAAAAATTTTTTTCCGAAATCTGGAGGCCCAAGTACAAAAACTAATCAAATTCTCGTGGAATGGCCTTCACACCTTAATAACTTAAACATGGGCATTTTAAATTATTCGGCTATTTCACTATATCAACCACATGCTGAACCGGGATTGAAATTTTGACCTGTTTTCAGGTACTGAAATGTCTACTATACTCGAAAATCACCGGAGATCGCATCTACCAATCGGAAATTCGAGATATTTCCTCGGAAAAAGTCGAACTTCGCCAAAACGACGTAGAGGAATATTCACACCAAAGATGTTTTCGAATAAAACGCGAATCATCGATTCGTGAGCCTTCCATCTTCGAGCCAGCCGAACCAGATCGATCACCCAGACGAAAACGAGCCGTTTTGCGTAAAAAGAACCAGATATTTTTTCGCAGGCATAAGAAAAAAATGGAAAGGAAGGGTAAAATACGTAAAAGTTTAATTAAAAGAGGCAAATTCACCACTGCGACGCCGTACAGAAATAATTTAAAAAGATACATCGGAGGAAAAGGTAAAATAGTTCGACCTCCCGGATTAAAATATCGAAAAAGATACCGTTTCAATACATTCAAAAAAACCCAAGACGTCGCTTTAGGATTGGGAGGCGATGGAATGGCACAATTCAAGAAAAGTGCGCCCAAAAAAAGACCACCTATTCACGTTCGCGACTATGAAAGAGGTCGACGAACTCGGAAAGCTTTCAGAGGTCGGGTTGGTGAACGCAAATCGCCCGATGAAGACCGCAAACGGGCCAAGACGAAGAGTAATCGTCGTAAAGGTGCAAAAGTTCGCGTTACAGCCCAGAAATCCAAAGAATACTACGAAGAATCTGGCGATTACAATGAAGATTCGTTACCTAAACAAACCAAAGCTCGAAAATCATACAGCACTTTGGGTAAAATCACGAAACGAAATAAGGTCAACAAACCCTTGAAGATTAAAGATTCAAATTACCATTACAGTAGCGAAGATAACACCTTACTGCTATCTGACGAAGATCAATTGACTGACATTTCTTCGGAAATAGAAGCCCAGCGTTCTGAGTTCTCTGACGAGAAACCTAAACATCGCAAAAATGCCAGTTCATCGGAATACGATCAATATAGCTTTGCTGATGATGACTCAGCCATCGTTAAAGGAGAAGTTGTATCGTCTAAAGAAGAATCAGAACAACGGGTCTCTTTTCCACGAAAATCAACTTTACTGGGCCCCATCAAGTACGAGCAATACGATATAAATAAATTGGACGCTTCGATGGAACGAGTTTTCAAAAAAAAGAAGTCCAAAAAAGGAAACGAGGCGAAATTAGGGTACGACGATCCATGGGAAAATCTTGAAGATGCTTACAAAGATGAAAGTTCTTACGACGAGAGCTCAGAAATTGAAGATGGCAAACAAAAAGGCAAAAAATCTAAACCTCAGGTTAAAAAAGGACAAGGGAAATTGAAATCTCCTAAAAAAAATCAAGAACGTAAGACTAAATCTGGCAAAGCACAGACCAAAGTGAAATCTGAAACAGATACTGAAGAATACTCCTACGACGAATCTGAAGAATATGATGACACTGAATCTGAAAAATACGATGATGAAGAATCCGAAGAATCCGATGAATATGAATCCGATGAATATGATGATGAAGATGATGACGATGAAGCCACCTCTAAAGTTCAAGAAACCAGCTACGAAGATGTTGAAGCCACCTCTGTGGAGGACACAGCCAGCTCTGAAAAAGAACACTCGAAAGGAAAAGGTTCAAACGACACAGAAGAGTATTATTCTGAAGAATATGAATCCGACGAGTACTCCACTTATGAAGAAACAACTCCCCCAATCAGAAGAATACCAACTTGGAAAATAACCCATCTTTCCACACAAGATAAATTTTATGAGGAATATACTGATACCGATGACGAAGGAAAATCTAGACCGGATTTCAAGACCAAAAAAGGGTTAAAAGGGTTACCCAGAAAAACAACTTCCAAACTCAAACATCTGTCAAAAAAGGGCGATGAAACATCGACATATGAATCAGCGGAATATTCTTCTGAAGAATATTCTGATTCAAAATCATCTCATGAGGGTAAAAACAAACAAAGTAAAGCTATTAAGACCTCTGAGAAAAATTTAAAAACAAAATCTGACCCTAAAAAAAATCAAGACACTTCGGAATATGACTCATATCGCTACAATTCCTCAGAATACTCAGATTCAGAATACTCAGATTCAGAATACACAGATTCAGAATACACAGATTCAGAATACACAGATTCAGAATACTCAGATTCAGAATACTCAGATTCAGAATCTCAAAAAAAAGTCTCTCCTAAATCTGGTTCAAAATCTCAAAAAGCAACGTCCAGAAAAACGTTTTCTAAAACTGCTGAGACAATAAAATCGGATCTAAAAAAAATTCAAGATTCTTCCAGATATAGTTCTGAATCTTCAGATTCAAGATCTTCAAACAAGAATCACTCTGATGAAAAGGCTACGAAAAAAGAATCTCTTAAATCTGGCACAAAATCAAAAACATCAACATCGTCGGTAAAAATGTCTCCAAAAACTGACGTAATGTCTAAAAAGAACTCAAAAACAATACCAGCAAAAACGAAATCAATCCCTAAAAAAATTCAGGACACTTCAGAATTTAGTTCAGAATACTATGATTCAGAAACTTCAAATGAACATTACTCTGATCAGAGCTCGCAAAAAAAAGATTCATCTCCCTCTAAAAAAATTTCTGAGACATCAAAGGATAAATCATATGATTCCGATTATTCTGTTAAGAGGGATAAAAAGCCCAGTGCCAAATCAACCAAGGCACCCAAAAAAGGTTTGAAGATGTCTTCAACAAAAAAAATTGTACCTTCAAAGAAATGGGTTTTAAACAAGAAATCTAAATCTAAAAAGAACGAACCAACACCAATGTACGAATCAGATGGTTATTCTGGACACTCTGAACATCATTTAGATAAAAAAGAGGAAGATTCCATAATAATGAAAAGTTTCGGGCTAGATGATGATTACAAGAAAAAAACCCTGAATTTTTCAACTTCTGAAGAAATCTCAATGATAAAATATGCGAAAGCTCAAAGTTTACCACCGATTGAAATAATGAATACAAAAATTCAAGGATTAGATATTTTTAGGGCTGAACACGAACAGAAATATGATTTATCACTTTCGGAATCGAAAGCAGGAACACCAATTTATGCGTCATACGAAAATGTTTCTGATTACTCTCACGATGATTCTGAAAAGAGCCGTGAATTGAAAAGTTTTGGATTGAGAGGTTACAAAGTACCACCATCTGGAAAAACCACAGCTGAAAAAGAAATTTTAGAAAAAGGTGCCAAAAAAAAGAAAAATTTGCCCAAAGAAACAACATCGAAAAAGTCACCAGTCAAAACTACCAAGAAGAAAGGTAAGACGAAAAAGAGTCTCGAAACATACGAATCAGATTACAACTCCGAGGTAACATCATATGAACAGAGTTCTGACGATGCCAATCAATCCAAGAAAATTCCTCCCAAACCAATCTCCTCGACTAAAAAAGATTCTAAGATCACTCTTAAAAAAGGTCATGAAACCTCGTATGATAAGTCAAAAGATCTCTATTCTAAAACTGAAAGTACACAGGGGCGTTTCAAAGACCAATCTTTAGGGTCTCATAATGATGGAAATAAAGCAACGAAGGGTTCAGCGAGTAAGAAGACCACTCTGACGACAAAAAGACAGAAGAAAGGTTTTACAACATTGCCTTCTACAATCAAAGTTTTTGATTCGGCAGAAGCTTTGAAGGAGATATCATCCAAGGCGGCTGCAATAACCAAAAAACACGTATTTCTATATAATACCAAAAAGAAGGCTTATGAATTGGTTCGTGTCGACTCATCACAGTCTCAAGGAAATGCAGATCAATCAACGTTATCTTACGCTTCGGATTACACAATTTCCAAAGATGAAGATGAGAATAGCACAGAAACTCCAAGTTCAACTGGAAAAACACTTCGAAAACGTGTTGTTCGCAAAAAAACAACCCCAGAAGTTCACAGTGATTTACCTGGATCAATATCTGAGACAAAATCTACCCGAAAACGTAGCAGAAAAACCACCCAACCTAGATCTTAATTGAAGGCTGATGAGAAAACCAGTCAAAATCACCAAAATCTTTCAAATGAACGCCTCAACAATACAAGTTAAAAATTGGGAAAATTTATCACTAATCAATTCCAAAATTGAATTGGGGGGAAATTCGTATTGAAAAGACACCTTCTAATTACTGATTGTTTTTACGATTCAAGGTACCTATACCTACCTAGACCTACATAAAATTGTGTTTCATGTAGGTCTGAAAGTGCTGAATATTTTTGTAAAGACTGATAACGTTTCAATAAATGATTTTTTTGGAATACTCAAATTAATTTTTAAATTGAAATTTTTTTCAATTGACTCTAGCGAGAATAGATGGATGAATCTGCCCAAGAAGCATTTTCAACTTTTTTTTTCTAAAAATCGATAAAAGATAATTTTTGACTCGAAAATTACATTCTCGTCCCGTTCAGGGTGGTGCGACCTTGGAAAAAGTGAATTTTACACTCATGAGTAATCTCAGGCGTTTTGTAATTAAATGAAATGTGGTGAGTATGTATGTAGTAGAGAACATCGCATAAATGAACATTTACAATTTTTCCAACTCAAAAATGATCTTAGAAAAGAGGTTAAAAATTTTTAAAAAGTATTTGAATGGATTCTGCGCCCATATCAGATGTTTTTTTCAAAATTTTTGAATTTGAGCAATCATTTTACTCAAAGACTTAGAGAACTCTCTTTTTTCAGTAATTTTCCATGATTAAAGAAAAAAGTGAATTTCGAGAATTCAAGGGAAATATTGGCTCAAATGAAATGTAAATGGATTATTCAATCTGCTGAATACGAATCTGATGTGGTAGTAAAGTTTGAATCGAGCATCACGAGAGAAAAAATCACGCAAGACAAAAAATTAATGCTAGATTCGTACTGATCACGTAAAGATACTCCCTTTTTGCAATCATTTTGATCAAATTCTTAAAATTCACTTTTTCGACGTGAATTTTTTTCATGGAAAATTTATGAAAATAAAGAATTACAAGAATTTAAGTAAAATGATGACTGGGGTATTCCATACCAACCTGAACCAAAAATGAAGTCGGGTCTTCCAATTTTGCTCAAATTTTTTTTACGAGTTCTTTTTGATGGTTTATTTACATAACCACAGTCATTTAACTTCTAACCCTCAAGCGGGATGGGAGGTGGACCTCGTAATTTTTATGCAATTGGGATTTTTTGCAAATTACCCAACTTCGAAAGCTTATATCTCAAGATCGATTGCACTTGGGGGAAAACTGCTTGCGGAGTTTGAAAGAGAATTGATGAGAAATTCAAAAACGATGATCGCATTTTGAAAAGCTCAAAGTCGAACTTTGGTACTGAAAGCTCAACTTTCATGATAAGCACAAAAGATGAAGGCTACCATTTAAAAATCTGAAAAAATTACAATAAGTAGCTCTTTGCACTTTTTTTTCAACCAACAAATTTTCAAGATGAAATCTCTACACCCCTGGGGGTACAAGGGTTCACAATTATGACTGAAAAAAAAAGTAAAATAACTCATCGATTTTCACCAATTCAAAGACGCTGAGTTCGAATATCCGACCCCTCTGAACCCGTCTATCAGTCCCCTTGATAAGGTCAAAATTCAAAAAAATGAAAAATAACGTGTAACGTGTCGTTTTCAAGGTTTTTGAGGGTCCCGAGTTCGAATATTTGCTAATTTTTTGAATTTGACCCTTCAGTATCCCTCTAGCTCTCCAATTTTTGGGGAAGTATGTTAAAAAATGAAAATAGCGTGTGGCATATCGATTCTCACTAATTTGAGGGTGTAGAATTCGAATATCGATTAACTTTTTGATCCGACCCCTCCTCCGTGCTCTTACCAACCGACCCCCCTCCTCAAACATCGTATTTTCTTTACTTATTTGCTTTTAAATACTGATCCATGCAAGTAATGAGAACAAGTTCTATTTCTTTTATTAAATAATGTTCCGTGATTGGAACCTAGGGTTTTATTTTTACACATAGAGGATGTTTGTTCAAAATTTTTTTAAATACTAAATACCGTGTTGATAACTTCAGACTTGTTTTCATTACTTACATGGATCATCGATTTTTTTTGAATTTCGGTCAAAATTGTGGACCAATATACTCTCCAGGGGTGTAGAGATCTCATCCTAAAAATTTGTTGGCTGAAAAAAGGGTAGGTACAAAGAGCTACCTACTGCAGTTTTTCCAGATTTTTAAATGGTAGCTTTCATCATTTGTGCTCATCGTGAAAGTTGAGCTTTCAGCACCAAAGTTCGACTTTGAGCTTTTCAAAGTGCGATTTTTTGAATTTCCCATCAATTCTCCTTCAAACTCCGCAAACAGTTTTCCCCCAAGTGCAATCGATCTTGAGATATGAGCCTTCAAAGTTGGGTAATTTGGCAAAAAATCCCAATTGCATAAAAATTACGAGGTCCACCTCCCAGCCCGCTTGAGGGTTAGAAGTTAAATGACTGTGTTTGTGTGAATAAACCATCAAAAAGAACTCGTAAAAAAAGATTGAGCAAAATTGAAAGACCAGACTTCATTTTTGGTTCGAGTTGGTAGGCTCAAATTGTGTACAAAAAAATACGAGTTTTTTAGGGTGCCACCATTCCAAAAAAATCACAAAACATTCAGATGGGTGCAGAATACATCCAACCACATGCAACTTTTTTCATGGGTTTTATTCATAATAGCCATTTTAACGAGCTTATGTTCTCAAAATCTGCTTCAATGTCATTTTGGAGGTCAAGAAAATCTGAAAATATTTATGGATGTTTATATGCAATATTCCTTATTTCTTATTAAATTATTAGTTTCATTTGGGTGAAAAACGTCCAGGATAACTCGCAAAGTATGAAAATAACTTTTTCCCGAGGCCCCATGACCCTGAACGAGAGTGATGTCATTTTCCAGTCAAAAATTTCTCACTCCAATATAAATCCAATTTTTGGAAAAAATTCCGAAAAATTTCTCTCAAACCGATTCATCTACATTATTTTGCTAAAGCTTTGGGAATGCCTACTATTTTCAAATTACCTACACTACAGATAAAATTAAAAGATCATTTCGGTGGGTTTTCAAACGAGTCGCATCGATATTGGTTTCAGGTGATGGCAACGTATCCATTCGTCAATGGAACAGACAAAAATTCTGCATTACCGTTGCACAAAATATTCTCAGCACATTCACCACCAAATCACCATGAAGCCTTAATTAATGAGAACCACCACCATGCACATTTTACGACCGAAAACCATCATTTTGTTCGTATAAAAAGTACTCATAGGGCAACTTTGGCAAAATCTGCAGTTTCCAACCTACACATGAACCATTTTCAAGAGTTACATAAAATTTTGACCTCCGAAACTCAAAGTTTACCTCATCAGAAAACCGTCAGCGACGTTGATATTTGTAAAAAATTCCAACATTCTTCGATAACATTTTGGAAACATATTTCCACGCCTAAAAAATCTTTCATTCACAATGACCATTATGCTAGTTTTTCTCATCTCAACTCGAAGATTCCTCCAATGAAATACCACAAAAATGATGAACACGCTTCCATGATGCCTCATCCAGTTCATAAAATATCTACATTGCAAAAATATAGAATTCATTTGACAAAAATCTCTTCAAATGCCCACTTAGAACATATCTTTGACACACCTAAGCACATAGAACACCCAAAAACTCAAATTAACCAACGTGATTATCAAATATTAAAATTAAAAACAGCATTCAAACGTCAAAATTTATCAAAAAATCACATTTCTCAACCTCATAACCCTTATGGTCATTCATCTCACAAAACTGGCCACGAACATGGACTGGTCCATCAGAATGAAATCCATTTTGTCACAAATTCCAAGTTTTCGTCAAAAATTACGACTCGATTACGTTCACTTGATGAAACCAAGAACCGGTTAGGAATTCGTCATAAAAATTATGAACTGAATAATCAAAAAATAATGCACGAGTATTTTCCGAGTCGACCAAAAATTTATCAACTGAATCATTCACAAACACAATCACCACATGCAGTTCTCATGAGCCAAAACCATCGTGTGAACTTCCAGGAACACAAATATTCAATATCTTCAACACCACCACACCCAGTTCTCGTTTTAGATTATCCAATGATGCCTAAAGAAGCTTATGTGTTACATAATCACCATAATTATAGCATTCTGGATTACATCTCTAATTCCAATACAAAAGATGGAAAGGTTTACTTGGATGACTTCGTTGTATCCAAAAATAGAACAGGGTATTATGTGGATAAGAATTACAAAGATCCCGCCATAATCATAGAAAAATACATCAATATTTTAAAAACACCTCTGTTAATATTTCTCACTTTTAAATGGAAAGATTATATTTTCAAATTCAAAGAAAAAATTTTCCAAGTGCTAAATATGACAAAAAATGAAATCCTGTATGATTTAAAATATCTTCGGTTTAGAGGTAATACAGATGAGAATGATATTGAAAAAATTCGAAAATACGCCACTTGAGAATTGTAATAGTGCAAAAAAATAAAATAAAGAATTATCAATACATGAAATAAATCATGTACCTACATAATTATAGAACATAGGCACAATTCCGTAAGTTCCAAGATTGTAAAACAAATAATTAAATTTCTGAGAATTTTCACATCATGACTCATGAGACAATTTTTTCCCAATTTTTCCCTCAAGTTGTACAGAAAGGGTCTGACCGAATAAGGGCTGAATTTGGCCCCTAGTCCGATTTTCGATTCAACCCCCCACCCCCAGATGGTGCCCCTTGATGTGAAAAAGTTCTGGAAAAAAATTTTGCCTCCCCTCGCCCTTTCCTTTAGAAGTGAAAGAAATTTTCTGTTCTTTGGCACGAAGTTACATCTTACAAAGTTGAATTTAAAGTAATTTTCCATCAATTTTGGCGCACTCTTAATGAGGATTTGGTCATTTGAAATGTTCAACTGTAAAAAGGACTTCTTTCTGTTTAAAACGTTGAAAATTTGAAAAATCTACCAAAATTGCAATTCTGTTCTGTTTTTTACGATTTTCGACCCTTCGTTTAAAAAACAACAACCAAATTTAAATATACGGAGGAATTCTACATTTTAAAAAAAACGGGTTTTTTAGTAATTTTCCTAGGGTGGCTGCTCTTCACTTATATGGCGTTTTTCAATTTCAAGAACTTCTTCAGTTACGTTGAAATTGGACATTCTTGAAAATATAATCAATTTTATTCATTTTTCGGCCTATAAAAATTATATTTTTTGTAAAAAAAAACAACATAAAAATGTACAGTACATCATCAAAGTAAATGGTAACAAAAAAATATTTTTTTTATTAATTTTTCCAGGATGAGAATGATTGCTAGTTTGGTTGTTTTTTTGAAGTCAAAAATCGCGAAAAACAGTACAAAAATGTTGTAATTTTAGCAGATTTTTCAAATTTTTAACGGCATGTTTATAGATATGGAGTGGCTTAACATGCACACAAATCACTGGAGATCTGGTCCAATACAATTGTCAACATGTTCCATCAACATCAGACAATGCCAATGTTACGAATGCCTTCGCCAAAGACTTTTGCAATCCGCATGATTCAATAATAACCTCGGCTGTGATCATAATCGACAAAGAAGTAATCCAATCGCCACGATTCAAACGATATGCAGATCGTTCCGGAGACACATTTAATAGACAACGACCTGGAGGACGTTTTGATAAATCTGGTAATGTAACATATTTGATAAAATATTGATAAATATGAGTTGAGATAATTGAACTTATTTGAAATCATGTTTTAAGGAGGACCATCTGGGAATCGTGGTGGAAAAGGTGGATTTTTTTGGAATAGAGATAACGACCACAGGGCTATAGAAAATCGTGGTGATGGTGGTAACCGTAGACCATATGAAGGTCAAGGAAATGACCGTAGATCATTTAATAGAGATCGTGATGACAATCGTAGATCATTTGCTAATAGAGATGGAGATCGGGGGGTTGATCGAAGACCATATGGTGATAGGGGTGGAGATCGAAGACCCTATAATGATAGGGGTGGAGATCGAAGACCCTATAATGATAGGGGTGGAGATCGAAGACCATTTAACGACAGGGGTGGAGATAGAAGACCATTTGGTGACAGGGGTGGAGATAGAAGACCATTTGGTGACAGGGGTGGAGATAGAAGACCATTTGGTGATAGGGGTGGAGATAGAAGACCATTTGGTGACAGGGGTGCAGATCGAAGACCATTTAACGACAGGGGTGGAGATAGAAGGCCATTTGGTGACAGGGGTGCAGATAGAAGACCATTTAATAACAGGGGAGGAGATCGAAGACCATATGGTGATAGGGGTGGAGAGCGAAGACAATTTAATGATAGGGGAGGAGACCGTAGATTTGGGAATCGTGATGGCGACCATAGAATCCCAGATCAAGGTAATGATCGTAGGCCTTATAGAGACAGAGATGGTGATCGCAGATCATTTGGAAATCGAGATGGCGGCCAAGGAGGATATCAAAGATCATATGGTGATCGAGGACCAAATCGTAGACCATTCCAAGGTCAAGATGGCGATCGAAGATCCTACAACAATCGCGACAGAGGTGGCTATGGAGATAGAAATCTAGACAATCGAAATAATGATCGCCGATCATATGGAGGTCGTGAAAATCGCGAACAATTCCCTAGAAAATATGACTCAGGCGAAACAGGAGGTAGACCTTATAAGTTTGGGGGACCCAATGTGACAAAATATCGCCTTGTTAGAATAACAAACCGAACTAAAAAAGGACTTGATCTCAAAGGTACTGTAACAATAAATCTAAATGAAGCCTACTTCGAATATAGTGATAATGATATGAAACCTCCTTCTGCAAAAAATACCTCAGAATATGATGCAGACTACTCCATCAAAGGAGCTATACTGGAAACTTCGGCAGATACTTCAGAGGGAGCTGATCAAGCAAAACATTTTGTAGTTAAAGTACCACGAAAACAAAAAACGCCATCTTCAAAATCAGATTCTGAATATGACAAAAGCCACAAAGAAGAGTATTCTGAAATAGATGATTCACATGGAACAGATCATTCACCAAAAGACCATTCTGAACAAGACAAGTCTCAGTATTCTTCAGACAAATCTAAATCAAAATTGAATTTATATAGTACAGAAGATAAATCCACTGATGACAAACCAACTTCTAAACAAGATGAGTCTCAGCATACTTCTGACGAATTGGATTCAAAATTAAAGGAATATAGTACAGCAGATGATTACAGTGATGATGAAACACCATATGACCAGGAGGAGTATAGCAATGAAGATGATAAAACTACAAAACAAAACACTAATCAAGAGTCAGAATATAGTGATGATGTTAAAACTACAACACAGCTCTCAAAAAAAGTTCAAGTTAAGGGGGAATCCACAAAAACAACACCTGTTAGGAGCCCAATCCAAACAACTTATCATACAGAAACTACTCTTAAATCATCAACAAGAAATCTTCAGCATAGGACCCCAAAACAAACAACTCATAAAAAAGGAGAAAAAATCAAATCACCTGCAAAAGTTCATGATTCATCAACTGAGGAGAATTCCGATAATTATGATGACTCCTACAAACACGATTACACAGAGGAAAAATCAGACCATTATAAGACTACAAAACGCACACGTCCTCCAAAAAAAGGCCATCGTTCTAAGCCATCTCTAAATTCCACTTCTGCACCAGCCAATACTATAAAAAGTAAAAACTTGCAGAGTTCTGAAAATTCAGGGGATTACAAGGACTCTGACGAATACAATCATGAATACTCTGAAGAAGAATCAGAACTAGATCAAGAAACATCTGCCAAATCTACTATTCCTTTGAAAGAAGATAGTTCAAAAATACCCCTGAAAACTACCCTGACAAAAAAATCAAAAAAAGACCATAAAACCACTTCAGCCAAAAGTTCCTATGATGGTAGTTACACAGAAGAAGAATCAAAAGATACCAAACAAAAATCAAAATTAGTAAAAACTCCTGGGACCAAAAAATCAAAAAAAATCTGTAAAACAACTGCAGCCAAAGATTCTTATGATAACAGCTATTCAGAAGAAACCAAACTGCCCAAAATTACCTCTCTCCCCAAAAAAGATCACCTCCCTGCAGCATCTTTAAAAATCACTCGTAAAACAAACCCGAAAAAAGAACACAAATTACCACCTACTGAAGCAGATTTTGAATATAAAGACTCATATAAACATGACTATACTGAAGAAGAGTCAGAAAATTATAAAGAAAATGGTCCTAACCCACCAACAAGTGATCAAGTTGAATACTACGGCGATCATCAGTTTTATGATGATTCCCATTCAGGACTACCCGAGGACGTGAAGAATAAATTATCATCGCAAATGGATTATTACAAAAATCATGTTTACGTATTTAATACCAAAAAGCAGGAATATGAGTTTATAGACGCATCTGCCTTCAGAAAACTCAACATCAGTGATAATTTGGCTTTTGGTAGAACTGAATGTAAGAATGCTGAAAAAAGAATCATCAGAAGGCAAGAGGGCCCTGATAAGGATATGTTGAATCCTGCTCTTCTCAAACAGCTTGAATTAACCTCAATTACATGGCCTGTCTATACCACATTGAAGAAGAGTGGACCTCGACATCGATTCACTTCTCGTCCACATCCACCTCGTAAGACTTTCTATGGTAGATTTTCTAGAGCTAGACGTATGAACCCACCAAGGGAACGAACAAAACACTAGATTTTCTGAAAATGTGTCAATATATCTAATGCTTTCGCATTGGATTGGTTCATGGAGACTGAGTTTTAACTGAATCGTTTTCCTCCAATCTCAACATTTCAGAATCTTTCAAGATGGAACTTTTTGTCTCAACAGATGATCTCTATTTTTTCAATGTTAAAATTAGGTATCTATTAAAGCTTTCAATATTCTTTTTTCAATAAAAAAAGTGGTAATTTTTTTGTAAAAATACATTCAAGGTGAAATACCAACAGGTCGTTTCAATATTATGAATTAATTAATTATTAGCAATTTGAACAATGTTTCTGGCCAGAGTTGTCCATGTGATATTTCCAAAAGGCTTAGATTCGTTTTCTTCTTTTTTTGCAATCATAAAGTTTTTTTTTAGCGAACTTCCAATTTTCCGGCACATGAAATGAATAATGAATAAAAGGAAGCCCGCTATTATGACACAGTGTTTGTTTTTTCTGTCTTTCTGCAATTAGCTACGACTACCATTACACAAAAAAAACATCTGACATTGGCAAAACTTGCATTATCTAAAAAAAAATGTTGATGGATTATGGATTAAGCACTACAAAATCGACAAACTGCTTAAAATCATTTAAATTCAGTTCAAAAATTTTCATCTATATAATCTTCCGCTAGCATATAGGTATATAGGTAATTAGGTATTATTAATATGGCAAAGAACCGAGTTCGGTATTGATATATTACTTTGGTGGGCCCGAAAGAATTTTTTTCCTTTTGCTGAAAGTTAACATGTTCAAATAATGTACTTAGGCATTGCCACGCAGTGGCGTAAATACGGGGGGGGGACAACCCCCCCAGAAGCCCTTCAAAAATGCATTTTTTATTTGAAAGTGTTTGTGATCTTAAAACCATATTTTTTCGATAGCAATAACGTATATTCTACAAAAAATTTTGCCCTCGCTTCGCTCGGTCTGAGTTTGCTACTTTCCTAACTTCATTAAAAATCAAAATCACCTCAATTTATCTACTTTTGAAACATTTTCTCACAACAATTTTTTGAATTCAACAAGAAAAAACTTTTCATGTCAGTTTTTCACGACCCTCTCCCTTTTGCTTTTCTTTGTTATGTAATAAAAACTGATAATTGAACGTTGAAAAATGTACCTGTGGTGTCGGAAAATGGAGTTAGAGGAGTACGTTGTAATCCCGAAATCGCGACCAGGGTACAAAATATCAAATGTACTTCCTCCTCCCAAATTACATCACGTAGGGATTTTCAAAGCATTAAAACGCGAATAAATGTCTTTTTTTGGACATTAAAAACCAAATTTTTTCAAAGCTTGGCCCTCGCTTTGCTCGGGCATAATCAGAATCACAATTATATCATCTATTTAAGACGACTTGCGAAAAAAGGCTCCCTTTTTCCCCCCCCCCCCCCCCCTTCTGGTATTCCAAATCTCCATACCCAATTTTTACCCTCCCAAAAAAAAGCTCCCGACGCCACTATATCTCAGACCCCCCCCCTCCCCCAGAAGGGACGTCCAGTTACGCTACTGTTGCCACGGAGGCAGGCAGCGTCGTACACTTATGCCGTTTAAATTGAGACATGAAGCTTTCCAAAAAACATTGTACCTATCGTTCGTACAGGGGTCAAATAGACTGGTACTGATTTTTTTCCCCAAGTTCTATTAAGGTGAATGAGCCGGCACCGACGAAAAAAAGTTTCATTTCTCATATTGGTCAACTTTATAGTTTGTAACCCTACCGATAGTGTTCTTTCTCCGCTTCCTTTGATTCTTTTTGTAAATTCCCGCCTTTTTATTTACCTATACAAGAACATAATAATGGAAATTATCAAACTAGAACCTTTTACTGACGAATGGAAACATAAGAGAACCCAGAAATTATTTAAAAAAGGGGCTGAGATTCGAGAAAAAATGGGGAGGGGTCACATTTCAATGACAGAATTAAGTAACCTGTTAAATTTTAGATTGAATTTTCAAAATTCACTTTTTCGACCCAAATTTTTTTCATGGAAAATATTCTAAGCAAATGAATTACAAGACTTTGAGTTGAATGATGGCTCAAATTGTGTATAACAGAAAAATTTGAGTTTTGGGGGATGCTACCCTCCCAAAAAAACCTCAAAAAATTCGGATGGGAGTAGAATACATCCGACAAGTTTTCCATTTTTCACATTCATTTTGGCATTTTGACAAGCTTTTGAAGGTTTCAAAATCTGATTGAAGGTCATTCGTGGGGTCCAAAAATTTTGAAAAATTTACGGATGTTCATGTGCAATATCTTCTACTAGGTACTTAATGAATTATTGCCTTCATTTGACAAAAAATGTCCAGGATGACTCGCAAAGTGTGAAAATCTCCTTTTTTCAAGGTCCCATGACACCGGACAAGGAGAAGATGTCATTTTCGAGTCAAAATTTTTCCTCTTCAACAAAACCAATTTTTGGAAAAAAATTGAAAAATTTTTCTAAGGTCGATTCATCTGCATTACTTATAATGTAGGCGAATACGGAATAAGCGCTATTTTTAAGAAAAAAAAAACATTTGTAGCTAGCCAAGATTTTATCTCCAAAAACTGTCGAGGGTGGTCTCCTGACTAACCTCTAAAAAGTCCGCACCCCCTAGACCCCGTGCTAAATTTTTTATGGAGGCTCCACCCCTCTCAAAAATGGGTTTTCCCGAATAACTTCTCAGGATTTGGTTTTACGGCAAAAGTAGCTCAGTACTTTTTTGTTCTGCACTCAATTTCCAACATTTTTTGTATGAAAATTTTTTTCGTACGATCAATAGCAGGGGAGATAGAGAGTCCTGAAGGAAGGGGTTTTTGGAAAATATGATATCATTTGAAAACGTGATAATAGGTATAAAATCGTACTAAACTGTATGTTTTGGGCATGAAAATAGTAGTATTACGTAAATTTATGGTAATAATACAACTTGACCCCCCTTTCCCTCCCGATGTACTCACCCCACTTACCCACTTGTTTTTATTTAGCACTAGTAATATGACTGAGGGGTTGGGAGAGGTGGACACATGGAAGAGGAAAAGATGATTAAGAAGCATTTTTACCGTCGTTCGCACAGGATGTAAAAAGCAATTTGATGATTGATTCTTAATCTAGAATGTATTTAGAAAAAAATAAGCTTGGGTGCCATTTTTTCCGGCCCCTCTCTTTCCGAGGGTCCGCGCCCTTTCTTAAAAATGCGCGTATCTTCTTTTCTATTCGTTCTACCAAAAAAATTTCAAGTAAAAGTTCTTACTTGAAAGCTTCTCTACATTTTTGGTTATTACAAAAATTCGCTTTGGAGCCACTTCTTTGCCCCAAATTTCAAAAATGTACTTACAGAATTACTCAAAATCAAGTTATTCTCATTTATTAATTATGAAAAATATCGAAGATAGCGCAAAATGTGTAATAACAAAAAGTATTTAGAATAAAATTTCACATCTATAAAGTTCATCGCAGTTCTCCCACTCCTCACCCCGAGGGTTCGCCCCTGTCCAAAATTGCTTCTGTTTTGATAGTGCAGTGGCGAGAAGTGTGTTTTTTTGACCATGAATGGCAAATTATGATCCAGGAATGAAATTCGGTATGGTGAATTAGGACACTATAAGGAATTTCTTGAGTCTGGGAGGTCATCACCAAACCCCATAGAAAGGGCAGGGAGAGGTTCATTGAGAGGTAGAGAGAGAGAAATGCTCCTTAAACTTGAAATTTCAAATTCAGTTTTTCGCATTTTTTCAACATGGCACAAGCTGCCGACCATCTAACCACACCTTTATCACGATTTTCGATCTCCATGGGCAGATGACTGCATATCTCTAGATATAGAGACCTTTTACAGGTATCCATACTCATACTATGGAGTGAATATACCCCTCTCACTTGACTTTAATACAAAATTATTGATTGATTCGAATTCAGGAACACCAAACTATTCATTATGAAATTATGAACTATCAAGCAATATATTTCCCGATTATGTGATGAAATCTCTTGGCCTGTATTTATTGCATTGAATCTGTACTAATCAGGAACATCTTAAAAACTTTGACCGATGAATATTATCTCGTAAATACCTAATCAAACAATCTTGATTTTTATCAAAAAATGTGAAAACCGGTCCAATTTTAGCAAATTTAGACCCCTAATTCACCCCAGAGTAGGAGTATGGAAAGCTGTAAAAGGTCTCTATATGCAGTCATCTACCCACGGAGATCGAAAATCGTAATAAAGGTGGTCGCCAGGTTGTGCCATGTTCAAAAAAATACAATTTTTGAACATTTCTGAAAAAAAAATACGAAAAACTGAATTTGAAATCTCAAGTTTGAGGGACATCTCTCACTCTATCCTGAAAGTAAAAACATTTTTCAACTCAGCGGGCTTCTATTACATGTAAAATAACACCAAAAAAAGGCCAACGACCCAATTTTGAAAAATTAAGGGCTTAACCTCTCAATGAACCTCCCCCTGCCCCGCCACTGGACTACCAAAATGAAAGAAATTTTGGGAAGGGGCGAATCCTAGAGGTGAGGAGTGGGGGAACTGTGATGAATTTAATGGATGGGAAATTTTATTCTAAATACTGTTTGTTATTACACATTTTGCGCTATCTTTGATATTTTTCATAATAAATGATAACAACTTGATTTTGAGTAATTCTGTAAGTACATTTTTGAAATTTGAGACGAAAGAGTGGCTCGAAAGAGAATTTTTGTAATAACCAAAAATGTAGAGAAGCTTTCAAGGAAGAACTTTTGCCTGAAAATTTTTTTGGTAGAATGAATAGAAAAGGAGATACACGCATTTTTAAGAAAGATAGCGGACCCTCGGAAGGGGAGGGGCTAGTGCCTTAGGAGGGGCCGGAAACTAAATACATTCTAGATTAAGGATCAATCGTCAAATTGCTTCTTACATTTGGTGCGAGCGGAAGCATTTTTTTGACATAATCCGACTATACTACTAACGCCTTGTCAGAATTTTTTTCCTATCTTGAGAAAATTCTCCAGTAATGGGTCAAATTCTAGTAAGCAACCGTAATGAAAAATGCTGATATATATAATTATTAGGAAAATTAAATGTTAGGAACTTAGTAGGTACAATTATGTAAATTTTTTAAATTAAAATATTGTACTCGGTTGATATTTTTAAAATTTATTTTCCAATTGGGTAAGTACCTACCTATCTACCGACATATATTATGAATAAGTAGATAGGCACATCACTTGTAATATCTTATCTAATATCTGACCAGTTTAAGTTGAAAAACATTTCCGAGTATTTTGCAATTATTGATTCCCTCAGATATTATTTACTCGTTCATCGTTTCAGTTGATCCAGTGGCCAAGGCAAAAGTTCAAATACGAATACTGCTACAGAAGACCTTCCATTCTTGACTTAGAAAGACAGTACTGGTTATTTCTTGACTGTGTTAAAGTTGATAAAGTCGGACTTTTTCTATAATAAGTGAGTACTTACATACCTAGACCTACTCCCTCCCTACCTACCTATGTTTATTGATATGAAATGATTCGATTAGCAATACCAAAAGATAATTACTTATTGCTATTATTGCTTACATTTTAGACATAATATTTGTACAGATTGAAAGAGAATAATGATTGCGAGGGAAGTATAGAGAGATGAAGATTAAGGGCCCAGCCAGATAAAATGGATGCATTTGGATTTGGCTCCGATTTTCGACTCCCCCTCCCTAAACAGTGTCCCTCGTAAAAAAATTCTTCAAAAATGTTCGATTTCTCCCAACCCTCTATCTTTCGGTGCATGACTTTTTATTGTATTATTTTCAAGAATTTTCAACTTCAACAGAAGTGAACAAAATTTTCTGTTCTTTGGCATAAAGTTACATCTCGCAGAGGTGTATTTAAGATCATTTCTTCATATTTTGGTGCACTCCACCACGGGATTTCGGCCATTTGAAATTTTTCAACTGTAAACAACTGTAAAAAGACCATTGTTGGCAAAGTTCGGCTACTTTATGAAAATGTCCCAAAAACGGGGTATTTTAACCCCATAAGCGCGGATCTGACGTTAGTTTTTTCATTTAGTCATTATCCTTAAAAAAAACGTATAAAATTTGAAAAATATGCTAAAATAAAACATTTTTTGTGGATTTCTTGGTTATCCATCAACCTTTTTTTTTTTTAAGATAATGAAGTTTTCCAACGTCACATGGTTCTTTTTTTACGTATTGGCAGTCGTAGCTCATTGCAAAAAATTTAAGAAGAAAACTACACCAGGTAACACATAATTATTTCACTTGATAGTTTATAAATTTACATTAAACCACCAATGACATTTTAATTATTTATGATTTCTATACTTCTAGCCAAAGAGTCTATATATGGGGGATTGGAAAATAGTATATTTGTGTATAATGGGCAGTTTTTTGCGTAGCTTCCTCTGGACCAGATGAGTAACCTCAATGTTAGTATTCTAAAGAGTCATTGTGGTCCAACGGTTCAAGGATTATATGCAAATTACAATGGTAAAAAAATTCCTGTGATGTACGAAAAGATAAATCCGGAGAATGGATGGGAAGTTTTTGAATACTATGTATGTGAGTATTCAGCTTCCACGTCTGCATCCAACACACAGTCTACTTCCCCCAGAACACTTGCAATTCTCTTTGCTCTTCTGGTAAGATTTTTTCAACATGTAATGTAACCTCTTTAGGAGGATTTTAACCATAAGGCAGCATGATATGAGGTATGATGGCCTACTATTCTCTTCTTAAAAAACGTCTAACGAGGACCCTCACCAACTGTCCGACGCCGATCCACCTGAGGGATTGCCTATGTATAGGTTTTCAAGGGGCACCCCACAAACTGTGCTTGAAATATCTGAAACGGAGCTGGTTTGGAAGATACAGTGTTACCAACATCTAAAAATTATTAAAATTGAAAATTGAAAATTTTTATATTCAAAAATAGTTGAAAACTATAATATATGCATAAGGTAGGGGGTGGTTTGGAGAGTAACATTTGTGCTATACATATTTTGCCTAACTCAACATTTGAAGGGGCAATCGACTTTCAAAAACAATTTATTTTGGTAATTAATTTTTGTTCACCTTTTTCAATTCTGCCCCTTCAAATGTCGAGTTAGGCAAAATATGCATACTTCAAATTTTATTCTCCACACCACCCGCTACCTTATGCATATAATAGTTTTCAATTATTTTTGAATACAAAAAATTTCAATTTTAAATTTAAAGAATTTTTGAATGTTTTCAACACTGTATTTTCCAAACCAGCTCCATTTCAGATATTTCAAGCACAGTTTGTGCGTTGCCCCTTGAAAACCTATACATAGGCAATTCCTCAGGTGGATCGGTGTCGGACAGTTGGTGAGGGTCCCTCAGCATCAAAACTTGCTCCACTAAACGATGCCTGATTTTAAATATATCAAGTATGGTCAAACAGCCTAGTTTTGCAGAAGGAGATTTGATGCTAATAGCAGAACTGAACAGGATTCCTCCCTATTATAGTAACTAATACTCTATATAGCACCTGATTTTCTTGTACTGAACTGGAGGATACAAAGTATACATACTATCAGGAACTAGGAGTCAGCCAAAAAGTTGACTCCTGACTCCGGCTTGACTCCGGAGTCGAACTCACACCTAGACACCTGACTCCATTTTGACTCCGGAGTCAATCTATGACCTTGACTCTGGACTCCGCTTAGCTCCGGAGTCAATCTATGACCCTGACTCCTGACTCCGGAGTTAAGCCGGAGTCGGAGTCAATTTGGAGTCAGTTTGACTCCGATTTTGGACCAGGGAATAGAAATCAGTCGAAAAGTTGACTTCTGACTCCACTCAACTCCTAGAGTCAAGGGGAAAAGTTGACTCCTGACTCCACGTTGACTCATGACTCCATCTTGACTCCGAAGTCAAACTCACACCTGACTCCTGACTCCACCTTGACTCCGGAGTCAACCTGTTACCTTGACTCCTGACTCCGGCTTGACTCCAGAGTTATTCTTTGACCTTGACTCCTGACTCCGGCTCGACTCCGGTGTCAAGCCGGAGCCGGAGTCTGAGTCAATTTGGAGTCAGTTTAACTCCGACTGCGGAGTCGACTCCTATTCCCTGCATACTATTACTACAGGGTTATGCTATGTATTCACACGAAGCAGACCTTATTTACTGATTTTTGTGGTAAATCTTTATCTATATCGTATAAACTAAAATTACTGGGAACGACTATATTTATTAATAAATTTCCTTCTGCTTATTTGTACAATTTTTTAATTTACTTCCAGAACGATTCTAATAAATTTTAGGAAGTAATGAAAGCAGAAAGTGCAAAATGGGACGCAGAAATGAAATCAAAAGCAATGAAATTTGATTTGAAGACAGGAATGATTCATTTAGTTGAGGCGGTAAGGGAGTTGAGTAGTGATTTCGACAATGGGAGATGGCCTTCAGCAACACAGCAGAAGACTATATCCAACGTTGATGAACTGCTGGTAATGTTGAAACAAAAAAGAAACTGTGCGGCACATAGTAAGTTTAAAATACACATAAATAGATGTGATAGTTATGCCAAACTGAACTATGGAATTCAAAAAGTATTAAGTGCTTACCGATATTTTGTGTGCACTGGGAATGCAAACACTGCTCATAGGTATATAAATCGGGATGGAATAGATACACTGCTGAAGTCTAGATTGGTGCTTAGAATAGGTGGGTTAAACATTATAAATAGTTTAGTAAAACTGTTGAAGAATAAATTTTAAATGCCATTGTTTATTTTTTCCTAGAAAATAACAAATTTGATTGGTGTACTAAATTTTTGTTTTTTTTACTTTTTAAGGCTATTTTTTTGCCGAATTTTGTTGTGTTATAATGAAATTAAACATCCAAAAAATATAATAATGGCTATCGTCAAGTTTTAATTTCTTTAGTTTAGCATTTAGCATATTCTAGTCACTTGATATGTTGAAAATATTCATCTATTTCACTTTGTGAAACACTGCTTCTTCCTTTTTTGTAAATATGTCATATCAGTGATGTCAGTCAGTATAATAAATTGCTGATGAGGGCTGTAAAATTTAGAAAGTGGACTTCAATGTATTCTGCGCTGATCTCAGTTTTCTTTCAATTTTCAGAGCAGTGGACACTCAATAGCCTTTCAAAAATAGTAATTTTTCATTTCGATGTCTGGCAAAATTAAAGAGAAGAAATGTCTACATAAAAAATCTTAAGGAATTATTTTACTCAAAGTCTCAAAACTCAATACTCTTTTTTAAACAATTTTTCTATGATAGAAAAATTAAATTAAATAGGTTGATTTTGAGAATTTAAGCGTAATATTCGCTCAAATGAAATGTAAATTGAACACAAACCGGACACGCTCGTTTTCCAATTAGCATTAGCTCATTTTATCTCTTTAAATACGTTGTTTTGAAGTTTGAAATAAGCATCGGGGTCAAGAAAATCACGAATGATGAAAAATTATGCTAGATTCGTAGTACTGAGCGCGTGAAATTTTTATCAAATTCTCAAAATTCACTTTTTCAACTTAAAATTTTTTCATGGAAAATATTCGAAAAAAATGAATTACAAGACTTTGAGTTGAGTGATGGCTCAAATTGTGCATAAAAGAATAATTTGAGTTTTTGGGGGTACTACCATCCCAAAAAATTTCAAAAAATTCGGATGGGAGCAGAATACATCGGAATTTTGAATAAGTGGAAAAAGCACTGTGAACAACTTAATAAAACTATTGGTTAAAATTTTTAAAGAATGAACCAAGTGATCACTGATATCTTGTTGATGCACCTTTGCACAACGCCCCTTAAATGTAAACATTTTGTAAAATTTTGAAGTTGGGAAGTCATGATTGTTCTTGAGTAATACGTACTTGAAAGCATTTTATTAAACCCATGTGAATTTTATCAAAAAATTGTAAATTTTATAAAAAAAATTGTAAATTGTATCAAAAAATTGTGAATTTTTCAAGTTTCTTCCCCTTTGACCCCGTCTGCCGAGCCTTGGGCAGCACTTCAGGGTCAGGAGACCTAAATATTCGGATTCAGCGCAAAAAATCCTTTAATTTGACACCAATTTTGACCATCAGTGTTTTCGACCAAAAATTCATGAAAATTGTGAACTTTTGAGTTTTCGCTGAGCTTTAAATCAGCAGCTGCGGATTAGTAGACCGATGATTTTCGAAATAGGGGTATACATACACAAACTTTTGAGACCGGTCCCAGCTTTCAGTTATTTCGGCCAGTTTTCAGTAGGTTCGGATCTAGATATCCCCTTGAATTGGATCAGTGAAAATCCACTAATGAAATAGCCAAAATTGAGTCACTGCGGAAATCAATGAAAAACTATTTATTCAATCAGTGAAGTTTCAATTTTGAATCGGTGCTTTTTTTATAATTACTTACTTGTTCAGTAAAAATGTAAATCTTTACTGATTCATTTCAGTAGTTGTTGAAAAAATTATTGATTCAAAAATGAAAATTCACCAACTAAATCAGTAGTTTTCCACTAATCGACAGTAAAATTTTACTGATTCTTTAGTAACTTGGTTCTGGCTATTTCTAAACTCTCCAACTCTCAATATAATTTTTCCCAGAAAGTTTCAACATGATTTTTTTCCTATTTTGAAAAAAATCTACTGGTAATGGGTCAAATGCAAGCAAGTAGCTGTAATGAAAAAGATTGGTAGGTACATGAAAAATTGGGTAATTTTTCCAAGTTAAATAACCCGGCAGATATTTTTTAAATTAATTTTTCAATTGGATACCAAAGATTATAAATACATAGCTTGGTAAATCACTTGTAGTAGCAATGTATCTAATCTATGTAATATCTGATTGATTCAAGTTGAATATCATCTCGAAGTATCACATATTTTTTGGCTGCGTTAAAGTTGATAAAGTCAGACTTTTCTGTACTGAGTGAGTACCTAGCTACCTATCTACCAATACCTACCTATCAATGTTTATTGATCTGAAATTATTCGATTGGTTATACTAAATGATAATTACTCGTGACTTAGATTATATATACATAATGCAGGTCGAAAGAGAATAATGATTACAAGAGGATCATAGAAAATATAGATAGAAATTTTTAATCGATTTTTTTGTGGATTTTTCGGTAATCCATCAACCACTTTTTTTTTAGATGATGAAGTTTTCCAATAGGTTGTTTTTTTACACCTTGGTGACAGTCGTAGCTTATTGCAGAAATAAAAATAAAACTCCACCAGGTAACACATAATTATTTCACTTGACAGCTTATAAACGTACATTACAACCACCTTATGACATTTTAATTATGTATGATTGCTGTACTTTTAGCCAAAGTGTCCAAATATGAGGGGTTGGAAAATAGTGTATTTGTTTATAACGGAAAAATTTTCGCGGAGCTTTTTCTGGACCAGAAGGGTAACCTCGATGCCAAAACCTTAAAGGATCATTGTGGGCCCACAGTCCTACGATTACGTGCTAATTCCACCGGTAAAAGAATTTCGATAATGAACGAAAAGATAAAACCGAACGTTGGATGGAAAGTGTTCGAATACTACTCATGTGTATATCCAGATTCCACCGAACAGCCTGCTAATTCCACTGCTATTCTAGTAAGATATGCTTTTAATATGTCATAATGTAACCTCTTTAGGATGATTTCAACAATAAGGCACTATGACATGAGGCATGTCAGCCTACTATTCTCTTCTTAGAAAGCATCTAACGTAAGCATCAAAACTCGCTCCACAAAACAGTGTCTCATTTTGAACGTATCAATCATGGTCAAACTCTTGCCCAGTTGCTCAGGAGGAGATGTAATGCTTTGACATTGTGTTGTAAAGAAAGAAAATAATGATACACTGATAATACAAATAAATTAATTTTATCCAAAAAAATAATAACGGGGCACCATTCACAAAATTGGCAAAATTTATTCTGATAAAAAAAATATTTATCGCGAAATTTGGTAAAATTTATTTCGGTGCAATAAATTAAACCAAATTTTGAGATGAATATTATTTTTTTCGAATAAATTTTATCAATTTTGTGAATGGTGCCCCGTTATTATTATTTCGGATGAAATTTATTTTTTTGGGATAAAATTTATCATTTTTTTAAAACAATTTTTATTCATTTTTCATTTTTTATTTTTTTCGTGTAAAGCAGTATATCCTCCCTATAGTAACTTATACTCTACACAGCAATTATGTTCGGTAGGATCGCACATAGGCTAATATCATTGTACGCCTGATTTTTTTGTATTAAATTCGAGGCTACAAAGTACATTTTTAAATGTGATGTGTGCAAGGAAGAGGTACCTGAAGTCGGAATTAAAAATTTTTTGCTAAAATAATACTCTCTTAATTTAAATCAGTCAAATTGACTGATTAAAAAAGACAGAATTGAGTCACTGAAGAAATCAGTGAAAAATTTACTGATTTAATAATTGGTGAATTTTCATTTTTGAATCAGTATTAGTTGAGAAAAAAATTAGGTAATGATTTAAAAATGAAAATTCACTAATTGAAACAGAAAATTTTTCACTGATTGGCAGTAAAATTTCACAGATTAATAGTAGAATTAGTGGAATTTCACTGCCAATCCAGTGACTCAATTTTGTCGATTTCAATCAGTCTATCTTCAGTTTTTGACTGATTCAAATTAAGAGAGTAGAGAAAACCAAGAGGAATATTTTAAGACCTTGATGGGCATCCAAAATCGATTTATCGCCGAGATAGAGACATTTGAAATTCAGAAAATCATCAATTCCAAAAAATTACACATTATTCAAGTTTTTACCTCTACATATTATTCATGTATCAATCATTTAAAAAGCTGCCAAAACTACTATTTCATACTGAAATTTCACGAGAAATTCGTTTCTGGTGTCAAAAATTACCTTAGAAGGGTTTAGAAGGTGTGAAAAATGAAAAAGACACCATTGTAATGCGTTCAATTTCGAAAAAAACTGCATTAAAAAAAGTAACCATTACTTATTACATTATTAAGTAATTGATAATTTCTTCAACGAAGGGAAATAGTTTTTGTGATTTTCGAGGCATCTTCACATTTACATTTAGATTAATGAGTTTCTGAAAAAGCAACACATTTCGGATCAGCATAATTTCGACTGCAAAATTTCACAATCCACATATCTTTTCTTCATTATTCTCATCATGAGCGATATTTCAGATGCTACAAAATCTCAGACATACCTCGGATTTTGAGCAAACTCGGTAGGGTTATTGGGTTACTATTGGAGACTACCCAAAAAAAAGTTGAGCCCCCCCCAGGTAGAAGTGGGGGGGGGAGCTAGGGATCCCCAAAGGGCACCTATTTTTGAAAAAACTCGGTTTTTTGTGATTCTAGGCAAGTAAAAATGGTGTGAGATTCATGAAACAGCACTAGAAAGGTACGATTTGAGTTTCTACAATTCCCTGAACCATTGCCACCCTTCTTGGTTCAAAGTTCTTTCTGCTACCAGGGGGTCGAAAAGTTGCAGATCGCGACATTCAAATATTATGAAATTTTCGCTAGCTCCGAGTTATTTATTTTTGCGTCGGGTAATTTTACCTTCTTTTTCAAAATAAATTTTTGAGGATAATTTTCAAAATTTTCTCGATCAGTGTAGCCAATTGCAAATTGTGAAAGTCAAATTATTGGAATTCGCGTTGATCTGATCATGTTGGGCTATTCCATACTAAAACGGACCAAAAATGAAGTCGGGTCTTCCGATTTCGCTCAATTTTTTTTTACGAGTTCCCCTTGGTGGTCTATTCACAAAACCACGATCATTTTTTTTCTAACCCTCAAGGGGGCGGGGGGCAGGCCTCGAAAATTTTATGCAATTGCGATTTTTAGCAAAACGGCTCAACTTTGAAGGCTCATATCTCGAGATAGGTGGTACTTGAGAGAACACTGTTTGCAGGGTCGGAAAGAGAATTGATAGGAGATTCAAACGCGATAATAACATTTTGAAAAGCTCAAAGTTGAACTTTGGCAGTGAAAGCTCAACTTTCATGACGAAAACAAAGTATGAAAGCTACCATTTAAAAATCTGAAAAAATTACTGTAAGTAGAGCCTTTCACCCTATCTTCAACCAACAAAGATCACAAAAGTAAGTCGATATTCGAATTCTACGCCCTCACATTAGTTGGAATCGATACGTCACACGATATTTTCATTCCTTAACATACTTTTTCCCAAAATTGGGGGGCTAGGGGGACACTGGAATGTCAAATCCAAAAAATGAGTAAATATTCGAACTCAGGGCCCTCAAAAACCTATCAAACGATATGCCACACGTTATTTTTCATTTTTTTGAATTTTGACCCCATCAAGGGGCTGAAGGGGGTTCAGAAGGGTCGAATCAAAAAACTAAGTACATATTCGAAATCAGCGCCCTCGAATTAGTGGTAATCGATGGGTTACTCCACTTTTTCGATTTTTTTTGAATTTTGGTCAAAATTGTGGACCCCTCTACCCCCCAGGAGTTCAGAGACTCCATCTTGAAAATTTGTTGGTTGAAGATAGGGTGAAAGGCACTACTTACAGTAATTTTTTCAGATTTTTAAATGGTAGCTTTCATACTTTGTTTTCGTCATGAAAGTTGAGCTTTCACTGCCAAAGTTCAACTTTGAGCTTTTCAAAATGTTATTATCGCGTTTGAATCTCCTATCAATTCTCTTTCCGACCCTGCAAACAGTGTTCTCTCAAGTACCACCTATCTCGAGATATGAGCCTTCAAAGTTGAGCCGTTTTGCTAAAAATCGCAATTGCATAAAATTTTCGAGGCCTGCCCCCCCCGCCCCCTTGAGGGTTAGAAAAAAAATGATCGTGGTTTTGTGAATAGACCACCAAGGGGAACTCGTAAAAAAAATTTGAGCGAAATCGGAAGACCCGACTTCATTTTTGGTCCGTTTTAGTATGGAATAACCCTGTTGTATTTTACTAAATCTTATCCCTGGAAAAATTCACATTTTTTTTTGTTTTTTCATTAATCAGAAACAAACTGAGGAGAAAATTTTAGTAAACCAATATCAAAAATTTGTTTTATTTTTTTATTTTATGTTTTCTCTGTTAATTTTAGAAATCGATTTCATACGTTATCCTCAAGACTCCCTTTTACTCTCCACAGACCACATTTTGCAGTGCATGTAGATTTTTTCAACGTTTTGACTTCAAGTATCTTTTCATCAGTCGGTTTGAATTTGAACATCATTTATAATTAGACGTGTTCTGATAGGTTATTCGAAGTGAGACTTTGGTACCAGCTACATTAAGGTCTGAACTATATAATTGAAAACGTAAAAACAAAAATTATGAAAAAAATATCCAATTTTCATATTTTTTCGGCTCCAGCGCAAAATTCTGTTTTCCAACTTTAGGTACCCTGTCCTTGCACGAGTCACAAAATATTATCGCTACAGAGTTATTCCATGGAGTAGGGCTTATATTATTTAGGGACAGGTAAGCAACAAGTTTTAATAAATGTTTTGTGAGAAATCTATATCTTATAAACTACTAGGACCTTTGTTCATTATTCAACAATGAGATTCCTTATAATTATTTGTACAATTTTTCAATTTACTTTCAGAGCAAACTTGATAGATTATTGGATAAAATCAACGAAGCGCAAGGTAAGATTGATGAGCGGAAATACCCGAAAGTATGGGATGAAATCAACAAAATGCGAAGTGAGATTTATGAGTTAAAAGATCATGCCGCTAAGATTAAAGATCATGACGCTAAGATTGATGAAATGAATAAACAGCGCATTGATTTGAGATCACGAGTCATGAAAATACATTTGAAAGAAGCATTAGATAATTTAGGTGATGCGGCGGAGGCAGCGGCAGAGTTACCTGGTAACAAAAAAGTGAGATGGACCAGACCGACACTGGAGAACACTATATCCAACCTCAATCAACTACTGGTAGTGTTTGCACGAAAAAGAAATAATTGGGCACAGAAAATCAGAGAATGCATACATAAAGGTGACAGTTTTGCCATACTGAACGCCGAAATTCAAAAGGCTGTAAATGCTTATCGATACTTAGTGTGCACCGGGGATGCAAAAAAAGCTCATGAGTATATAAGTCGGGACGAAATGGATGCACTGCTCGAGTGGAGATCGCAGTTTCGAGTAGGAGGGCCGAATATTATTGTAAGCCTTTTAAAAATAATAAACGATATATTTTCATGAAATTGGAATAAGTGATAGATTGGGCAAATCCAAAAATACTATTGTTTTTTTCTCTCAAGAGAACAGCAAATTTAACCCTATTAAATTTTTGCTCACACTTTTTCAGAATAGGTAGGTATTGCAACTTGAATGAGAAATTCGAATTCGTTGGGGAAAATGTCTCATTTCCACCTGATGGTAGGTATTGTCGAACTTGAATGAGAAATTCGAATTGTTGGGGAAAATGTCTCATTTCCACCTGATGGGAAAGCCAAAGTACATAAATATTATGAATAATAAAGAGTAACGAATGATTTGAGCAATTTCCTATGCCTAGTTTTGAGAAAAAAATTTCCAAAGTTGAAAACCCATTGAATTTGTAAGTTTTTTGAGCATTTTTAATTTCTGTTGAGTCGTGTGAGCTTAGTACCGCAATACAAATACTACCACCTAATAGAGGACTCTCAACTTCTCCATTGGAAAAAATTGGAGCAATTTTCTTTGCAAACATCTGGAGAAAAAAATTTCAAGTCGAAAACATAAGGTTTTTCAAAATTTTCAATTTGAAAAAATCTATATTTTCATCTTTGAATTTTTTTTCGGCATCTATGCATGGAAAATTGCCCAAATTTCATCCAGGGTTGAGGTTGAGGGTCCTCTATGAAGTGGTAGTATTGGAATTGCGGCACGCAGCCGGTAAGACTCAGCAGAAATTAAAAACTTCCAATGAATTACAAAAATTATTGCACGAGGTGTGACCAAAGAGTAATGAGACTGATTTTTCCTCGCCCCTGGTTTCACTCTTAGAAGCTGCAATTTTGGCTGGTTAATCTTCCGTCCCTCCTCTATCGATAGACTTAATTGTGACTCTCAGAGAATCCTTTGTTTTCAATGAGTTTCATTTTTTGGATGAATGCCAGTGACCCTTGTCACAAAGTAATTCGAGACAAATCAAATTCGAGGTGAAATCCAACGAATTTGTAAAAGAAAAGTTGGATACACCACTCAAAATATTTAGAGATGAAGTCTCAGGTTGTTGCCAGATATTCTAGTGGAATAAAAAAGTTTAAAATGGCTAAGATGTCTAAAAAGTCATGAAGTGAAAAGCATATTGAATTGCAAACTGACAGAACCGATATGTGATCCTCTTCGTCAAAATCTGTTTTTTCTTTTAAAAAATGGCCGCTCAAAGTTTTTAATACGCCATAACTCGGCGAAAAATGGCTAAAATTTTTTGTTTTTTTGAGGTTCCTCTAATCCTCTAGAATTAATCATAAAAAACACGATTTTTTAAAAAAATTTGGCGAATAATGAAAAAATGTAGTTTAAAAAACACATTTTGGCTTCTCCCCATGAAAAAAACTTGCGCTGGGAGTCCAAAATTTTTGTCAGAATTTCTTTTGAGGCAGGATTCGTTAAATCCCTTTCTATGCCCAAAACACCATATTGAATTATTAATTTTGTGATACCCTGTGTATTTTTGAAATTAATTTGGTGCACGAGGAATTTAAAAATTACAGCGTTTTAATTGACCAAAAACTTATGGGTTAGGAATGTGGTTCATTCTCTGTCAGCTTACTACATATTCGAAGAAGACCCTCTGATAAAGACTGTAATTATGTGTATTTATGGGTAATCTAAATTATCTGATTTTTGATTTTGAATATGAACTTCTACTCATTCGACGGGTACTTAAACGAGAAAATTCACCAGTCAAACGATATATTGTAAATAATCACTTGTAAAAATCTAATCTAATATCTGACCGCTTCAAGTTGAATATCATTTCAGGGTATCTTACAATTATTGATTCCCTCAGATATTATTCATTATTTGTTCGTCCATCGTTTCAGTTAATAGTTAAAATATGTTTACAGCTACAGAAGACTTTTTTGACTTATGCAGATAGTACTGGTTATTTCCAGGGCTGCAAGAACGATGGGTTTTTGGTTCTCGTTCTCGTTCTGTTCTCCAAAATTTTGGTTCTTTGGTTCTTCGCTCTTTTTTTTGCTCTCAAAAATTGTTCTTGTTCTCGTTCTCGCTCTTTTGCGATCGTTCTGTTCTCGTTCCTGTTCTTTTCTATTCGTTCTCGTTTTTTCAACGCTTTAAAATTGTGTTCTCATTCTCGTAATTTTTGGTTCTTTTTGGTTCTTTTTTGGTTCTTTTTGGTTCTTTTTTGGGTTCTTTTTGGTTCTTTTTTGATTTTTTGGTTTTGTTGTTTTGGTTCGTTCTTTTTTTGGGATATTTATTATTATTCTTGACTTCTTGAGTTTTCTCCTTTTCAAAGTAATCCAAAATTAAGAATTAAAAATTAAATTAAGAAAAAATAACACCACCAAGACTAACAAACACGTCCGAAACATGCCGAGCACCCAAAGTGCCATTACACATTAAGGACAAGTGTGAAAACTTTTCGAAAAATTTTTAAAAGAACAGAAAAGAACAAGAAAATTGTCGTTCTCATTCTCGTTCTTGTTCTTTTCTGAGTGTTCTGTTCTCGTTCCTGTTCTTTTCTGATTGTTCTCATTCTCGTTCTCGTTCTTTCACACTCACAAAGTTTGTTCTCGTTCTCGTTCTCGTTCTTCAAATTTTTGGTTCTTTTTGGTTCTTTGGTTCTTCGTTCTTTTTCGTTCTTGCAGCCCTGGTTATTTCTTAGCTGCATTAAAGTTGATGAAGTCGGTTTTTTTTTATATCAAGCGAGTTCTTAGCCACCTTCCTACCTACTAATGTTTATTGACATGAAATGATTCCATTAGCCATACTAAAAGATGATTACTTATTACTTAGATTTTAGACATAATAAAAGTTGAAAGAGAAGAATGATTGAGAGAGGTATACAGAGAAATAAAGATTTCATATGCAAATTTTTGAACTAAATTTAAACGATTTTAAGCAGTTTGATTTTTTTGTGGATTTTTTGGTAATCCATCAACTACATATGTTTCCTTTTTTTAGATAATGAAGTTTACCAACTTCACACTGTTCCTTTTTTATGTATTGGTGGTGGTTGTTTATTGCAGAAAACCCGCACAGAAGAAAATTATAGCAGGTAATACATCAATTATTTCACTTGACAGCTCATAAACATACAAGGGTTGTAGCAAAAGTCACTCACAATTCGCTCTTATAGTCTGAGAGAAATATAGTTACAGCAATTGTTGATATGTGGTTGGAAAGGTTGAAGTCTTGGCTACAATTTGGTTTATGGATGATTTTGATACAACAATTAGTTTTTTGGTGACAGTGATTTGAAATGAGTGTGGAAACAGTCTTGTGTCAAACGCTCAAAATTGAGCAATAGTTTTTCATAAAAATTGAAAGTTGTATGCAGTAAAAGTTGAAAAAATTCATGTAGCTTTATGTAAAGTTTAAGATAGTGATTCCTTTAATCATCCTACAGCATCTGAGTGGTATAAAAAGGTCAGAGCTAATCCAGTGGTGGCTCGTGAGGTTTTTCATATTGTAATCATAAATGTATATCTATATGTATGTGTGATACAGAATTAGGTTAGATAACTAATGACCAGGCTAGTCCCATTTGCTTGTAGTGTACTAGGGGGCCGATCCCCAGCCTTATCAAGACTCAAGGCTCCAGGTTCCCAATAACTGTGCTGTGTGACTCGGTGATGAGGTGAGGCGGGAGTAGGTATGTAATACCATTAAAGCAAATTTGAGCCAAGCTCATGCACAAATTACCACACGAGGTAATATATATCGAAAACGATTGAAACTGAATGCATAATTTATCACACTGAACAGAATGAATATAATTTTAAACTAAACTTGTGGATTGGTGTGTGAAAGTAGAGAGAGTACACGCTACATACTCCCTATACTGGCATCACTATACCTGAGCCACACATCTTATGGATCCAACCCTAACTAGTTGGAAGATGTATAAGGACTACTGAGTTCTCGTGTCTATGAAACGGACGAGAGCTCAGTAAGAGAAATCGCTTGCAGGGCAGCCACCACCATGCTACTTAAGGGATGAATGGACAGAACCATATCCCTCTTACAAATGTTCATTAATAAGTTTCCTTATACTTATTTATACAATTTTTAAATCTACTTTCAGAATGATCCTCATAAAGAGTTAGAATTAATAATTAATAACATTGAGGCAAAAACAGAAGCAGAGGTGAACGTAGAAATGGAAGTGAAGATAGTAGCAGAAATAGTAAAATGGGACCCAGAGATGGCAAAATGGGACACAGAGATAGTAAAATGAGATGCAGAAATGGAGAAACAAGCAGAAGCATTGATAACAATAGCGCTATTATGCTTTGTTGTGTTACTATAGTTTATCTCCCAATGTTAATACCATTTAATTCTCTTGCTGCTTTATCCAAATTAAGTAATCTATTGTCTAAAGAAAATTCCATGGCTATTGTTATCGATACTGCTGCTTGTTTCGCCATTTATGCATCTCATTTTACTGCAGAATACAGAAGTAAATCATTGTATAACAAATACTTTTCATTGCACTACAGTCACAGACACAGACTCTCTGAAATAATTGTTTTTGATGAAAAAAATGAATGTAATTTCATGTGCTGGAGTGATTCTTAAAATTTCTTAGTGTATATTAGTATTACAAAAAATATTTTACAATGTAGGAGGTGAGAGTGAACATTTCTGGACTCTTGAGTTGGCTTCACTCGTCTTTGGCTCATTTCACCAACATTCGCACTTGACAAGAAACGGTTCACTTTCACCTCCTATACAGGGGCGTGCACAGACATATTTTACCGGGCAAATGCCCGGTAAAATTTGGGGTGGTTGTATAGGCAAGTAGGGGGTGGTGGATGGGTTGGTGGTGGGTGGTTGAGGTGGTGGTTATGAAAGTTTGAAAGTTCGTTGAAAAATAAAAAGAAACGGAAATAAAAATTATTAGAGGTAGGTATAGATACGTAAGGTACCTAATATGCAGTTGTTGCTTACAGTGTTTATCGGTTATAAGAACATCGGTTATAAGAACATATCGCTTTTTAGAACCAAATTTGAAAGTCCCGGCAAAACTCCATAGGACATAATGTTAATTTTTATCGCTTATAAGAACATCACTTATAAGAACATATCGCTTTTAAGAATCAGATTTTTGGTCCATCCAGCATAAAATATCTGATATAAGAACCTAAAGGCATTAAAAACCTTTTTTTTTTGCTCAATTTTAAACCAACACGTGCCAATAAAGACTAGGATGTTACAAATGTACAAACAAAAACATATGGACAAATAAAAGAGAATAGAATGGAACCGATTGTCACGGATATTAACGTTTTTACTTTGGTCCCTAGTTGTAAATCTTGGGTATTTAGGTAGGCGTTAATTTTACAATACAATTCTTCAAATTGATCGGCCGGCGAGCTCTGTGATCGATTTTTTTTGGAAGGTATAGAGACTTTTGCCTCTTTGGTCCTTGAAAACATGCCTTGATATCTGTATCCGTTTTCTCCACTTTGTGTACAACAGAGTATTTAATTATCAGGGGTTGAAGCCTACAATTGCTCCTCTTCATTTGACCCTTCATTTTGGGATCAATTAGCTCATTTTTTTCTCCCAAGAATTCGTTTGTTGGGATGAAACTATTACGTAATTCATACCCACCCCCCCCCCCCCCCCCCATAATAAAAATATCGATCAAAAAAAAGCAATATCGGTTATAACAACATATCGGTTATAGTGACGAAATCTCTAGTTCCTTCCAAGGTTCTTATAACCGATAAACACTGTATTTTTACCGTCCTTCTAATCGCATTGTAGCAATTAGATTTTTGATTGAGATGTAGATCTAGGTATACCTACTTAGATGATTATTGATTTATACTTATTACCTGAGTTGAGAGGTGTCGGATGGTAAAAATGAATGAAAATTGAAAAGTTTGCGAAAGAAATTAAAAAGGCAAAAAAATAATTACAGATACAGATACCTAACATGGATTTGTTTCTTCATCCTTACTATCTATCCTTTTAATCGTATTTTATGTAACAAGTAAATTTCAGATTGAGATGTACCTAGGTGTAGATGGTGATTGATTTATAAATATGTATCACTGCACAAATGAAATCGTATGTGATGATGCATCATATGAAATGGGATTTCGGTTGGTCGGCCCTAGGCCAGTAACGTGCCGATATTAGAATATTGCGAGGGCAGAACCTTAAAATTTCCGACTCGTTTCAATTAATTCCTCAGATCTAATCCTTACTTTATTACTAAAAACTATCAGGCGACAACTCAAAAAACTTTTCTATACTTTTTTCTATTTACTAACTAGTGTAGTAAGTAGGTTGTTCTTTTAGTAAATCAATTTTTGAAAAAATTTTGGGAAATGAACTTTGAACATATTTTTCAGAGAAATAAATTTTGGATTTCTTTTCAGGATTTGAAAAATTGAACTGGGAAGATTTTAAAAATTATTACCTACATTTAAATTTTCACACTGCAAAATTTTTATTGAAAAAATAACTTTCAAAATTTTCAAAAACTACCGGGGTTCACTATTTAAAAAAAAAATTAGAATTGGTTATGGATTTATTAGACGTTTTTTGAAAAATTGATTTTAACAGAATTTGATTGTGATTTTCAAGTAAGTACATACATAATTATAGTTTTAATAATTTACATGTAGGTATCAGAGACGAAACAATGGGGTGTGTAGGGAGTGGTTCAGCCTTACTCATATTTTCTCAAAAAGTTGGTAAATCACGTTGTAAATCGGTAAATTTTGTTGTAATTTGGCAAATTTTCTTTTGAAATCGGCAAATTTTAATGGGAATTGACATACTGAGGAAGTTCGAAAATTTTGCTGAAAATCGAAAATTTTTGAAAAGGTGTCGATTTAAAATTTAATTTGTTGACTTTTTCAGAAAATTTGCTGGGAAAATTTGCAGATTTACATCAAAATTTGACGACTTTTTTTAGTCATTTTCTCATTAGGTCGAAAAATTTTGAAAAATTACAAATATTTACCACGTACTTAGTAAAATAAAACACAAAAAAGTACGAAATTTCGTTAAAAAAAACATTGAAGAGCACAAAATTTTTATTCCAAAGTTATAGAATTTTTTCAAACAACAAACCATTAAAAAACGAATTATTTTCTTTCTGAAAATCATCAATTTTTCAAATCTTAGCCCTCGCTTCGCTCGGGCGTATAAGTTTTGACATATATAAGTATGTCAGGGATAGGAGTTGAGGATTTCGCATCCCTTTCAATGCTAAAATATTGATTTAAAAAAATGAAAAAATGTCAAATTTTGGATACATTTTTCTTGAAAAATTTTCGCCCTCGCTTCGCTCGGGCTCAGTACATTTACACAATTCGTTTTCAAAATTATGGTATGAACAATCTTTCCTTGCAGCCCAGATAATTGAATGTTTTCAAGTGAAAACAATTTACCTATATGCACTTTTTATTTATCATAAGACTTAGTGACAATCTCGAATCGAATTTTCAAAGTTTAAAAATTTTTTTCAAAGGAGAGGAGCACAATAAAGAATATCGTGTTTTTTGGAGATGAAAAAAATAACATGAAAAAAGCACGAAATATGAATAAAAAATTGCAGTTTCTGGATGCATTTTTCTTCAAAAATTTTTGCCCTCGCTTCGCTCGGACTCGATAAATTTACACAATTTGTTTTCTAATCAAGGGTCTTTGTGGCAATCTCAAAAAGAATTTTCAATTTTTTTTTGATTTTTTAAAACATTAATTTTTTTAAAAACTATGAGTCGGCAAATTTCTTCTTTTTAAATTACATTGGTCGACAATTTTTTTTCACCCCCTCCCCAGGATTTTTGCCCAAATTTGGTCTCTAGTAGGTACTTCATCGTTTCTAGTTTTTCTCAAAATTGATTTTCAAATATATTTTAATTTGATTTTTCTATTTTGTTCAGTGAAATCATTTTTAAAACTCAAAATATTGCAAAAATTTAACTCCCGTAAAAAAATCCAGTATTTTGACACCCATATTGCTTTTTTTGCTCTCATCAGTGAGGGGTGGTGGTGGGTGGGTGGCTAAAATTCCAAAAAATGCCCGGTAAAGTTCAAGCTCTCTGCACGCCCCTGCTCCTATATAGTAATATACTATTCTATTGCATTTTGTGAAGCTCTGCTTCTTCATTTTTTGTAAAATATGCCATGTCTGTGACATCCACTAGTAGGTAATAATTTCTGATATTAGTTGTTCATATATTTTTAATATGTTTGTGGTTGTGTTTAGTTATAGTATGTACTTTTGGTACTTTGCACTTTAAAATGCATAATTATACCTTTCATTAACAGTGTTAAAATTTAAATACAGTTCATTTAAATTGACCTATTGGGCGTAAAATTTCATGAATGCCGTTTATTGATATAACTGGGACAATTTGACTAACGTAAGATTTTTTCAATGCTGATGGCCTATATGAACGTTGAACAGCCGTCACTGCGCAAATGAAAACTAAACTTGATATAAAAATATTGACGGTATTTTCTCATACCATATGGAAAAGAAAGCCAAATGTATCAAGTATCTATGTTTACTCTCGACAGTCTCGACTGGGGAGAAATCAATACTAACATCTCATATAGGCACCTTCAACCTCAACTATGGAAAAAATTTCAGCAATTTTTATGTAAATATCCAGAGAGAAAATCTTTCAAGTCGAAAAGATAAGATTTTGCAAAATTTTCAGTTTGAAAAACTTTTATGTTTTCATTTTTGAAAATATTTTTCTTGACATCTATGTATAGAAAATTGCTCAATTTTTTTCCTGTGTTGAGGTTGGGGATTCTCTATGAGGTGATAGTGTTGGTATGGCGGCACTCATGTCAGTTTGTATGAATCAGCAAAAATTAAAAATCATGAAAATACGCAGGTCTACATCCTTAAAGATATTTTTCTCAGCATTTACATTATAGGTATGCACAGAAAATTGCTCAAATTTTTTCCAGAGTTGAGGTTGGGCATCTTCTGAAAAATGGTAGTATTGGTATTGTGACATTCAGCCACCGGCATGACTCAGCTGAATTCAAAAATTGTAAAATAATACAAGTTTTCAATTATTAAGTTTCTTTCCTACGAATTTATGCATAGAAAATTGCTAAAATTTTATCCAGAAGTGAGGTTGGAGGTCCTCTACGATATGACAGTGTTGGATTTGTGGCACTCAGTCCATATGACTTGGTAAACTTGCAATGAAGTACCTAACAAATTCACTGCACTTATTTGCAAAAAAAAAAAACATTTTTACAACTTTGAAATTTTTTTCTTGTGATCTATGCATAAAAAATTTCTCAAATTTTTCTGGAATTGAGATTGAGGGTCCTCTGAGAAGTGGCAGTATAGGTTTTGTGGCACTCAGCTCACATAGATGACTTGACAAAAATTTTCAAAGAACTAACAAATTCATTGTAATTGAAAAAACTCATGCCTTCAACTTTGAAAAATTTTTCGCGCAATGTATGGATAGAATATTGCTTATTTTTTTTCAATGGTGAGGTTAAGGGTCTTCAGTGCAGCGCAAAATTGCCCAAGAATGAAAAAAAAAACTAGGGTTCCTCTCACCCCTTATAGAATCAATCTATAGAAACGTGAAATTTCTATCTCTATTTAACAAAAAAAGAAAAAAAAACCGAAAGGATTGAGAAAAGAGATATATTTTGGCCCCTCTCCTATGAATACTGACGCTAGGAATCTAAAATTTTGTCTTCCTTTGGTGTCGGAGCATTTAAAATCGGTTTTAAGTGCAGATTCTCCAAACTTGACCAGCTATACTCAATTCCTGAAATAACTAAATGTTCAGAAACGTTATCAATACCAATACAATTTTTAATAATTTATCAAGCAGATAAGATGTAGTTTTATCAAAACACTTGAGGAAAAGTACATATATTGGGCTAAATATTCAATAAACGTTCGGTTGTTCAAGTCGACTTCATAGACGATATGGGAATATCATCGCACATAATCTGTATAGCTTTTGTAATGCATAATTTAATTAAGCTTTGAATTCGAATGTAAATAAATTGTTGAATATGTGAGCTTTTCTTAAACACAGACTATGAATTTGGTCAACATGTGGGTAAGTTGACGAAACATTCGATTCTTCGTGTCGATATCTTCAACTAATACCTACACAATACTTTTCAGATTCTGTGTACTTTCTTTTTATCACCATCCAAAACCGAGAAATTTGAACATCCTCATGGACACTCTCACTCTCATTGCCACCATTTACCAGCCATTAAATCTCACTCTCACCATTCTGCAATGATTAAAAAAACATCTCCCAGTACGAAACCCATGGGTCGAGCCCATTTCTTAGCCAAAGCGTTATATGGTATGAATTTATGCTTGCAACCGAAATATGGCCGAGTATATTTCCCATTTGACCCGATTCACTTCCCATCGCTGAAATCTAAACCACTTTTATACTATCCAATGATAATCGACCGAGTGATAAACAGGAAGCCGATCATTTTACCTCAAACGTTTCAACAAATGGGTAAACTGTTGTCTTATTTGACAGAGGTGAGAGATTATTTCAAGCATAAGCTCCACATGGGAAATTCTACGTTCCCCCAGTTGCCTCCTGGCGCAAAAAATGTCACGTGCGAACAACAATTACTCGAGTATTTGTACAGGTTTCAAAGGAGTCGGTTTTATCGAAAATTGAAAGCGTTGGCTAGTATTTTTATACCGATATGTATTATAAAAATGTTACATGGAAGGCAGACGGCGAGGGAGGAGGCTATCTGTAAGAATACTTCGAAATTTATTCTTTCGGCAAAAAAAGCGTTTTATCAGACAAATAGTCAAAATCAACGTCATCATCGTCATCATCACCATCACCACCATCATCGGCATCGTTGTTGCTGTTGTTGATGAGACAAAAAACGCCAGTATACGATTTAATGTTGTGTTTTAATCATTTAATAAATCTAGTCGCGATCTTGATGTTACTTCTTTTAAATATTTTCATTTTTTATTTAAAATTTTTATTCAATGAAAATACTTATTGCTTTTTCGATTTCGTATATGTGGCGACGCGCAGTAAAAGGGACCTTACGTACAAAAACGACTTTTTGCAGGAGAGCGGTTCAAAGTTTACCGTTCTTTTTTTCGTATTTTTTACGAGGACAAATTTTGAATCATTTCTGGTGAATTTTTTCTCAAAAAATGAAATAAAACTAGAAATTTTTTTGCAAAAAACCCTAAGGTCCCCTTTTCACTTGATTTTTTTTTTCCTCTTCACTCACTTAAAATTGCTATATCTCATTCAAAAAAGACTCAAATTTTGAAGAAATTTTGTACCAGAATCAAAAAAAAATTGACCTCCTGACCCTAAGGTCCCTTTTACTATGCGCCGCCACATATGTAGTGCAATTTAGCAGTTAAAATCGATTCAATAACATTACAGAGGAAGAACCGAAATTACATTTTTAGAGTTGTAGGGAGAGGAGATGTGAAAAACAACAGGTTTCTTTACTTTTTCGTTTCCAATAAAAGTAAAACGTTTTCGTTTTTGAATAGTTTTTTTTTTCGAAAATCAATTACGAATATACATAGTAATCAAATATAACGATGAAAAGTCGAATAATGTATCAAAAGAGCAAAAAAATAGGCAAAATGTCATATTTTTTAAAGATTTTTTTCATAAACTGGAATATAAAAAGAACAGTCTTTATATAATGTAAGTCATGATCCCATAAAACAGAAAAAATGGGCTCATTTATCATTTTCAGGCATCATAGCGAAATTTTTGAAGAAAAAAGTAACTTTCAGTAACTTTTTTTGACCAAAAAGTGACCAAAAAATGACCAAAAAGTAACCAAAAATTCAATTTTTTGCGAGGCAATTTTTTTTACAGTTTTCTGGGGGGGAGGGCCAATTTTTTTGTAGTTTTCTGTAAACATTTCAAAGATAAATCAACTGAATCTTCTTCAAAACAACAAACAATCCAGTAAAAATCTATTTTTTTACTTTTTTCTAGCAGAATTTTGAAAAATAGCAATTTCTACGTGAAAAATTGAATTTATGCCTGGAAGTGCGAAGAAAACGTGACTTTTAAGGGGGAAAAAGTAACCAAAGTGACCTTTTGGACGTAAAAAGTAACCAAAAGTGACTGAAGTCGAAAAAAGTGACAAACATCCTAAAAAAGTGACCTCCTATGATGCCTGCATTTTCATGTTTCTCCTTTTTCTACAAAACCTTAGGTTTTTCGAGGATTGAAAAATCCAATTTTTTCAAGATATCGCTACATAAGTTGAATTATAACTACTATTCACTTTATTTTTGAGTTTGAATAAGGAGTATAGAACTCTTCAGATTTTTGTACCCTAAATTATTTCATTATGAAAATTTATGCCCCATCATCTCACCACAGGTCTGTATAGATTCGAAAATCAATTTAAAGCACCTTTTTTGCTACCAAAATGCCAAAAATTAAAAACAAAAAAAAACGAAAAACAATTGTTTTTTTTTTGTTTAACGTTATTTGTTTTCGTTTTTTTGTTTTTGTAAAATGTTGAAAAATAACGTTTTATTCGGTTTTTTGGTTTCGTTTCCATAAAGTTTTCGAAATCCTGGCTAAAAACCAACAATTTCCATCTGAAATATTTTCCCTGATCTTTTCAATTCAAAGTACCATTTCTAGGTATTTTTTTCATCTCAAGAAAAAGGTCTTTACTTTTGACAATTTTTTGGCTCGAATTTAATTTTCCCACCTGAAATTGAAATTTTGCTCCTATGAAGAATCAAGCTGTCCCTCCTTCCTCTTCGGTTGCGTCACTACATACTTTATTCAGATAGCAGAATTATACTGATTTCGAATGAAGTTAAAATATGAAAATGAACAGAAAAATTGTAAAAATCTCATAAATACTTTTTCAAAATTTTGCCCAAACTTTCTGAAACTGCATTTAATGCATTTCTGTCAAAAAATTTACTGAAAGGTAGGATTTCAATCACTGGAAAAATGTTTTTTCTTTTTTTATTTCCAAGTGTCGATTCAATTGAAATATTCTTTATCATAAGGGATAAAGGTTTTTTTCCATTACGAAAGGCAGAAAGTTATTTCGAATTCGTCGCAATAAAACTTAATAAAAAATAAGAAAGTTCTAGAAATTATTTCGAGCACGGAATTCTCTAAACAGAGATACTTTGATCTGTAGTATTTGTCAAGATTTACAAACTCATTTAGATAAAAGTATCAACATCCTCGAAAGATGATAAATGAATATAAACAACGTGATCATAACGCATTAATTAGATAAGTACTTCATTGAATGATCTAGAAAAACACAGTTATGATATCAGTGAATTATTACATAATTCAGTCATTCAATTACATCACTAGGCATTGAAAATAGAAAATCAGTCCTAGAAAAACTGTAAAGAGTAATTTGGAAATCTGTAAAGGCTGAGTTTCAGAAGCAGGTCGATTAAGTAGAGGAGACGGGAAGGGATTTTCATTCAATATTAAAGAATGCAGAAATGTAAATTGAAATTTCAATAAACAATATTATTAAAATCATAATTAATTGTTTTAATATACTTTGTTTCAAGGGTCAAATAATATAACAATTTTATAAATACTGCACTGCAGCAAATAAAGTAATGGAAAATCAGTTTTTAAGACACAAAATTCATCAAAAATTTGCAACAAAGATATCGAAAATTATTCAAAACACAGTTGCTCATTAGTCATTACATACAACGTTGCACACTTCCAGTAAAATTGATGAAAATCATACCCCTATTTCATATTAATCTCTAGAAACTGTCTTCTAGAAAAATTAGAAAACATTGAAATTACTCAATTTTTATTGCAGAATTTTTTTTCAAAAATAGATACCTCAATTTGGCTGAAAACACGTTACAAAAATTTTTGAACACATTATTTTTAAAATTTTTACTCTCATATTAATCAGAGGCGATCACCTCGAGTGGTTCCTTCGTAGTGTGACAGAAAATTGACAATTTTTTCTAATCGCTTGAAAATTGAGAGAAAGTTACTCGAGATGCCATAAAATTTTTGTAAATTTTTGTGAAATTATTGAAAATGAAGAAAATTTTATGAACATGGTTGGCAAATGTTTTCAAGAAAATGCGAAAAATAAGAAAAAATCAATGAAATATGCCAAAACTTTGACAAATGCAAAATTGGTGAAAAATTTGTTGAATTTCAAAAAAACACAAAGAAAATGACCAAAAATTTATAAAATACTAATAAAACAACGGTAAAAATTATTGAGAAGTTATAAAACAAACTACTATACAAAAAAAAATTGACAGTTCACTTCAAATTACCATAAAAATAGGATGAAGGTCGATAAAACATCATTAAACTCAACATGATGTCTACTGGATTTGAAAAATGAAAAACTTTGTTATTTTTTGGATTTTTCTTGCCATTCTTCTGGCTTCAAATTCGCCCAAAAATGAACCCCATTTTCATTCTTTGATTAAAAAATTCAAAAAATGAAGAAAAATGTCGAAAATTCTTGCTTTTTATATATTTTTTCTTGTTTTTCGTGCCAGTAGACACCACGCTCAAACGAATACCTAATTAATCTTGATAAATAAATGATATTGAGAAAAACTGAAAAGTATAACTTTTTTGAATTACATAAATAATTTTGAACATGAAATACCTTCATGTATCACCTTTCAAGCACGTGATTCCTTACGAGATGCCCACACATCATTTCGCTACAAGAATTTAATAGGTACATATAATTAAATAAACCATACTCGCGTCTAAATAAATCCTCAATTTTCAATCTTTCACAAAATATAATTCTTCTTCTCTTCTCACCTCGAGAAAAAAACTAGTCAAGAAAAACCACTCTCAAGCTTCACTCACGTGGCTTTTTCAAATCATGCCACGAAATCCCCTTCACATCCTTTAAACAGACGAAAAATAAAATTACCTAGAGGTCATCGTACATTTATATAATTGAAAAAAAATTTAAGCAGCTGATTAATTCCTTATCCGCTTCGAAATAAGATTAAGACATGAGCATACTAATCAATATTTATTGAAAAATGATTCAAAAAATTAAACTGTTTCGCTGTACGAACCATTCCCAATTCAAGATTAGTCGGTCAAGTTTTTCGGCGTAACCTGTGGTAATCGTTTTTAAAAAGTAAATGCATCGTTTTATTTCGAGCAAGTTTGGATTTTTGGGTTTGGGAATCGATCGCCATTTCGATGCATTGCAAGTGAAATTTGAACACCCAATATGAAGAGATTTACACGAATTGTGAGTAAATATCATTTTTTAAATTTAGAAACTGAAAAAAGTATATTATTCTAATTTAGAAGACAGTATCTCGATAACATTTTCCGAGTTTATCTAATCATTATGCAACACTCCGCTCATTCAGTTATATTATGCTTATATCTTCAGTTTTGAGGGCGCGGGGGGAGGGGGTAGGTTTTAGGGGATGATAAAATTGATTTATAGATAAACATCAAAACCAGCAATTACCTTAATTTCAGTCAACCTATCGTCCAAAAAGTTGGAAATTCCAGAAAATTAATTCTTTTTGAAAAAACTACTTCCTAAAAAAATTACGACTGAATTTTGAGCATTTACTTCTTAATTTTTGGCAACGAAGGAAAAAGTTCGAACTTTGACTTCATCAAGAACAGCATAGTCAGCGACTGCTCAAGAATGAAGTTTCCATGTTCTTTGAATCTAAGCACTTATCATTTGCACACAGTAAAAGAAATTATGGTAAAATTTGGGAAAGTCATGAAAAAGTGTTTTTAAGCCTTGAAAAGCTCAACTTTTTTTAGGAAACTAAAATTTCTTCTTTGAAAAGCTCTTTCTCGAAAATTTGGTTTTTCATTTTTTTTGACCCATTTCTTCAAAACGATCTGACTGAATTTTTCAATTTTTTTTCATTATATTAAGAATATATAGTTTCTTTTGAAATTTAACAGAAGGATTTTTGGATTATGTTAATTTTTTCTGCCTTTGTGTTGAATTGATTTACATAATGCTGTACTGATTTTGAATGGGCTGACGAAATTTGTGGAATGAAATTGGAATTTCTTTAAATCTCTCCGTTGAATCACAAAGAAAACGTTCCTAAAGACACAAAAAAACCGGTCAGATAGTTCTGAAAAAATGGGGCGAAAACATTAACAAAAATTTACGTAGGCATATACTTTTTTCTTTAGGGTAAAAACTTTACAACATGGATACATTTTTTGAACGAATATCTATTTCATTATTTTTTTATGTTGAAGAAATAAATTGTAATATTTTTTAAAAGTGTAATAAACGTTGGTCAAACTGAATACTTTGAGCTTTTCATCATGTTGAAATTCTGAATTTTCAATTTTCTAGTTTAATTAAGGTTCGTCTTCCGTTTTTGAATCGTTATCAAAGATTTTCAAGTATGAAGTACAATTTAAATTTAAATCTAAAAAATAACCAATGATTTTAAATCCGGTAAAACTTCTCAGGAAAGAGCTCTTAAAAGAAGAGCTTTCAATTTCCAAAAAAAGTTGAGCTTTTCAAGTTCAAAAAACACATTTTCACGACTTATGGAACGAAAAATGATTGTTTTTTAATTCTTTAGAAGAGTACAGCCGGATAAGGGGTGTTTTTGGGCCCAGTCCAGATTTTCGATCTAATGCCCCCAGATTGTGTACCTTGATGAAAAAAATTAGGGCCCCAACCCCCTCCCTTTCGAAGCTATGGAAATTTTATTGCAATATTTTCAAGAATTTTTAATTCCAGCGGAAGTGAATGAAATTTTCTGTTATTTGGCACAAAGTTACATCTTGTAAAGGTTTATTTACGATAATTTTTTCATCAATTTTGGTGCACTCCTTTGTGAGGTTTTGGCCATTTGAAATTTTCAACTGTAAAAAAGACCTTAACAACAAAGTTCGACTAATTTTTGGAAACATCCTAAAAACGTGTTTTTTGACATAGATTCACGTAACGTATTCAGTTTTGGCAATTGAGTTGGCGCAAAGGCCAAAAATTGCGAAAACCCGTATAAAATGTTATTTTGGCAGATTTTTCAAAATTTTGAGCGTTTTATACGGAAAGAAATGACCAAATGAAAAAACCAATCCCGTATTCGTGTTCAGCAGGTAAAAATACCCCGATAAACACCCTTTTTGCGATTATTCTACTTTAAATCTCGAAATTTATTTTTTTTTGTCGCGAAAAACCAGTAAAAAAAGTGAATTCTGGAAAATATTGCAATAAAATGGCCATACCTCTGAAAGGGAGGGGGTTGGAGGGCCCAGTAGTTTTGATCAGAAATCATTTATTTTCTGAAATTTTCCATTTTTTTTGGGCAATAGGTTGACTGAAATTGAGGTAATTGGTGGTTTTGACATTCATCTATGCATGGTGAATCAGGAATCACTCGGTACATTCTTTGAAAAATCGATTTTTTTCCATCCTCTATAATCTACTCCCACCCTTAAACGTAAATAGATAAGCTTTAGGTACAAAATTTCAAAAATAGATTTACCTACGAAATAGTCAGGTCTCAATTGTACAAAAAAAGGCTTCCGCGTGGGATTCCTGTTAAAATTGATTTTATGATTGATTCTTATTCTAGACACTAAAACAAATAAATTTCGCATGAATGTCTATTTTTCCTCTCTCCCCTTTTTCATAGGGTCCCCACTCTAACATTTCAAACGTGTTTACCGCCCAATCTGTGGGTTGTAACGAAAAAATGTTCAAACAAAATTTGTTCCTCAACACCTAATGTTCACTTTCATTGCTTATCAAACTCCATTTTGGAGCAACTCCTGCGGCCCAAATTTGGAAATAAAAAGTTTTTTGAGAAAACTTCAAAATCACGTTTTCTTCATTTTCAACGAAAAGTTTCGGAGATACGCAAAAATTTGTTACCACCAAAAGTATTTAGAATATAATTTTCTTTCCAATGAACCGTTTCACGACAATTTTCCTCAACTTTTCCTGACAGAGTGGACCTCTCCCCCTCCCCCTTATCTCGAAAGTTGGACACACGAACATAATTTGCTCCAAAATGAATTCCGATACCAAGTGAAATTGTATACCACATATTGAAGAACAAAAATCGTTCAAGTTGTTTTTCAAGGGTCCAACTTTTGAGATAAGGGGGAGGGGAAAAAGTCCACTCTGTCGGGGAAATTTAAGGAAAATGGTTGTAAAAGAATTCATCGGAAAGGAAATTTAATTCTGAATACTTTTGGTGATTACAAATTTTCCCGTATTTCCGAAACTTTTCGTTGAAAATAAAGAAAACGGAATCTGAAGTTTTCTCAAAAAAATTTTCATTTCCAAATTTGGGCGACAGGAGTTGCTCCAAAATGGATTTTGATGAGGGACGAAAATGTACATTAGGTGTTGAGGAACAAATTTTGTTTGAACATTTTTTCATTACGACTCATAGATTAGGCGGACCACACGTTTGAAATGTTGGGAGTGGTCCCTGGGAAAAAGGAAAGAGAGGAAAATAGGCATCCAAGCGAAATTTATTTGTTTTAGTGTTTAGAATAAGAATCAATCATAAAATCAATTTTAACACGTATCCCGCGTGGATGTACAATTGAGACCTGACTATAAACACAAAACTAAATTATCAAGAAAAACTAAAAAAAACTGATATTTTTCAGGCTCTCATCTTGACACTATTTCCATTCACTCACCAGGCCTGTATCGGTTCTCGCCTCGACCAATTTCCTCGTCCCCAACCCGAATCTCAGCAACCATCCGTAATCTCCGAACAAAACCTCCATCCCTCAGCAGTATTCGACAAAGTGGACGTAGTTTTGGATAAAATCGACGCAGTCGCCAGCTTTATCCGCGACTACAACGCTATTCCGAAAATAGGAACATGCTTGAAATTCATCATGCCTAGGTTCAAAATCGGACGTAAATTCCTAATGTACTACGACCACGTCAGAGCCAAAAACGAAGGACGTTTTCCGTCATTCCAAAAGACAACCAAAGGTATCGCAACGCCTCCGAAACAAACTGGTCCCGAATACGTTTACATTTACCCTTCGCAAGCAGCTTTGGGAATATCGAGAGCAATATCGGCGATGAAAATGTTACCAGGGCCCGGAGAAGCCAGAATTCCTCAAGCTTTCAAAAGAGTAACCTGCTACAACTGTCGAACTCGAAAGGAGCAATGGAAACGGTATAATTATTTTCAAAATCGACGGAAAAGATGGCCCAAACAGTTCTATAATCCGAAACACATCATACCAGCTTCGAACGAGCTTCATTTGTTCGATTACGTCACCGTTACGGTCAAACCGACCACGGCAATTACGATAAAAAGTTTCAGGGATATATTGCCGGGTCCTAATCAGTTGCCTTATTACGCTAATATGTTCTTGGACGTTTTCGATACGCATTTTGAAACGTGGAATTCTAAAATTAAATCCGTTATTCAAACCATTAAACAGAAATGGCGTAAGAATCAAAACAACAAGAATAAAGAAGAAGATAGCGGAAGTCAAAGCAGCAGTTATTCTTCTTCAGAGAGCAGAAGTTACAGTAGTTCTGATTATTCGAGTTATAGTAGAGAGTCAAGTAGAAGCAATAGCAATTATTCTGCCAGTAGCGAATATTACGATGACGAAACCGATGAGAGCAGTCGAAATTCTCAAAATAGTGGCGATGAACAAATCAATGAACCTCTTACTCAAAATACCACCAACGGAGATAACGATGAAGAAGAGCAATACGAATATTATTCAGATTCAGATGACGAACAAGACGGCTCCAATAGAGAAGAAGTTCCAGTCGACAGGAATCGAAATAATAGAAAATATTACGAAAGATCTTCTTACGACTCAAATTCTAGGCAAATTCCTATTCCTAAGAAAAGGTTCTCGATTGTGAATTCACCGGTTAATAACGGTCTGGGTAATTCGAACGTTAAGAAAATTTTAATCAAAGGGTAAATTTTGAGACAAAGATGGTGGATGGATTCTAAACCTGTTCAACTATTCGCATGGAGCTGAATTTTTTAAATTTTATTTGTATAGTATTACTATGCTAATTGTTTTTATACTTTTTCTTGTGATATCTTTTTTCTTTTTATTAAATTATTTTTCAAATAACGATCAAAATATTTTACGTACATCCCAATGACATTCAGTTGGCAGCTCTGCTGCAAAAAATTTCAAAAATTAAAATTTATTTCAATGACCAACAATTTTTTGGTTTGTTTTCAAACTACTGAATGAAACAAACAACTTGAATTTTATGAAAGGGTATGGCCGGATAAGGGGAGAATTTGGGCTTAGGTGCTTTTGAGCTCCTAAAGACCTAAATGGGTAGACGAAACTATCATGTATTGCTCAAAGGGTATAGCAGGATAAGTATGGTGTTTTGACCCTGGAAAGGGATTTTGATGAAAACTACCCCAAAAGTTGAGGCATTATGAGAAAAAATGCGGACAAAAATTTTGGACCACCAGAGCAAGTATTTTGGGGGGAGGGGCCAAAATGTGTTTTTCAAACTTTATTTTTTCGTTTTTCGCCAAATGTAGATAAAAATTTCGTTGTTTTTTAAATTAAATCTAGAGGGTCAAAGGAACCCTAAAAAATGTTTTTCAAAAATTTTGACCTATTTTTCGCCGAGTTATGGCGTTTTAAAAACTTTGAGCGGCCATTTTGGAAAGAAGTTTTAGAGGTACAGTCGCCATTTTTTTTTTTAGAAAATGTGTTATTTAGTGTTGATTATACTACATAAGTTTCAATGAGTTTGAGTTGGTGCAACATTGTCAAAAAAAAAGAAAAACTGACCACCCATCGTGCGGAGCCCGAATGTTCATGTGAATTTCCCACGGCGCTCTGGTGGAAAGTACAGTGCCTGCGCGCACTATGTTTGACAAATGCCATTCTAATCCAGAGGCGGATTACATTTTTTCAATATGAACGCAAATGATGATAGAGGTATAAAATTTGGCATAGGGAAGAAGGACACCATAAAAAATTTTTTTGGCCAGGAGAGTCATCTCATTTGAGGGAGAGGAGGAAGATCCAGAGGGGGTTCAGCCTTTTCATTTTTCAAAATTGAGCTATCAGTTTTTTTTCGTATCATTTCCATACGATCGAATTCTGCTGAGATCAAAAATGGCATTACTTTTGAAATTAGAGGGAGAGAAGTTCCTCAAATTTCGGATTTTTCAACTCAAATTTTCACATTTTCGTCGAAATAAACTATAAATAAAATATATTATCTATTTTGTAGAACCTGCCTACCTCCCAACCTATCTTTTTTTTACATTCTTCGAAATTCTCGGGTAGATTACCATACATATAATTTACTTCTTACAAATTTCCGTACCCCTAAGCCGAGTGAATGGAGGAATTTGCACGTTTTGTACAATAAACTGCCCAAAATTTGAGGAACTTCTCTCCTTTTACTTTCAAAAGTAATGCCATTTTTGATCTCAGCAGAATTCGATCGTATGGAAATGATACGAAAAAAAACTGATAGTTCAATAATTTTGAAAAATTAAAAGGCTGAACCCTCTTTGGATCTTCCTCCTCTCCCTCAAATGAGGTTTGGCGATTACTCCCCTAGCCAAAAATTTTTTTTTAATATTTCTTCTCAGCGAATTGAAGCATTTCTCTATCGCGAATAATTTGTGATTTGTGTGATTTTGATCAAATTATTCGCGATAGAGAAAGATTTTAAGTGCATATTTTTGCATATTTTGAACGTCAAAAATGCATATTACTCGTATACTTATGGTCATATTTGAACTTTTTTAGAGCATATAATTCCTTTTCCTAGCGATGAGTTCTCTAAATTAAAATTTTTATGAGTTCTTTGAAATGCATGATTTGTGAATTCGAATCATTTTTTAGATGATTCTGCCCAATGCTGAAATGAGCAAAAAAAATGAGAAAAATATAATTTAAATTTTTTTAAGAGGGTGCTCTACGCTTTTCGGGTTGCATAAGCGAGAAATTCATAAGGCAGAAATTAAGTTTTCAATTTGCGTTGTTTTTTTTTAGTTTTAACGAGGTGAAATGATGAAATAATGTATGAATATGATTTTAATACATACATAAAATAACGAAAATAAAAGTATAGAAACGTTTCATTTGCTAATATAATTATAATACTGCTTACTGCAAATTTGAAGAAATGTAAGATTTGTTGGCGGTTTTTGCAAGATTTCTCCGGGACTATTGGATCTAATTTGAAGAAATTTGGATATGTGATGTAAAATAACATTTCTGATAAGCTGACAGAGTCTTTTTTTCATTTTTTTCAAAATTCTAAAAAATATTTCAAATTTAATTTTTTTTCTTGCAAAAATCAAAAAAAAAGGCTCAGTCAGCCTGTCAGAAATGTTATTTTACATTACATATCCAAATTTCATCAAATTTGATCCAATAGTTCCGGAGAAATCTTGCAAAAACTGCCAATAACTCTTAATTTGTTCGACTTTTACTTATTTTCTTTATTTTACGTATTAAAATCAAATTCATACATTGTTTCATCCTTTTACCTCGTTAAAACCAAAAAAAAAACACGCAAATTCAAAACCTAATTGCTGCCTTATCAATTTCTCGCTTATGCAACCCGAAAAACGTAGATCACCCTCTTAATGAATTTCCATTCGAAATAAATTGAAAATTTTTCAATTTTTCAATTTTTTTGTTCTTAACTAACGAAGCAAAAACGTTTACAACTCGTTCTTCATCGATGGAACAGAAACATTGTAGTTCACTAAAAGAGTAGATCACAGATACCACAGAATCAAATTCTGAGCTACCCCAGTAGATCATAGTACGCTGAAGAGGTCAACTTTTTTTTGCAGGTTCTAGATCGACTTACAAATAGTCGCAACCGATTCGGGAAATTAATTTTAGTATGTAAGTTAATTGATTTATCGCTTTAATGAAAAATCAGTCTATAATTGCAAAGAATCAACTTCGACAACTCGAAATTTGGTTTTAAAATGTGGATGACATACTCTCTTATTATTGAATCAGTGAAATTTATCAAAAAACACTGAAAAACAGATAGAATTGCAGTACATAGTAATAAATGAGTGAAAATTTTTTCACGGAAAGCAAGTCAGGGAAAGAAATTCACTGAAAACTCAGTAATACTTATTTATAAAATTTACTAAAAAAATCTGTGAAATTGGTAAAATTTTGAGTCCAAACAAAAAAAAAATCGAAAGTACATCATAACAGGACCCCGTATCCAAAATTTCAGGTGCTGAAGTTCATTTTTCGATTTTTGGTGAATTTTTGAAATTTCAAAATTACCTCCGCGTGCCCTGGGAAATATGAAAATTTGATCTAATCAGCGAAAAAAACTGAAATTTGGTATATACCCTATTTTCGACCTGCCAAATTGATTGGAAGCGGTTTCGAGACGTTTTGGAGACACCGGAAAATTTTGAAATTTTCCAGCGCTGAAGAAAAGCCCATAAAAATGACCCATATGCACTTCAGCAACTATAATTGCGTATTATCCATATTGGTGACCTATTTGATAGATTAAAACACAATTTTGCAAAATTCGTAACTTTCAGTTCAAATTTGCATTTTAGGGCAAGAAATTTTTTTATGGGCTGGAAAATTCCAAAATTTTTTGGTAGCTTCGAAACGTCTTGAAACCACTTCCCATCGATTACGGAGGTCGAAAATAGGGCCTATACCAAGTTTCAGCTTTTTACCCAGTTACTTGTGCAAGGGGGATATTTTGGAATTTTTTCCAGAAAAATATCCTGCCCAAAAATGCAAATTTGAACTCAAAGTTACGAATTTTGGAAAATTGTGTTTTAATCGATAAAATAGGTGACCAATATGGATAATCCGCGATCATAGGTGCTGAAGTGCATATGGGCCATTTTTATGGGCTTTTCTACAGCGCTGGAAAATTTCAAAATTTTCTGATGGCTCCGAAACGTCTCAAAACCGTTTCCATTCAATTTGAGAGGTTCAAAATAGGGTATGTACGAAGTTTTAACTTTTTATCTCGGTGCATGTGCATTAGCCGAATTTTTAAATTTTTTCCAGGGAAATTTCTTGCCCAAAAATGCAAATTTGAACTCGAAAGTTACGAATTTAGAAAAATTATGTTTTAATCGATCAAATAGGTCATCAATATGGATAATCTCCGATCATAGGTGCTGAAGTGCATATGGACCATTTTTTTGAGCTTTTCTCCAGCGCTGGAAAATTCCCAACATTTTCTGGTGACTCCGAAACGTTCCGAAACCACTTCCAATCAATTCGGAAGGTCGAAAATAGGGTATATAAGTACAAAATTTTAGCTTTTTTCGTTAATTAGGTCAAATTTTCAGATTTCCCAGGGCGCGCGGAGGTAATTTTAAGATTTCAAAAATTCGCCAAAAATCGAAAAATGAACTTCAGTACTTGAAATTTTGGATCCGGGGTCCTGTTATGATGTACTTTTCATTTTGGTTATGGTGACCAACTTGACTACCTGGAATTTTTGAATTTTTTATCACAATTTTAACAGAATTTATCATTTTTTACAATTTTTCATCAATTTGGAGTGGTCCGAGTCACTCCGAGTGCAAAATTTTAGGTAGTCAAGTTCGTTCGATTTTATGTATTGATTCCCATATTGGTTTCAAAACGTACTTTTTTTTTGTTTGGGCTCAAATTTCTACTTTGAGTTGAAATACTTCCCTTGTTAGAATAATCATTGAAAAATCACTCGATTTTTATTGCGCTGCAATTCTGACCGTTGATCAGTGACTTTTCACTTATTCGGAATGAGAGAGTACTCTTTCAACGAACCACATTTCAACTCAATTAAAATGAACTGGTTATAAAGAATTCGGATTTTAGGATCTCTCTCTCAAACGCAAAAAAATATAATGAGATGATACGATTTCAATTCCAATTATTAACACATAGGTATACCTACTAAAAAAAAAACTAGGCACCTCACTCAAAATCAATCTATGAACCCAAAGATACGATCTCGTTACATATGATTAGCACTCTTATAACAGCAAATAAGGATACGATCTACAAATTAATTCATAATACACTAGCGCAATGCTGAGCTTCTGATTTCCAATCAATGACAAGACAGAAGAAAATCACATAAAGAATATCTCAAAATGAGCCATGTTAACAAAGACTCAAGACTGCCAACACAATCACACACTTCCAGGAAAATTATTCTATTCTGACTTTAAAAAAACATTTTCCGATAACGAATCAGCTTCGCGTTCGAATTTTTGAATGAATTACCAAGTACTTTACTACAAAACCTTCGATGAATTAAAATTAATCATAGGAAATTCGATTAATTGAAATTATCGATTGGAAAATAGTACGATAATCTTCCTGAAACACATATTAATAACAATTTCTCTGTCGAAATCGTTTTGTATAAGTATATATAACTTGAGATCAATTTAGCTTGAGTCGAGGATCATTAAGTATCTACTAAGCTGGTCGTTTATGATTTTTGTACGTATTTCTCGTTTTGAATTTCATTTTTTCGACACGAAAATTCGTGATGCTTGTGTAAAGTTTGAAAAAAGAAAATATTGAAATTTACGCCTTGCGAACGAATAAAATGAAGATTTTAATTATATCGGTGAGTAATTTTTTTAATCGATATTTAGGTAATTAGTATCTAAGTACCTAAATAAAGCTACTTCGCGTGCTAAAATAAACAAATCATTTTAACGATTTGATCATAAATTCATAATAATCAGTATATCGATACCAATTCAACACTAAATAAAACATTCGAAAGGTAGCTAAGCTGCTAGCAAGGTACCTATGTAATATTTTCATTGATTAATTAAATCAAAATCATTAAAAATGCTATCACCCTCTCAATTTATGATTTTTATAAAAATTTGATTATCATTTTGAAATGAAAATGTGACCCGTGCAGGGACAGGGTACCTAAAGTCGGAAAACATAATTTTGAGTTAGAGACAAAAATATGAAAAATGGGCAATTTTTTCAAAAATTTTTTTTTCGCTTTTTTAGGTAGTTCAGACCCCTACGCAGCTTTAAACGTGTTTTTTTGATTTTTTTTTTTTGAAAGTCATGATTTTTTCTAATTTTCAAATGTCTCTATCTCACCGAAAAATTGACTTAGGATGCTCATCCAGGTCTTAAAATGTTCCGCATAGTCGCCCCTATCATTCAAGCCAAAAAACTCATTTTTGAAAAATCCGACTTTAGGTACCTTTTCCCTGCACGGGTCACAAATGTCTCTCTCAATAGATAACTATTCATAATAATTTGTACGTTTCATCAAGTACCTATGAGATTTTTCCCAATTAAATTAAAACGAACGTTTTCATTTTCAGATATTATGCCTTGCGGCCTGCTCTGGATTTGCTGCAAAATTGACTAAAAACGAAACTTCACCTTCGACACAGAGTCCAGGTTTCTTCGGATACTTCGGTAACATATGGAAGAAGCAGTTACCATCCACAACCTCGACTCACACATTAAAACCTTTGAGACGTCGTACTCCGATCGAAACGTCAACTTTACCACCCGCCGGAATTTTCGGTCACGTTAAAAACTGGATGAACGCAATCAAGGATAAAATGCCTTTGAAAATGGAAACAACGACATCTTTAATAAATCACACCAAGATCTCTGGAACTAATACTAGAAAAAATCACTCTACGAGGAGAATTCCGAACCGTACAATCGTAAGTTTAAATATTTCGAACATCTCTACGAGAAATATTAAGAGAAGAGCTGATACGGAAATTCCAGGTGTATCGGAATCCTTTGCCCAACTTCCTAATGCAAGCAATGCAATTTCACCGGAGACGAAATATATCAATTCGTACGACGAGTTTGTGAGAATTGAAACTCAAGAAACAGCATCCGCAGAGAAAGCAACCACAGGAAGTATATCTTCGTCGACGAACACTGTAATTGATATCAACAAAAATGCCACCATTTTTCCATTCTCTGGTTTCACAAAAGATGCAGATCTGGAGAAAAACAACAGCTACGCTGATACCTCATTTCGGAATCCGAAAGTTTTGGAATCTTCCGATCTAAATATTCTTGCCATGAAACCGATTACGGTGAAAAAACGTTCCGGCGATTATAAATTAACCCCTTCGAATTTATTATTTTACAATGCTGATGATCTCACCGGTAACACTTCGAAAAGCGAGAGTGAATTAGTTTTGACAACGTCAAATTACACTCGTATTAGGATCAGAAAAAGTACAGCGGTTAAGAAGTCTAGATCGAGGAAAACTAATGGTATGACTTCGACTAGACAGCGATTAAGACTGAAGCTGACGAATGAATGGAATACGCCAATTGTTTTGACTTCCGGCTGGTTGATTTAATAATCAGAGATCCATAATCGAAATACTGTGCAGGATGAATTTATTTTTCAATTTAGGTAAAAAATTCGGTACATATAATTAAGTTTAGTATTGTAAATAATTATGTTGGTACTTGAATTATTCTACATAGACATACCTGTACGGTCTGTTTGTATTATCCATTTCCAATAGAACGTCATGCGTTTTTAGTCATTTATTTCATTTGAATGAATCACGCTGGTGCACTTTTCACTGTTGAATTCAATAATTGATAAACTTTCAACGTCATTTATCATTAGTAGGTAATTAACACCAATAAAGATAATGAATATTGTTTCATATTACATACCGAATACCACGAACCACGAATTGAGAAGCAATGCGATGTCGAGGAAACGAAATTTGTTCAACTTGTAAGTGTAACTCATTACTTCGAAATTAAAGAAGGATTTATTAGTTGAAAAGTTGAAATAAAACTACAGACATAGAATATTACCGAACACTACAATTATTAAGAAAAAAGAACTCGAAAATCGAATTTCGAATACGAAATCATAACGAAATCAGGAAAATCCAACGGTAACATGAGGTCTTTTCGGGCGACCCGTTTCAGTAAGGTAAAAGTTACTGAATCTTCAGCAAGTCCACATAAACAATCAACACCCTGAACCTACTGTGTGTAAATACACACAGTAGGTTCGTGGTGTTGGTGTGTTATCAGTTGTTTATGTGCACCTACTGAAGATTCAGTAACTTTTACTTACTGAAAAGGGTCGCCCGAAAAGACCTATGGAGTTTTGGAATGAAAAGATTGAAAACAAACAATGAAGCGGTTCACCTGGGTTCACCGGATGCTGGAACGTGATTGATGACGTAGTAAACGGTTGCTACTTGCTATGACGTAATTAATCAAATATGGCCGCACCAAACATAACGTAAGAATTAAGAAAGAAAAATAAACTTTTTTCATTTTTATTTTCATTATTTCATAATTATTTTAAATTTTAATGGAATGTTTTGTGTGTTGCGAATTTTTGTAGATAATTTTCTTATTTTAAAATTCTGTAGGTAACAGGTAAGGGTATTTAAGTATTTTGTTTACAGAAATTTTTGTTCTTTTGAAAATATTTCGATTTACACTTACTATTTTATATTAGTAAATTTTTCAAATTTTTGTGAAACCGTATGTTTTGGGAAATTTACCAGTGTAGAATACGTCAAGTTTTAGAAAATTTTACAAGTAACAATTCTTGGAAAAATTTCTCCAATTAGGTTATTTTTTTGGAAAGATCTCCAAACTACAAGATTTGAAAATTTTCCAAAGGCTTTGATGTAATAAGGCCAATAAGGGAGTCATTTGGTCTCTGGTGGAACGTGATCAAAATTATTATGCCATTCGATTTGTCTAGATAGAATATGATTTTAGAGCGTATGAGCGAATTTCTATCTCACCCCTGGGTGAGACCCCAAAATACGTGATCTCCAAGCTAAAAATTCATCTTCGCAAGTTTTTAACCGATTTTTCTCAACCTTGGCAAGTAGGAAGAGGAACTAAAGGTGAGTAAGTACCCTAAAATTTTTCAGGTTTTTCCAACCACTCTAATGACCTTGAATTTAACTTTGAAAATTTAAAATCGCCTAGGGGTACAGAATTTTAGGACGGCAGAAAAATACATTGAAAAACTCTCATTCCAAAATTGACTCACTCAGGACGATTTTAAATTTTCAAGTCAAATTCAAGGTTATTGAAGTGGTTGGAAAAATCTGAAAAATTTCAGGGTAACCCTCTAGTACCTCTACCTAGATGCCAAGTTTTTAAAAAATCGTTCGAAAACTTGCGGAGATAGAATTTTTAGTATGGAAATCACTTATTTTGGGGCCCAGCCCTCCAGGGCCTCCAGAGGTGAGATAAAAATTTCGTTCATGCGCTCTAAAATCATTTTCTACCGAGACAAATCGAATGACAAAAATTTGATCAAATTCCACCAGAGGCCAAATAACCTCCTTACCACACCAGACCTAGGAACTTTTCCTGTGGAAAAAACTTCCCAAGGTTTCATCAAAAGTCACGAAATAGAAAATTGATTATGTTTTGGAAAAAAGTACAATTTTGAAAAAAATGTCCAAATTATAAAAAATCGTCAATTTTTAAGGAAATAAGTAGACATACAAAGTTTTGAAAAAAATCGTCAAAATTTAAAAATTACTCATTTTCTGGAAAAGTAAAATTCTAGAACACCAATTCTGCAAATCGGCGGGAAAATGCCAAGGAAACGATGTCGATAATGAAAGTATAACGGTGGGGAACTACTACATGTGGAGAAAGTGATATCAATCACGAATTTATATAAAATGAACTGATGTGAGGGAGACTGGAAATCATGATAGGAAGAAAACAACCAGCTCTTTAAAAAAAAATTAGCACAGCTGTTGAAATCGTTTGATTCGCCAATGTATAAAAATAAAAGATAAAGAACAAGCCAAAGCATACCCGTTCTGAGCATTGCAGTAGCACATTCTGAACACAGATACTGAAATTAAACATGTAATAAGCGAAAAATCACAATGAATGACATTTATGCTGTTAAATATCACAGGTTTGCGTATCAACAAAACAAAGTTACGTAGAAGAGCGTTAAAAACTTAACATTAAAATTAAATCAATAAACAACACACAAAATTAGGTAAAAAAGATTCGATACAGATCTTCGTAAATAGTTAAACTTTCCCACACACAAGCGAATTAACTTAATTAACTTTATAACACACATAACAAAAATATTTAAAAAATCGTCCGATCTACGAACGTAATACTGATTCTAAAAAAATGCATAAAAATTTCGTAATAATTCAATGATTAGATTAACTAGGTAACCGAAAAAGTTATTTTTTAGGACTCTGTTCATCTATATACTTTTTAGCAGTAGAACTTTCGTTTTGGTCGTAACCTACGAACATAAAAACGTAATTAGCACGTCTTGTATAAATAACTTGTAATACTTTCGGTCTACGAATAGATAATTCTTTCATCAAACGTACCGGCGTTCTTCATAGCCATTTCGGTTTTACGTTTTACCATTAATTCGGTAATTAAACGATTTTCTTGTTTTATTCGATCGGATAATTTCTGCGGAACGTCGGGTATCAACCACTGAATGGATGTTTTGATGATAAACACTACGTTCTGCAATTAGAGTCGTTATTATTGCATTTTTCGTAGCATTCATAAAATCGTATTTATTTTTGAACTTACTTGAAAGATAAGAATGAATAAAAGTTTCACTACCAAGATTCTCCAATACATTGTTGTTCTTTTATAGGGATTTTCTTTAGTCGAATCTTCTCTAAAACCGTAATAACTGTAGAGGAATAATAAAGTAATCAGAATACAAGGTATTCGCTCACGAATAATATTAAAAAAGAGCAAATTATACCGGCATATGGATATATTTGCGCTTATAACGTCATTCACAGGAGCAGCTTTTTCCTGGAAATCCGAAGTATTAAATGAAGACAAAGAGAACTCTAAAAATCCGCCCAACTGCTCTTTTTCATGAAAATACCAATAAACCAGCCGAGGCACGAAATTCGATGAAAAAGCTATAGTTGCAGCCTGTAAGAAATTCAATGAAAAATAATTACTTTCGCAATGGAAACATTTTTGAAAAAATTGGAACTTAGCTTACGTTGGATACGACAGCGATTTTACCAACGACATCTAATATTCTATACCAAGCTCCGATATTAGGCACTCTGTGAGGTACAGGACGTCTATAATATTTGAGAATTTTCTTAGCATCTAATCTAAGCTCGAAAACATTATTCAACAAGGCGAACAACGGAGCCAATGGGAAAGCCGACGCGAACAGGGTAACAAAACCAAACTGAATGACTGAAATGAAGCATTTAATTAATTTTTTAAATATTGAATCAATGAAGGCATTTTTTGAGCGACTTACCAACTTCTAAATATTCCCAAAATAGTCCTTCGGCTCCCCAGTCCAATAATTTGTAATCTTCGGTCCATTGGTTTCTACAACTGAATATCAACTCTCGTTTTTCATTTTCGCAATTCTTTTGCAATGAATTTTTATTCACACGTTTCCAAAACATTCTGAAAAATTATTCGAGAGTTAAATTTTAAACAGAAATTTCTGATAAGTGAAATTTGAAATACTTACGGTGTCACTATTTCCAGTATACTGTTGAAGATTTGCTGGCCTACCATGATTATGAATAACTGGATACTCAGCTCAATTAAACAACCACCAGGACTACACTGTAAAATGTCAATAACATAAATTTAAATCCCAATTGAATTTTTTTGTGGTTTACTTTGAATAATATGGCATATGGCTGATGTTATCAACACGTACTTCTTCTTGCCTATACCCAAAAACACGAGTATACTTCCTCGGACTGCCGACAAATTTGCCTTTGAGAAATGCAATATACATTAACGCCGAATAATAATTTACAAATTGGAAAATGTACATTTTAATCGACAGTGAATTCTCGAAATCTGTCTGAGTTCTCGGCAGCTCCAAATTGGTCAAGTAAATAGCCACTTTGTTGTAGAACTGGAACAAAATATTTTTTCATAATGCTAATTCTAACAAGGGAGTATGCCAACTCAAAGTAAAATTTTGAGCTGAAACAAAAATATATCGAAAGTACGTCATAAAAGAACGATATATCCAAGATTTTAGGTGCTGAATTCATTTCTCGAATTTTAGCGAATTTTTGAAATTTCAAAATTACTTCATCGCCTAAAAATGTGATCTAATCAACGAAAAAGGCTGAAATTTGGTACATACCATATTTTTGACCTCTCGAATCGTTTGGAAGCGGTTTCAAGACGTTTCGGAACCTACAGAAAATTTTGGAATTTTCCAGCGTTGGAAAAAAGCCCATAAAAAAGGTTCATATGAATTTCAGCACCTATAATCGCAGATTATCCATATTACGACCAATTTGATCAATTAAAGCACAATTTTGTGAAATTCGTAAATTTGGGTTTAAAATATTTCATGTTGGAAAATTGAATTTTTTCCAGGAAAATTGTCAACCAAAAAAAAGAATTTGAACCCAAATTTGCAAATTTTAGAACATTGTGCTTTAATCGATCAAATACGTCACCAATATTGGTTATCTACGATTATAGGTGCTGAAGTTCATATGGTTCATTTTTATGGGCTTTTTCACAGCACTGGAAAATTCCAAAAATTTTAGGAGGTTCCGAAACCTTGGGAGGTCGAAAATAGGGTGTCTACCACCTTCCAGCTTTTTATCTCAATACGTGGGCTATGAGCGTATTTTTAAATTTTTTCCAGGAAAATTGTCTGCCAAAAAATATGGATTTGAATTCAAAGTTGCGAATTTCGTAGAATTCTGCTTTAATCGATCAAATAGGTCACCAATATGGGCAATTCACGATTATAAGTGCTGAAGTTCACATAGACCTTTTTATGGGCTTTTCTCCAGCGCTGGAAAATTCCAAAATTTTCTGGAGGCTCCAAAACGTCTTAAAACCGCTTCCAATCGATTCGGGAGATCAAAAATATGGTATATGTATACCAAATTTCAGGATTTTTCGTTGATTGGATCAAATTTTTCACATTTTGGAGAGCGATGAGGTAATTTTGGAATTGAAAAAATTCGCCAAAATTCGAAAAATAAACTTCAGCATCTGAAATTTTGGATATGGGGTTCTTTCATGATGCACTTTCAATTTATTTTCATTTGGGCTCAAAATTTTACTTTGAGTTGAGATACCGCTCTTGTAAGTGTATTATCAGTCACTGATAAATGATCGTTACCATATTTAAAATCATAATGGAAATTAAATTCAAGGTGGCAGCGGTAGCAGGAATAATTAGCCCGGAAAATGTTCTATCATTATTGAACCAAGAATCTGCCTGCATCATCCACATTCGATACAATACAATACTGAATACAGCTCCAATAACAACGAAAATCTAAGAAAAGCAACAAGCAAATAAACAGCCGGATTTAAACTAAGTTAACTACGTAAATAAGCTTTAAAAATCCAACTGACAAATAATAAAATCACTGTGTAACTGAATATCACTGTTGGCAGTTTGTAAAGCCAAAAAGATAGGACTACTTCGGGTTCGCCGGTAGCTACATTGATTTTTTTCTCAGATCCTGCCAATTTTGCTGTATATTGTGGGCGAGGATGTTCGGTTTGGGTGGTATAATCAGTTAAACCCCAACGGTGAGATAATACGGCGGCGTGTCTTTTCCATAATTCCAAAAATAAGGTAGCTGAGTGAAAAAATGACAGATACCCGTTAATTAGACACGTTCTACGGTTTTCGAGGTAAATATTTCAAATTACGATTATGCTGACGTCGATAATGAGTAAGCATCGCAACAAAATCTACGCTTACCCCAAACTGACATCACAAAGGCAAATACTACAGTAAAAGTATTATCAAAAAGATGGGTAATTTCAGCATTCATGCAGGTGTCCGATATTTTCCAATAATTGCAAAACTTGTCGCAAAGTGGACACATTGTAATATTATCTGCTTTGTTACATATGTCAGCACTAAAAAAACGATCAAGCGATTCGAATATAGCTTCTTGGTTCATTAATATTACTTTTTTGATTATGAAAACACACCGTATTTGGTTGCATACCTTAAAAGATCACCATTCTTGGTGAAAAATCCATAAATAAATACGAAGATTCCGAAAATCGATGCAGGTATCAATAGATGAGTATAAAACCCAAGCCAGGCGAAATAGAAAGCAGATTTGACTCCTAAATAATCTTTAATCTCGTCGATAGGTTGTAGTTTGATCCAAGATCTAACATCGGCCCATTCCACACGAAGTTGATTACGTAACGAACCTTCCTGTCTATACCCTCCCTGAAACACGAATCATATATTATTAACATGCTTTGCGAGGTCAACCGTATGGAAAATTTTGTAAATAGATCTTACGTCATGCAGAGGATATGCAGCTTCGTATACGTCTTCTTCGATTAGAGGTTGGATTCCAATTCGACAAGGATCATTGGCATCCTTACCCCAAGGTATTTTACTCAGAATATAATCTATAACGATGACTCGTACCGAATAATCGAAAAAATCGGGATCGTTTTCGTCGAATCTGAAACACATACATGATTCGATAATAATTACGTAAGTAATAAAAACATTCGATAAAGAATTCCAATTCATAAAATGTTTACAAATAATATTTATCTCTGCTGTATTCCGCGTAAAGAGCATTTTTTTCTTCGTGGCTTTTCTTGGGATCGATCGAAATAAAAGTGCGGATTGTTTTTTTACAGAAAGTTTTCACTTCGTTGACTAAATCGAATTCCGCAGCTCCGTCAAGTTTATCGGCATCGATCTGGGAATAATTAATTGTTTATCAATCTAAACTTTGTTGTTTTGTTGTATAATAAGCACGTACCTCCTTCATGGGCATTTTAAGTTTAAGTATCTCGCAATTCTTAGTGAGTACATGACGAGGAGCGAATATTTTCACAAACGTTAAACTTCCGGCGGATTCTTTTTCGATTTCTAGCCCTTCTTCTAAGAGGCATTTTTCAAACACAGTTCTGATTTTTTCTTTATTTTCTTCTTCGATTAAACAATGCTGCACATTTTTGGAAGGGCCACCGTAAACTAATATGAAATCGACCGGATTTTGCGGATCTGACATGTCATCACGGATCTATATTTACACACGATTAAATAGGTATAAAGTGATAAATTTTATGGAAAATTTGCGGCTTACCGGCTCAATATTGGTCGAATGTGAATCAGTTTGTTCGTTGTAATTGTACAGGACATTGAATTCCGTCATACTGAGGGCATCCACGAAGTGTTCGGAGTTGACAGAGCTCGCATCGCCGTCACTTTGAACCATAAATGTAGCTAAGTGAATAAAGTAACAAGAAACGGAGGTTTTAAAAATGAATCATTAAAACGTGAATCATAAATAAGCTATGGTTTGTTACAAGAATAATAACCGAACTGATAGAAAGAATTAAGTCGATATTGCAGCAACGAGAATTCGTGATATTAGGTAATCGAAATGATTAAAAATACGATGGAATTTAACACTGTACAAACCTGCGCCGATGTGAAGTCGTTTGCGTTGGCAAATCTAATTCAATTAATTACTATTTTGATAAACTAAAAAGTAAGAGAGCAGCGGTTTGATTAACTTAACATACTTCGATCGTTCTCTCTACCATACCGCCTACAGCAGAGTGATAACGATGACAATGATAACACGTTGAATGAGGTTGAATTCATGAATTGAAATGACTACATAGTTCCTAAATAATTTTAACACAAACGGGATTTCAAATTATCCAAGTCCAAATTTATTCCAAGTTCAACTTTTTTCAACTCCTAATTTTGTCAATTTCTTCAATTCTAAATTTTTTTTCAAAACTGCATTCAATTTAAATTAAATTTTTTTCACAATTTTAATCTTTTCAACTCGAAATTTTTCTGTTTTTCCAACTTTGATTTTAAAATTTTTTGTTGATTTTGTATTTTTAGAACTTTTCAACATTTTTTCTAGGTACCTAATTAAAATTATTTATTGAGTTGAAAGAAATTTTGAAAAACATGAAACTAAAAATTTTTTTAAATCGAAAGTAGGAAAAATTCTTATTGAATTTTCTATCAAAAAATTTTAGTTTAAAAAAATGAAGAAATATTTTGAAATAATATTTGAAAACAATTTCAAAGTTGAAAGAAAAACTTTAAAAAATATAAAGTTGGAAAAATTTGAAGAAATCGAAGTTGGAAACATGTTTGATGCTAAAATTTTTTCAACTTCGTATTTTTAAAATTTTCTTTCAGCTCTTAACTTGTTTCCAATAATTTCAGTTAAAAATTTTTTTCAACTTTGGATTTGAAAAAAATGTACTCATTTTTCAAAATTTCTTCCAACTCAGCAATTTTAGAAAATATGCAAAAAATTTTAAAAGAATCAAAATTGGAAAAATAAAAAAAATAAAATGTAAAAAAATTCCAAAATTGGATACAATTTTGAAATAAAAAATAAAAAATTGAGGAAATTGAAAAAGTTTGAAATCTGAAAAAATTTGAACTTGAAATAAATTTGAACTTTGAGCGTTAAAATTATTTAGGAACCAGTTCGAAATTGGACACTAGAGTTGTGACGTCATCGTAGGTAGGCATTAATAAACACCATATTATTCCTCTTTACAATTTTTTAAATGGAGATTCCCACGATTAATTAATTTCCTCCCTCTTATTCTATATAACGGTGGAAGTTTGGAAATTGGAGCACACAAAAGGACGGAAAATCACACACGCTGATTCATTTATAGGAAGTAACCAGCAACTAGAGTACCTATACATTTGTATATACCTACAATGTATATCTACAATGAAGCTGGCAAATGTACCTGGGTAACGAAGGTACTTAGCAAATCACAAATCGAATATTTTGTTTAATTACCACCTAAACGTATTATTTGTACCGTACGGTTCCCAACAATAGCGCGTCTTCGTCGTAATGACTATGCGTTCCGAAAAGCCTACCACAAACCACAATTCACGAGCAGATTCGTATGAGCTAGAGAAAAAATTGTACAATTGCGAGATATCGGCTCCCATATGCGTAATAACGCAGCATCATCTGCGCTACTCAAAATGAATTTGTTTGTGATTCTGACGAAACTCTACATAATTGACAAAGATTTGAAACAGAAAAATTATTAACTTGGATTTTCTGATGGGCGGTGGCTTTGTTTCTTCTTCTGTGCCACAGGTTTTAGGGTCGAAAATCTCCAAATGGACCCATGTTTATGTATGTGAGGATGTCTGCTGTATGGTCTGTAGCTCGAAACAGCACCAGAAATAGAAATCATATTCAAAACTAAGCGAATAGTCGAAAATAGAAGTCATTTTTTACACCGCATATCTTCGAACACATATTTACGAATAGACGAAAACTTCAACTCATAACAGACGCGAAACGATATATACAGAGAAAGCGACTATACCTAAACGAACTATACACGGAATCTAACAACACCACCCATAAAAAAAGAAAACCCTTTAAAGCTTATAAAAGGCCTAGGCGCCTGAGCATTATAAATTCTTGTCGGATCGTGACGTCACATAAGTAGGGAAAATGAACGAAAAATATTACATCGGTTTAAATCGAAGAAAGTTAGTGCATTTTTGAAGGTTTCTTCATTTTTGACTCGATACACAGGTTGGCGGAGGGTTCGTAATTTTTACGTCGCAGCTTAGGTAAAATCAATAAGCTTTCCAATGGGGCAATTATTTTTGGAGCAACAGGTATCTTATAGATTGAAATAATAAACGAAAAAAATCTAAAGGTGTCGTCGTTTTATTAAAAAATAAATAAGAAAATTGGATCATACTACAAAGACTAATTATACCATTGAAAAGAGCATGATAAATTCTACATTTCGTCCACTGGATGTATTTTTCCACATGTTACACTTTTTGAAATATTTCCACCCAAATGTTTGGAAAAGTGTACCTCAAAAACAATAACACTTGGAAAAGTACACAAAAGATACGAAATGTAGAATTTTCCATGCTCTTTCCAATTGTTAGTATTAGTTTTTTTTGGTAGGTATGATTAAATTTTTCAATTTATTTTTCAATAAAACGACACTTTCAGATTTACAAGAAAACTACCGCGTGAAATCCAAAAATAATTATACCATCAGAAAACTCGCTGAATCTTACAAAAATGCGACATAAAAATTACAACCCCCCCCCCCCCCCTAACTAAATTAACTCAAAAATGAAAACCCCCCTCAAAATGCACCTTCCCTAAATTTACACCAGTGTAATTTTTACGCTTGTTATGCCTACCTATGGATTCAGTGCCCAGGCTTTTACTAGGTACCTTTACTATAGGTGGTGTTGGTTAGACGGAAAAAGACGATTAAGTACCATAAAATTAAATAAATTTTCAATACATTTTTTTAAAAAAACCCACGAGCACCAACCACCTTTATTAATTTTTTTCTTTAAGAACAACAAATTTTAAAATTAAATGAAGTAAATATTAAGTATCCATATGAAAAAACTTACGGTTGAGTAGAAACGCATACTTTTACGGGATTAAGATCAATGAGATCACAAAAAATCACTGCGAATTATAAAATATGAGTACTTATACGATAACGATGGTAATAAATACAAAAATAGAACACTGGGTATATCGTTTCACTAGTATTAGGTAAATAATTCACCTTACGACTGACTATTTCCGCTAAATAAAAGTTCGGTTGCTTTTACAATAAAATTATTCATCTCAAATACTTTCTTTTCGGGTTTCATCAAAATTGCACGACAAGTAGGACAGGTGCAATTTTGATTTTTCCATTCGACGATACACTCATCACAGAAAATATGACCACAATCTGTTATACAAGGCTGAAAAAAATAACGGTTGACCGTACAATCGAATCATTACGAGTTTACGAAATGATGTACGTTTGAAATATTTTTACATACTTCTTTGAATAATTCATGGCAAATGCTGCATTGTAATTCCGTTTGCAACAAATTGATCAAATCTTGTACCTTTTTCTTATCTTCAAATGGATCTGGAGAATTTTCAATCAAATTGAATATGATTTTCGATATACAAATCTTTGTAATTTGTCACGTTGAAGTATAGGTACCTAGTCACAAATGAAATACTCACTGTTTTTCGGTAAAACTTTCTCAATGTACAACTTGACATCATTTTTAGATTTCTTCTCTCTATCTTGACGTGGTATATGTTTGGTGACGAAGACCTACCAAAATGAAACAGTTATCAAATGATTAATATAGCATCATCATTACTTACTGTATGATTACCAATTGTATAATTATGTACTTTCTGTCCAAGAATAAACGTATTGTTAATTTCATCAATAGCTTGACTTGCAGACTTTTCTGTTTCAAAATGTACAAAACCGTAACCTTTGGAATTTCCGTTTTCATCTTTAGCAATCTGCAAAAAAGAAATGAACCGATCACCGCTTGTTTGAGATGTTTATTGAGCTGCCACATGACGTTGATGATGATACTCACCACATAACTCAGAATATTACCAAAACGATTAAATACATCGTATAGATCTTTATTATCAACTCGTTTATCTAAATTTTTAATGAAAATATTTCCAACGCCGGATTTCCTCAAAGATGGATTTCTCTGACACCACATAATCCTCATCGCTTTCCGATTCAATGTTTGAAAATTCAACGTGCGTAATGCTGTTTCAGCTGAAATAAAAGGCCCATTTTCGAATCTAGTTGATGTAACAAATCTCAATAATGAGTGACTTACCATCACTTGGTTTTTCGAAATTAACGTAGCCATATCCCAGCGACTTATTGGTAACTTTATCTCTACAGACACGAACAGATGATAAGGGTCCAACTTTTGAGAATTTCTCAAGTAAGCCCAATTCGTCCACGTCTAGATCCAAGTTACCCACGTACAAGGAAACTTTGGGGTAATTGAGTTCTGTCATTCCAGACTCCGGTTCCATTTTGATTGCTTTCTGTCCCTTGATGGAATGGAATGAGAAGTACACTCTTTGACAAAAATGGAAACTTTCTGCAAACGAATAATGATACTCTAGTTGAGTAATAAGCCAAGGAATTCAATAAAATGATTAACAAATTTATAACATGTGAAAGAGAAGAAAATTTTCAGGACCAACTTACTATCACCATTTACCTTAAAATTGATAACAACCAAAACAAACAAAATTTCCAGCAAAAGCAAAACTGCAAAAGGTTCAGCAATACTGCGCGTGCGTGATTTTTGCATTTCCGAACTCTAAAACTAGTTTCGTGACTTCCATCATTCCATCTCATCAACTCACTTCCTTTTTCTCTACACTTCTCTACTCTTTGAATCTTTAAATATCCTTCATGTCCTGATGTCCATGACGACCATTAATTCCAATTGATATGTTTTTTTATTATTTAATGAGCCATCCTAGCTTCAATTTAATGTACTCAATTCCTCTGTCTCATAATACCAAATTCTAAGTATGTAGTTCGAAAAGGAAAACAAATGTTTAAAATGCAAGACGAATTCCGAACGAAAATGAAAGAAACTCACTTCATCAAAATCACGTTTTAGTTTATTATCATTATATGATTTATCAAAAATAAAAAATAAATTATCTCATTCATTTAAATATACAAAAACATTCACTCATCATCTATTCTAGTTAGTACTTACTTGTAGTTAAAAACTATATACTATGTGAATCAATCAAAAATAAACTTATCAAAACATCATTAAATGACAAAAGGAAACACAAATAATATTTGGTGAAGGTACAATAAAAAAAAGTTAAAAAATCACATTACAATATTCATTTCATAGCTTATACTAAATACATACGAAGATTCGATCATCATTCTTTTAAAACTTGAGCTGCTTTCGTGATGAAATTATCAATTCGTACCAATTTTTTTTCAGATCTGAATAAAACAGCTCGGCAAATAGGACACGTTCGATTGATATTCTTCCATTGATCAATACATTTATCGCAAAATATATGCTCGCATTCCGTTACACAGGGCTAGAAAATAAATAAGTCATACATATACGTTAAAAAGCTTGCAAGACAAGCGTAGCATTTCTTCAGAAGATACTTACATTTTGAAAAATTTCTTGACAAATACAACATTGAAGCTCGGTCTCCATCAATTTTCTAAAAATCTTCACTTTTTCACCATTTAGACAACTTTCTGCGGAGGCAAGACATTCTTCAGTGACTGAAAACAACCACACAATATGATTCTATCCTACTAGGAACCAATAGAAAAATAATTTGTTAAACTCACCACTCGTACTAGTTTTACTTTCTTCAACTGACCTATTTCTGGTTCCGGTGGCTGTAGACGTCGATCTTCTCGACAAATTTTCTGCAAATGAACAACGATTAGGTCAACATTTCAACTACGCAATTACTTATGGTTCGATAATGAATTACCTGCTATTCGGCGTGATCTATCAATACCAGCTTCAAATTTTTCGATTAACGAAGGGTCGGAGAAACTTTCGCGAAGCTCCCACGTGTTCAGCTCATTAAAAGTGCGTCTCCATTTAACCAAGTATCGAGCTTTTCCACCGACAGTTTTTCTGTCTAATATTCTATCTACATCCCATGCTCGAATTTTCTTACCCGAAGAAATATATCGGTTGACGTTCATCTTTGAAAATTTAATAATTAACCAACGAATAAATTACGAAAACTATAACGACGAGGATATCACCGACAGCATAACACAAGGCATACTGAAACCTGATTTCAATGCTGATAAATGCAACAATAGATTATTGGTAAAACCAGTGTTCACGAAACGATACCGTAAATCAAGCTTAAACAATTTTTATTTCGCTGTTTCACAGAACACGTAAAATATTATACAAAATCATAAAAAATTTACAGTAAAAGCATAACAAAGTATAAAATAAAAATTCGGTGGGTAAAATTAGGCAAAAGGGGTTCTAAAAATGGATTCCTTTTGAGTTTCTTTTTTTAAAAAAAATCAGTACTTTATTCGACAGTTTCAGTTCGAGCTTTTAGCTTCCATTAAAATGTATTTACTTGAACGTAAATTGAATTTGAAATCAAAAAGTACTTGCAGATCGGTAACATGAAAAACTAAAAATATTCGAGGAAATTAAATATTATCGTAGTTACCTAAAATATTAGTTGCATGGAATGCTTTACTATCCGCGACTGAGTATTCTTAAATTTACCGAAACAGGGTAAGAGTATTACGATGACCAGCATATTGAGAATAATTACTCGTTTAGAGTCTAAATTTATCGCATAATTTTCAAAACTATTTCAAATAGTGTTTGAAAAAGAAGGTTATTCTACAATTAAAGAACATTTACGTATACACAGATATTCAACATGGAAAAAATCAAGCACCTTGGTCACACGTTTTTGATTTAGAGAAATTACTTTTCTATAATACTTCCGGTATCAAGATCTGTTTAAAAAAATAACCAATCTCGACGGTGGTCGAATTCCAGCACAGACACGTTGGATGTTTATTTTGTAGCTAAGGGTTTTACTAGATTTGAACCGGATGTTGGTTCTTCGTCTTCTGAACCTTATGAAAAAAATGGAGAAAAATTAGAAAAGGAAATCGTTAATTGTAATTTGATATTAGTTGAATTATCGTACCAGAATTCAATTCCCTGACTAGAGTGGACATTGCGTTCGTAACCGAATCAGCTGCCACAAGAAGATCATTTCGAAAACTTCGGTTTCCTGCTATCGATGAATTACTGGCAAATACGGATTGACCTTTGAATAAATGACGGGATATTTAGTAAAAAAGCGATCGTTTTTAATTATTTACTTTTTACATTTACCTCCAGCTGAAGTTCCACTAAAAGCTGATCTAACATCGCCGGTCAACATATCAGCGGACGCTAAAGCAGCAGCTGATCCACCAGGTGTAGGAGGAGCAGATCTAGACGGCGGGGGCGATTTCACCGATCGAGGTGAAGAATTAGGAGTGGAACGAGGAGAGGGCTGGTGATTCTAAAATATGTAAAATATTCTTAAACGTTAATTTAGCGAACGAAATACGAAAATAAATTAAAAATCTACACTGACCTTAAGAAGTTTCATAAGACCTTCTAACTGAATCATCAGATGCTTCCTGGAATCTTGTAAAGTTGTCAGATGAGTTTCCAATTCATGTTTACGTAACCTTAATGCTCGTAGTTCATTCATTAATGCGGGATTCTCTTCTAAGCCGCCGTATTCCTCAGCTTCTTGTTGTTTTCTGAAAATTAACGATTAGTTATGTGCGATTCACGTTCGATAAAAAACTAAATTTTAATCACCTCAATCTGGCTATTTCTTTCATAATTTCCCTATTTTTATTCTCTAATTGGAATATCAATTCTCTTTGTGCTCTCGATGTGTCTATGCTGAGTGATCCTTCGGATGTGGTTCGACCCTGAAACGAATAAATCTCATAGTAATAAATTAAATAATGCAAAACATGATTTAAAATCAAAATTACTCACAACGGCAGCTGCCTCAGCAGCCAAACGAGCCGCATATCGAGCGATGAGTTTATGCTCGTCGTCAATTTGGCTGGCATTCATTAACGTCGAATATTTACCTCCACTGTTTAAAAATAAACATTTGTAATGTACGAAATCTACTCGTCGGTTATATTACAAAATAATCACCTTCTAATGGTTGATCGACTATCCAACGAGTTGTAATCGTATTGGCCCATTCCTGGTTCTGGAAAACCATTGTGCGTCGGTAAGGGGGAAGGAGGACTAAACATTAAAATCGAATTAATCTAATGTTCATTCGCACAAATTATTTTTGAAAAAATATAATATTTACACGATGTGAGATAAGTTGATAGTTTTTTCGGGCTCTTCGGGAAATCTTGGAATATTGGATTTTCCCTTGTCAGGGACACATCGAAAAGACTTACGTAAAGTGTGACCGATTTGTTTACTCGGAGATTTCTGCAATTATACGTATATTGATTACCCTCAGTTCACAACAAATTAGAGTAATAAAAATAAAACTGCTTACATAAACAGTATATTCTTTCATCTCATGGTCTAAATTATGTCCACCTGCGACGCGACCTCTCCAAAAACAATCTTGACATAATTGAAAATTATGGCACTTTTGACATCGATATCGAAACCCAGTGAAATTATCTTTACGACAAACATCGCAAGCGATTGGATGTACCACTGGAGAAAAAAATCTATATTAACAAGAATTTCGTACGATTGAATGATCATTTGTAACAATACGTACCACCTTCTACACTGGCAAGTCTAAATATTAATGGAAACCAAACCAAACAAGGTGGTCCTGGTTCTGCCATTAAACCATCGATGAAATCATTCAAAGTAACTCTGGAATTCTGTATTGAAAATATTTTATTAAGTAAATGAAACAACGCACTATTTCCGTTTGTAGCATACTTACAGCTGGAAATATTTCGTTAGCTAACTGACTAGTAAATGGAAACGTTGGAGATTCGTAGACTGCAGCTGGGAGAGCTAATACTTCTTGGAGATACTCGTTAAATTTCCAGTGAACCATGATACCATTTCCGTCGCATATTTGTGAAAATATATCTATCGAAAAAATCGATCTATTTATAAACTTCATTGCATAAAAATTAACACAAAATGATTAATCAACTCACATCTTAATTTATCGGCCAATTTTCCAGCACACATAGTAGCCAACGCGACTTTTATGGACAGCACTTTTATCCTACCATTATTCTCCCTAAAATATGCAACGAATATGAATAAATTAATCAAAACAAAAGATAATGTTCATAATACGTAAAACATACCCCGCATAAGCAGCTAATAACCAGTTCAACAATAAAGAAGATAGAGATTCGACGGAAACTTGCTGCTGGGAAGGTAGCCGTTTATTCAAATTATGGTATAAATTTGAAATCAATGCTTCCAATCGAGTAATATTGATCTCTGACTGATGCTCCAAGGTATTCAAACCGTTTTCTCGAAACGACTCTATTACATTCCATATATCAATAGAATGTACTGAAACATATAAAAAATTGATGTAATTATGATAGTTTTCAATTGAATTCACGTAATATAATTACTCACAATAAGTTTTTTTCTGAATAAACCTTAATTTACAAGCTGTCCGATACGAAGCGAATCTAATCAAATCGAAGTTCTGAGATCGTAATTCTTGTAGGAAATAGTAACGTTGCTCATTAGATCTTGAGAGGGTAGCCATCGCGATCTGTGTACAGAATAATTGTGAATAATATACGTTAATGGATAAATAATTAAAAAAGGGAAATCATTGAGATTATGTGATGAAAAAAATGTTCGTTGTAAAATAAACATAGCAAGTGTTAAGCATTAATTGAACGTACTTTGTTGCCTGGTTGCGGAGAAATGGGTGCACGAAAGATCTGTTTGGTCACTAATATTCACTACATCGAATAAATTAGCGTAATTAAATAAACATAATTAGAGAAATTTAATTAATTTCGAATTAATAAAAGAACAGAGTTTTGTTCGAATAGTTTCGATTTCGAAACACAGTACACAGTTTCCGCCTGATAATCATTGATTAATATTGTTTTTCCAATTGTCCAATAGGTTCGCTAAAATCGTTTGATTACGTCTGGCGAAAACGTCGATTTAATAAAGTCAAAAAGTAAACAAAATTTTTTTCCAAAAAAAGTTTTTTTGACGAACATTTCTACGACTTGAAATTAATGATGAGGTGATTAATGATGATAAGAACAATGTTGGAAATCGTCATAAGTTTTCATAAGTTTTCTTCCACCACCATAAAAATGAGAGCATAGATGAAAATAGCTTCCGAATCTCTTATGGAATGTTGTGTTTTTTACTTTCATCGTCAAATCGTCATAAAAAAAATCATGAAGTAATCGTTTTGGAGTACCCATTGATAACTTATCTAATTATCTAAATGTAGCTAAGTAGTTTCAATTTTGAAGTGAAAATTTTATAAAGTATACTTATTTTGTAATTCAAATATGAATTGAATGCTTTGGAAACTAAAGTTTTCTGAAAAATCACTTCGTTTAAATATTTAATCTGGTATGACTTGTCCCATCAAACCTTGGGAAAAAGCTAGAGATATGTCTTCGTTGAATAATCCGTAAGTAGAATTTTGATTCGCTTCATTACATACGTCGAAGATGATAATCAATTTATTCTGTTCTCGAGAATTTTACATGTATCATTTCAAATGTTACAGAGTTTGCGATTCTTCTCTAAATAAATGCGATTACGTTGGGAACGGCGAACCAGCTCTATTTTCTTCAGAAAAGTAATTATACTTACTTGTATGTTATCATTGTATCAATCGTGAATAGTTCATGTTGTGTAATAACGTCCAAAAGGTTATCGCATATCAGCTTATACGATACGTTTATTAAGAATTAACATTCGTAATTGGACGTTTTATGCTAATGATTTCATTTCACCGTCTTCACCTGGACTGTATAATGTGCAAAATTTTAATTAGGAATTTTTGTTGACAGAATATCCAACACGGCACCAAAAATTGGTTCAATACCAGTTACAGTAGAGCCCTCGATTGGCCGAGTGTCCGGTCTTCAAAGACCGGATATTCCTCCAAGAAATTACAACGGGTTGAGTACAATTACACCTCAGAATGCAGCCTACAGTCCTTACAACAGATTACCGTATAATTATCAGAGAATGCCCTACGGAGGAGGATATTCCATGTACGGATACGGATCGACTCCATATTACGCCAGCGGATATGGGGGATATGGCATGAATAATTACAATAACGGTTTAAATAACCCCGAAAGCAGGTATGTAACTTTTAAGTAATACTTGGAAAATAATATGGCTCCCTAACGAGAATTATTCAATTGTAGATTCATAAGAGCTGCTGAAGAAAGCACCAGACCAACATTTCAAGCAATAGAATCCCTGACTCGTGCTATTAATTCAATCGCTTTCATGATGGAGTCGACTTTCGGTTCATTGAATATGTCATTTCAAGCGGTATTATCTGTGATAGAAAATTTCTCCCAAGCTAGATCGTTTCTCAAACAATTTATTACATCTATTTTGACGTTACGAATTTTCCATAAATTTTTCTCCATTTTAGTCGGAATTTTAAGTAAGTTTGAATGTATCTCTTGTCAAATAAGGTTACTTTTAAGGAATTAACCTTTTGTTTTTTCCGTAGGACGTATGAATTTGATATCAGAACAAACAACAGCGAATTTATTGTGGCGTAACGTCGAATCGCAACAAATCGCCTCTGGTTCTTCGGGAGTTTCGATGTGGCCTGTTTTCACATTTTTAGGATTAATGTTCGGTGCCCCTTATTTCATTTCAAAAATGCTTCCTGTTGAGGATAAATCAAAATCTGGTATTTTCAATCGTGATATTTCTATCTATCAAGAGTTAAGACGATTTCTATTGACTTTTTGATTTCGCACAGAAACCGAATGGAATCCATCGGTCGATCGTTTCATTCCGTTAGTCGCCGTACATGATTTTCAAGCTGGCAATGATCAAGAAATTAGTTTTCAAAAAGGTCAAATGTTGAAAATGATGCCAACAGAATTACATAAGTCTCCATCGCCGTATTGGGTATTCGCCGCTAACGAACACAATCAAACCGGTTATATTCCCAGAAACCACGTCACCCCTGCTTGATTTGATGAATTTTTCAAATTTAGCTTCTGCTTTGGAAATGTACAGATTCGTTACGTCATTTATCAATATTTTAGTACATGGTTTGGATAACGGTGTATTAATAATGAGGTGTTTCTCAGTTCAATCTATTCATTGAATATTTTATCGTTGGTCACTCACGACGATTCGGTTCGAATTGTATTCATATTCTTATTCTCATCTTGTCTGTGATGGTGTTAACTCGAAATATGTGTTTATGAACATTGTACGAGTATATTTTCTTAGATAACCAAACGTACAAATTGATTGATGTTTTAATGTTTGGATTTGTTTATTATTTTTCTACTCTCAGTATTTAATTATAGGCGTTGTATTGTATTGTTATACTTTATATGCTATTATTTGTGGTTATAGGTGTTGTAATGTAATTTTGGAATATTGTTGAATATAATTATGTATTTTTGTTTTCATAAAAAATGTTGAATTTTCTTTCAAAGGAAATAATTGGGAAATGAAGCGAGTAAATAGGAGTAGGTCATCAAAGTCGAGGGTAGAGGGACACAAAGTTTAAGGAAGTGATGGTTCCAAATACTTCTCTGTTGTATCTTCAACTGTTTTGTCTGATATCGATTGATAATGGAGCCCGGAAATCCAAAATTTTATTGTTTCAAATTTCAAATAAATTTGTATTTCCTATTTCATTACATAAAATTAATTAGCACGCAGAAATCACAGAAAGCATTTTCCTGCTCATGGGAAAAGGTTAGATTGGCAACACTGTTAAATCACTGTTATCAAAATATTTAAAAAAAAATGAATCATCTTTATTTATATTTTCCGATTTCCAGTTCCATGTTTAATTTCGCTTTCGCTGGCTTGTGAAAGATTTCGCATTCTTCGTTAATTAAAATGGTCAATTGATAACACAGAAGATGAATAAGCAAATGAATTGTTCTATTTGTCACGAAGATCTATTCACCGGCGAAGACCGAGATGCAGTTTGCTCGACGGATTGTGGTCATGTTTTCCATTCCCATTGTCTCATTCAATGGATGGAAAGGTAATCTTCGCTATTATTTTAAAAGTTTCATATCTGTAACCCAAACAATAATGCAGTTTTCTTATAGATCTAAGACATGCCCACACTGCCGAAAAAATCTCGCGAAAAAAGATGTAATCAAATTAAACTTGCCCATCGAAAAAAAATCGGATGCTTCCAACAGCAGGACAAAAGTCATGGAATTGGAGGATCGCTTGGAATGGCTTCTAAAAAGTGAATCGGATTTGCGAAATGAATTGCTCCATAAACGTTCGAAGTTTCAAGAATTGGTGGAGAACAATACAAGCGCAACTTTGGCTAATGAAGAATTGAAGTAATCTATAACTTGAGCATAATAAATTATAAAGCTCATCATCGAAAATTTATTAACAATCGAATAAATGTTACAATAGGCTAAAATGCATGAAGTTGGGAGATCGAGTACAATGGTTATTGAATGCTAAAATTGGTTTGAGAAACGAATTAGCTGTGAAAAGCGTTAAATTGCAGGATATCGAACACAATCATAGAAATGCTAATTTGAAAAATGAAGAATTAAGGTAGGTGAGATGAATGTGTTATGTTACTCTATGAATTATGATTCAATATGTCTGCGATTTTTTTAGGACTCAAATTAAAGAATTGGAAGATCGTATACGATTACTTCTGAACGCTGAATCAAGTTTAAAAAATGAATTGGCTGTAACCAATGAAAACTTGCAGAAAATGAATCAAAATTACACTAATGAGACCTTAATCAGCAAAGAGCTAAGGTAAGCTACGTATGCAAAATTATATATACCTACACTGAACATTTAAGATTGAAACAATTTTCTTTTGCAGAACCAAAATTATGGGATTAGAAGATCGCATACGAGGACACTTGATCGCTGAATCGAATTTAAAAGATGAATTGACCTCAAAATGTGTAAATTTGCAAGAAATGGAGGCAAACTTTGCTAACGCTAGTTTGGCAAATGAAAAACTAGAGTAAGGAAAATACATTAAATGGTAAACATCATCGGTAAACATTTCAAAATACATGTTTCAACAGGACACGAGTCGTTGATTTAGAATATCGAGTTCAACGACTTCTAAATGCTAAATTTGATTTGAAGAATGAATTAGCCGTATCAAATACGAAACTTCAGGAAATGGAGCAAAGCCTTACGAACGCGAATTCAGTGAATGAAGAATTGAGGTAGAATATTTTATTTACAAATATCATTACTTAATATTCGTTCAAAACACTTTTACTTTTTAATAGCACAACAATCTCAGAATTGGAGACTCGTGTCCAACGACTTTTGAATGCCGGATTGGATATGAAAGACGAATTAGCCGTAAAAAATACAAGACTGCTGGAAATGGAAGAAACCTATGCTACGAATCAGAATTCGGCCAAAGAAGAATTAAAGTAAAATAATAAAGTGGAATTGAAATGAGAAATGAGACAATTTTGAATCTAATTTTGGCATAGAATTAGAAATCTGATCATTCTAATCCATTCTAAGATTATTGTTACTTGAATTCTATGAATTTTTTTGAAAAACAATGTATACCTCAGTTTGACTAATAATTCGATTTACTGCTGATTATTGTACTCTCAAAAATTCGATTTTCATTATTGAATTGTTTCATTTCTGATTGAAGTACCTACACTACTTGAAGATGTAAAAGTAATTGTTTGACTAATATTTTTTTTTTGTTATTTAGGCCAAGGATCATAGAATTACAAGATTGCGTTCAACAGCTTTCAAGTGTTAAATTGGGTTTAAAAAATGAATTGACTGAAAAAAGTGTAAAGTTTGAAGAAATGAAGAAACATTACGCTATTGCTACAAGAGAAAGTGAAAAATTAAGGTTCGAAAAATTCATTTTATTCCTATTCACATGTTGAGCATTAAAATTAATTTATGAAATATATTTTGTCATAGAATGAAAATAACGGAATTAGAAGATTGCGTACAGCAACTCTTGAATTCAAAATCAAGCTTAAAGAACGAATTGGTTGAAAAAAGTACCAAATTGCAAGAATTAGAAAAGAATTGTACAACTGCAACATGGGCTAGTGAAAGATTTAAGTAAGGAGTATATTTTAAAATCAATACCAATTACCATTTTAAAATTTCAACGAATACGTTCGTACTTTCGAATAGGACTAAGAATACAGAATTGGAAAATCGTGTTCAACAATTATTGAATTCTGAAGTCGAGTTGAAAAAAGAGTTAGCCATAAAAAGTGAAAAATTAAAGGAAATAGAAAAAGACAATATTACTTCAACAAGGGCCAGCAAAAAAAAGAAGTAAGACAAATATTTGTAGTAAACTAAAATAGTCCATAAAGGTAAACATTCAAGAGTGATATTTTCAATTTTAATTTATTTCTAATTAAAGGCTTGACGTTGAAGCAGTACAAAACGAAGTAGAAAAACCATAAACCGAATTTTCGATTTAAGAAATTAGAGGACGATATTTGAATTATTTTTGATCCTTCGACGTTCTTTTACGGAGATTATTTGTAAACATTTTGATAGAATAAGTTTTTTAAATGTTGAATTACCTATTGAAAGTACTGATATGATCAGTATCATTTCACTAATTGTTTATTTCCTTATTTTCAATCGCATAGTGTATATGTTTTTTACCTATTTTCTGTGATTTATATTTTTGATTATTATTTTCCAAACGTATTACGTATTTTTTATTTGAACTCTCGTATTTTTTTAAAATAAAATTATTTTGGAAAATTCTGTAGTTTTTCTGTATGTTAGATAATTGTGTTGGATATCAGATCAATTAGCCTAATTAAGAAAACCTCAAAAAAATTCCTGTAAGGTCGAAAAATTAAATTTCTCTCAATTTCTTATGTGTATTTAAGACCAGTAAAATCATATTTTCAGATTTGGATAATTACTGGGATTTTTAGACTATGTTTTTAATCAAAAGACGTTCTCGAAATCTCGATTATAAACAGTGACCTTATAATAGATAATAGGACTGAATATGGTGGTGGTGATGGATAAAACACCATCAATTGCATTAAGTTAATGCCAAACTAATAATTAATAAACCATTTTCACTGATCGCTTCATTTATTTGATTTGAACATCACATCATCAAGATATTTATTTATAGAGTGGTTTAGATAATCGTTTATTTTTCATTTTCGTGTGAATTGAATATTACCTACAGATAAATATGAATGAAATATCGAAAATTGATACAATAACCCACGAATGGGCATGAGTGAAACTGTTAGAGGAAAATGTGTGGTGTAGGTATAGTATTATCAAACATTTTCATTGATAACAGCAGAAAACAATACAATTCCTACTAAAATTTAAAATTGATCGTATTATGTAGCTGTTCCGCGAAGTAAAGGTTTCTCTTTCTTCTGTTCAAACTATCGGCGAATTTCTTGAAAAGTGGCTGCATTTATGGATGAAGAAGCTTTCTACGTATACATAATCACCCTACTTGTAAGTATTTGATCTTTTCAACGTAAAAAATTAAGAGGTAATCGTCATAATCTTATTGGAATCACCTCCATGAAATATCACTTTGATCTTCGGTGTTTTGAAGCGGAGTATTTATTGTTCTTTGTATCTAAGTACCTATAAACTTTCTACGAAGACAATAGTTTAGTCCTTAAGATGATCCTGGTAGAATGAGCATTAGAATAATTGTCAACATTAAGTATTCTATAAGTATTTTACGTCACGTTTTTTATGTTTATAGGATTGAAAGGTATTCAGCTAAATTTCTGATTGATAAAATGAATTTTGCGTGTACGATTTGCCACGACGATCTGTTCTTCGGCGAAATCGACCAATCAATAAAATCTACGATTTGCGGACATGTTTACCACAGTCAATGTCTTCTCCAGTGGACGACAAGGTATCTTTACCCATCATTTTATATTCTCCTACAGGCATTCAATTGCTCAAAAACAAATTTTTATTTTTATTTACAGATCGAACACGTGCCCACATTGTCGCAAAATTCTGTCGGATAATAACGTTTTCAAATTAAATTTATCCGTAGGAGGACCAGCTCCAGATGATACCCATTGCACAAGATTTACGGAAGCAGAGGCTCGTATCTCAGCTTTAAAAAATTCACTAGACATGAAAGATAAAAAACTACAGGAATTGAAAGATATTTGCATGAAGGTGAACTCAGCAAGAGAAAAATCAAGGTATGAATGCGTTAAGTATAAATACATTTTTATCTGTAAATATTTTATATAATATCTACCTGTGTAGACATTATGTTTTTATAGAAAAGGAATGATCGAGGTACAAAAACGCATGCAACGACTTATAAATGCTGAGATAAAGTTACATAATGAATTGGCAGAAAAAAATAAACAATTGGAAGAGATTAAACAGAAATGCACTGGTGATAAATTGGCTAATGAAGAATTGAGGTAAAAGATACCTTCGCGAAAATGAAATAATCTAATAATCTGAAACACGTTTTTTTCTTTTAGAATGAAAATCGCCGATCTGGAGGATCTCATACGAGATCTCACGAATGGAAAGTTGGAAGAAGAAAGTGAATTGGATATGAATCGTGAAAAACTGCAAGAAATGGAGACAAAATTCATAATTGAAAGAACAGAGAACGAAAAACTTCGGTAACACGAAAGCGACGAATCTTGAAAATATTATTTTTTAAGTAATACCTACGTATTTTTAAATCCCGTTCTATTTGCGTAGGTTTGATATTCAGTGTTTAAAATCGATAAGAAATGTGATCGAACCGAGTGAAGAACAACGAAAAAATAATATACAAGAAATGGGGTAAGGTAAAATAATAATATTTCCAGTATTTTTTGATCAAATCTCAGAAATAATGTGATTTTTTTGTTTTATTTGCAATTTTCTACTTTCAGACAAATCTCAGGGAAAGAAATTGGTAATTTAATAACCCACCTAAGAGCTGAGCAACGGAATAATAACCCTACAATGCTAACAAACGAAAAAATGAGGTACAATTAATCGAGATGAAAATGAAATTGTATACGAATAAGCTCCTGGTACCACAGTGTACTATTCTATTTAATTTTTTCACGTTGGTAGAGTTTTTCATGTTGAACTTGAAATTTTGAGAGAAGAGATGAAAAAATTGAAAATCGATTTGGCATCCAAGCAGGATAAAAATGATCTAACGACTGGAAAAAATTCAGACCAAAGATCTAGGTAAAAGGCTTGTTTAAAATTACAGCATATTCGTTGATTTTCGGTAAAAATAATTATATTTGAAATTAGCAATTTATTTTTGTAATAGTGAAAATATTTGTTTGCAGACAAGTCCTTGAAACGGAGGCAAAAAAATTAAAAACCGAACCGAATTTTGATCAACATAACAATGGCATTTTGACAAACCTTACCTCATCAGATCTTAGTGTTTTTCAGCGAAGTTTACTTTTAGCAATAAGTGTTTTTTGTTTATTCACTTTTTTCCAGTTATTTTTGTATTTTCAGTGGAGATAATAATCATACGAAACCTGTATAAAATGTAACATTTATATTTGAATTAGCAATCATTTTTAGACTTTTTTACCTATTCAAGTAAATTATGAAGTTATGAACTCTTTTTTCTTGAGATAGAACAAACATTGTTTGTTTTGTACCAAAGCACATTTTATTGTGAGCGTTGAATGTACATTTTTGGTTTTTTCCATCATAGATAGGTTACCCATTAAAAAGTCAATTTTTTCCACGAAATTTACATTCATCGGTTTCCGGTGAATGCGAATAGAAAATTTAACAGCACTACACTATCTAGCGACGTTAGTGTGATTGAAAGATTGAAGGGGAACCGCAGCAACGATCAACACCACAGCAGTTTTCTTATCATTAATATTTATCGCGACTCTAGTCTTATCCGGTTCCATACGTACGCAATTACAGTCGTCGGGAATATCTAAGAAATTAATGGTCTTGTTGGAAACCCCGAAATAAAAATAGCTTTGAAATTTATATACCAAGTTCCGTTTTGCATTTTTACCAAGTATTACAGTTCAATCCGGCTGTTAATAAATACCTACATTCAATTAGCCGAGTTTAATTTGGTTTTAAAAGATAAGTAATGTGATTTTTTTCTGTGTTCGTGTTGTATAGATAACTTTTCCGTGTTTCACTCAGCAGATTTCAATCATTCGAAATTAATATCGATTAATCTGTAAGTACAACGTAGTTATTTTATTAAATCATTTAAATAGACGAGACTACGAAACGATTAATTATTAAATTGTAGCTAAATACCTGATTTCGAATTTTTGACTTCCAACGAATATCTTCATTCCCCCACTCTTCTCGTTCTCTCACCAAATGAATTCCATTCTTGATAAATACTTCGGTAGTTCTTGATGGAGGGTGAGTCATGTTCTGCAAATGTCATCAAAATTCCTCGCGATTTCAGCTATATTTTCGTTAAATTTTAATAAACTATTATACCTAATCTAAGTAAGTACAAAAACATCGTAATCTCGGCTCTTTTATTGATAAGTAGATACACAGAAGTCATTAAAAACAAATTACCTAAGATTTCAGAATTGAACACAAACTAATTAGTTATTGTATTTTTGCAGGATTGATTAAATAATTAATACCGAGTGAAGTATCGAAGAAAAATGAACACGACATGTACCATTTGTTCGGAGGACTTATTCACCGGCGAGGAAGAAGAATCAGTCAACTCAACATTGTGTGGTCATGTATACCACAGCCAGTGTCTTTTACGATGGATGGAAAGGTAGGTATTAAATGACTTTATGACTGTACTTTAATGAGAAGTACTTATACTTGACGTGTTTTTTATTTTTAGATCAAAAACATGCCCAATTTGTCGTTCGAATCTCGAAGAGTATAATTTGATTAAATTAAAGTTCACCTATGGAGAAAGTCTTTGGAAGACGGCAAGAATTGCGGATTTCCAGAAACGAGTGGAACAGCTTCACAAAGCTGAATTAGATCTGAAGATGAAATTAGACGTGAAACGTGTAAAGTTTCAAGAATTAGTGCAGAACAATAGAGATGTGAATTCGGCCTATGAAAAACAAAGGTAGGGTGCTCAAAGTGTTGAAAATCACCTACAATGTTCTCTCTATCGTAAAATGTACATTACAACGTGCATAAACGTTGAGAATTTTTCTAATTTTTTCCAAAGACCAATTTTAATTCTAATTTTACGAATTACATGATAAATACATGCACCTTTAAGAATTTACTCTCGAAATTTCGGAGCCAGGTTATCTAATCATGCCAACTTTATATTCAAGTTCCAAGTTTGCGGTTTTGTGTAATCAAAACATGTCCAATTCAATATACTTAACGTGACCTCCGGACGAAGAAAGGATATTGCCCAATTTTTTTTTCTAATAGGAAATTTATAGTACTCTTTCCAATTCCAATTTTTTTTTTAAATTGGACACTAACATCCTTTTTTCGTCCGGGGTTATATACCTATGATTTAGAGAATTACAAAAATTTTGAATATTTTTTGAAACTCAGCAATTAAATGGGGGAAGATTTATGATTCACAAAGATAAAGTTACTATTCGATTTGGCCAATATTCAACTTTTCGGAATTAAATCTGAAAGTTAGTGCAAATTTTAATGCACATTGCGAACAGACACAGTAACTTGAGATTTTTTCACATGTTGCTTGATATTTTTCGTAAACAGTACAATAAAAAATTGATGAAAAATGTTCTCTTTGAAAATGATCATCATTATTTTCTGAAGACAAATTTTTAAAAAGAGGGATTTTTAGCTAGGTACTTAAGTTTTGATAAAATTTTTCCAGAATTTCTACAAAAAATCTTATCACAAAAGCAAAAAAATGGTTATTCTAATGATATTGATGTGACGTGTTCTATGATCGAGTATTTGCCTCAGTTGACCCCAAATCGAATACCATGAAATGTTTAGAGTTTAGACCCATATTGAAACCTCAATAATTATATTAGTCTTAAACAAATCGATGTCAAAATTCAAAATCGAACTCTCTTTACGAAAAATATTCCATTTCACCAGGTTGGTTCGGGTTTCAAATCGTCTGATGAAAAAGTAAGTAGATACCTATTTCTCCAAATCATCCAAATCATCCCCTGAAATATCCAATGCTCCAATACCACAGTTTTCAAAAATTCAAATTCATACGATTTGTCAAAAATCTTGCAATGGGAATGCTTTCAATGGCGAAAATATCAAAAAAAATTGAGTTCATTTTCAAAAATAATTATTTTTTTAGAAACCCCAATTGCCACAATATCCCGAATCAACTTTACTGGGACTTCAAAAGTGCTTCAAATTATCAGAATGTCTATGCCTATATGAAAAATATTCCATTTTGCCGAATCGATGCTAGGTACATATTATCATTAATACATACTTGGTGTTTTTTTTTTCAAATCGTCAGCTGAAAAATCAAGTACGTACACATTCACCGAAATCAACCCCAGTTGGGCTCTCAAGAGCCAGATTATTCGAAATATAAGTTTTTTTCTAAATATTTCTAGGAGTGTAATTTTAAGGGTTACAATACCTATATTATAGCTTCTTAAAACCTACTCTTACTAAATGAACTATACTTGTGCGTAATTATAGCATTGAAGTACTACAACTCGTGCAAACCGAATCGAATTTGAGAAACCAATTGGCAATGAAAAGCGAGGCATTGAGAGAACTGCAAGAAAATCATACCAGTGCAATTTTGGTTTGTGATGAATTGAGGTAAGTTCTGATGTAGAATGAATTAATTTCACTTAAGCGAGTGTAACTATCTGTTTAAAACCCCTGTAAATTTTCTAGAACGAAAAACATGAAGTTAGAAGATCGTGTACAGTGGCTTTTGAACGCTGAATTAGGTTTAAGAAATGAATTGCAGGTAAAAAATATGAAATTAGAACAGATGAAAGAAACCTGCAAAAATATGCATTCGGCGAATGAAGAATTGAGGTGAGACGAAGTTATTTAATAGGTACCTATATCGTTTTATTGCGAGAGAATTTAAAAAAATTTTATTTTCAGGAAGAAAATAACAGAATCTGAGAATCGGGTACAACAAATCTTGGACATTCAATCCAATTTGGAAAATACATTGGATGGAAAAAGCAAAGAACTTGAGAATTTGGAGGCCAATAATAGAGAGTTGAATCTGACATGTGAAAAACTGAGGTAAAATAGGTACCTACATGAGTAGGTATTGAATTAATGCGAGCCAGGTAAAAATATAAACAAATCAACTTTCAGGGCGAGGAACACAGAAGTAGAAAACTGTATGCAATTGTTTGTGAATTCGAAATTCATTTTAAAAAGAAGATTGGCGCTAAATACTATCCAATTGCAGGGAATGAATAAAAATTACACAAATGCGTTACAAGAGAATGAAAAATTGAAGTAAGCGAAGTATTAATTACCTACTTACTTACTTACTTACTTACCTACCGAAGTTGGATTACAGAGGGTGTCCGAATCTAATGAAAAGGTATTTTATTCTCTAAAATCGAAGTGAATGAATGTTTGAAATTCAGCGTTTTTTTTTCAATCAAATGATTTTTTTGGGGGGGCGGGGTTGATGGACTCAAAATCGGAGAGGAGAGTTCGAGGGAGGTTCAAAACAGTCACAAATGAGTTAATTTAATTTTTCAAGTTTTTCAAAAATTTATTTAAAAATGCGATTAATATTTTAATTGCCCAAAACATGATCTTGAAACCGTATTTTAGCCATTTTGAAATTTTCATCCGAATCCAGATCGCGTTTGCCTTTTTTTTGGACAATTCTGTAAGAACAGTTTCGCATGTTATGTAAAAATTTACAGAAAATTGAAAAACAATTGCTGTCGTATTGCATTTGGCATAGCCTCAGAGGGAGATGGGGTGGGGAGATATCTGAAAGGAATGTTGAAAATCTTTCAAAAAATTAGAAACATGAGTCTGAATCTTGACTAATTTTTTTAATGTACCTAAATGCATTCTTTGTTAGAATTTTGAAAAATTGTCTAACATGTCGTTTGTAATGTTTTTCAGGATGTAGATTCTGTTTTTCGACTTTATTTTTCGATTATATTTCCCCCGAGCCTCCAGAATCTGCAAAATTCAAAAAATAAAAAAAATAAAAATCGGTTGTGAATTTGAAGTGTTTTCAAGAGTGTATGAAAAAATTCAATTTTAATATGGGCTTAGGGGGTAAAATCCTAAGAATCAGCGTCATAATTCGGTTCCCACAACTTCGAAAATATTTCAGACGACAGGTTTCACGAGATTTTTGCAATTTTTTCAAATTTTAAGGGTCTTGTGAGCTTAGAGGAGATCTAATCCAAAAATAGAGTCCAAATTCAGACTCTACATTCTCGAAAACATTTCAAACGTGTCACAAGAATCACAAAATGGTTCACTTTTTTCAAAATTTTGACTAAAATTTGTAGTCTGATAGCTTTTGGGCAAGTTACGTTAAAAAAAGAGATGGATCGCATAACTTTTTTGTTTTTTTTTGGGGAAATTTTTAACATCTCCGACCCAACCTTTCTCGAAAGGGTTTGAGGAAAAATTTTGATGGATTTTTTATCGTTGGAACAAAAGTGACTCGTAGAATTTTTTAGGTGAAATATGAAGATGCTAAGAGTTATTTTTAGTGCAGTATGTTTTTAAATCAATTTTTGTATAACTTGCAAAATCATACAGAATAGTTCAAAAACATGAGGAAACGCATCTCGAATCGAGGAGAAAATTTCAGAATGGTTAAAAAACCAGGTTCTAATAATCATATTTGAAAATTTAATCGCGTAATTATTTTTAGGGAATTTTAATTAACTCAAAAAGTTAAATTTATTATTTTTATTTAAATGCGATTTTTTTTTAACTCCTCTCCAGTCACCCTAATTTTGGACCGGTCGATCTGAAAAAAATTATTTTAGTGGGGAAAGATTGAATTTCAAATACCTATATAAGTATATAATTTTGGCTATAGAAGTTGACAAGTGCTCACACATGACTTCCCTATTTTTTTCAACTTTATGTTTTAAAAAAAATTTTCAACTAAATAACCGAAAAAAAATTCAAAAAATATTGTATAAAAAATTGTTCAAATCAAAATTTGAAAATTTTTGAGAAAGTGTTAATTAAAAAAATTTACAGTTGGAAAAATGAGACACCCTTTGCATGGTCTGTATTTGATAAAATTTCAAAGTTAATAGGTAGGTAGCTAGGTACCTATATATTTTGCTCAATTTTATACTTATTTCACTTTCCTTTTCAATGATAGGACCGAAATTGGAGCTCTGAATGATGAATTGGAAAAATTAAAATTTAATTTGATACGAGAACAACGAGAACATAATTCAACACTAGGAACGAATGGAGTCTCAGAAAATGTCCAGTATGTCAGATTAATAAGTAGGCTACTGATTAGCTGTAACAATAACTTCATTTGATTTTCTTTTGTTCTAGGCAACAATTGAGAAAACAGATTGAAACATTGAAAGACATACTGAAAACTGAACAAGAGAAAAATTATGCTTTGATACAAGAATTCCAAGGATTGAGGTAAGATATTTTATAAACGGAGTAAGTACCTACATTTTTATTAAATTTTAGTTTAGCGGTTGGAATTTCGAAATTAATACCTATTCATTAATTATATTTAAATGCTCAGGACTCTGAAAATTGAAACCGTCGATGAGGAAATTCAAGCCTTGAGGAAGGAAATTGTAAATTTGAGAGCCGAAGTTTCAGCAAGAAAAAAATGATGGTAGGATCCAAATCCAAATGCAGTTGTGCAATTGGAATATCAAGGTATGATAAATAATTGCAATACTAAATAGATATCAGAAAAATTAAAAGTGCAATTCACTTTAGTAAAAATTTGTATTTACTTTCAGGGTCAGTTACTTACCCATGGCCAATTATTTAATCCTTTGTGAGAATCGCTCACGTACTTTAACAGAATACATGCTATTTTTTGAACGAAACAGAAGAAGATCGGATATTTCTGAGATGCTTTTTGTTAATTCGAGTAGTAATAGGTACCTACCAAATTTTTCTTACCATTTTTGTGTATTTTTCTACGGTGAAATTTTCTAATCTATGTTGTTTATTAAAATATAAATTTATTCTCTTTTTTGTGTTAAATTAAATTTTTTACAAAAATAGCATAGGCGAGGAAGACAAAAATATCGAAATTATAGGTAATTCAAGTTTCTTTCCCAGCTCCATTCTTTTTTAAAATCAGTAGGTAGGTATGTAAATATGAAATTTAACGACGAATTCTCAAACAAAAAATCTACCCAATTTATCGTTCGATTGTAATTTAAAAAGCAAGTATACAATAACTCTGTACAATTTGTGACACATTTTCATTCTTTTTCTTGCAATCTGCGTCACGAAAAAAGCCATCGATAATCGCTAATCGGTAGAGCTTCAACGGAGGGGATTGAAGGTACATTAGTTCCTTTCAAAGCGTCATCTCTTGATTATTTTAGACCAATAATCCATACCAATTGAGCTGTTGTCGTTTGTCGTTTTCATTTTAATTCCGAATCAAGTTTCGAAGTGATCGCAGAAACTTACATCGAGCAAATTTAATCGTTGATTTGTATTTTTAATATCGTTTTTAAAAATTGTTATTTCGAGTAATCGCGAAGAAGAAAATGAACATTTCATGTACTATTTGCGTCAATAATTTATTCACCGAAGGAGGCCCGATTTATTCAACGCTCTGCGGTCATATTTTCCATCACCATTGTATTTTACAATGGCTAAAAACGTAACTACGAATTTATTTTCACGCATACACGATTCTTGATCAAATTTATGCTATGTAGTAAGTAAATCGTAAACTTAATTTCCTTTCAGCTCTAGCACGTGTCCAAATTGCCGTCAGAATGTAAAGACGGATAATTTACTCAGATTGAATGTGGATGGAGAAATGGAAGGGCCGCCGATCACTCCATTTGCGAATAATATTACAAGACGTATATTAAACAGTAATCAAACGAGTAATTTTTTGAAATCAAAGTTGGAATTAAGAGTTGAAGAGCTAAGTTTGAAAAACGATCAACTCGAACAAATGGAAGAAAATTACAAGGCGGCCGAAAAGGAAAACGATGCTTTGAGGTAAGCTGATTGAATTAAGAGCTGAGTTTCAGTAGGAGGAATGCAGATACTACCTTAACTTCTTTTTTGATTGTAGGCTCGAAAACGACAAGCTACAGAAAGAGGTTGAAAGACTGAAAAATCAACTACAGTCCGAAAGAGAAAGAAATACGATCATTAGGTGAGTTGAAAATTTCACTCATTCATTTCTTATTCACTGTATTCAATAATCTGTACGTCTACGTACTCGTATTTACAGGTCGGATCTAAGAATCATAGATATTATCGATTTGGAACAAGCGAGGTTAGCTGATTCAGTTTACAATTTCTTCTCCTAATTGTTCACCATAGGTAACTAATTATTTATGTGTTGTAATACGAATAGGAACGAGACGATTGATCTCACCCCGTTTTAAAACCGAAAAGAATAAAACACCAATGAGAACCAAATCAAGAATTCATGAGCAAGCTCGGATGGTTTCAGTGAAAAATTTTGAAGCTCTCGTTTGTGTGGGTAAACGTTAAAGAAACGTGAATACTGTGAAATTTTTAAAAGATATTATGTAGTAAATTATTTGTTTTGTTCTTCCTAAATGAAAAATTATTGTAAACATTTCTATTTCGAGCGTTAAACGTTCCTTCTTTTTAATTTTTGAATATTATTTTATTGTTTTATTTATTCTTCCCTAATGAATAATTATTGATACCATTTTAAATTTCGAGCGTTTAACGTTCTTTTCTCTGAATAATTTTTTTTATCATTACTGAAATAGCTATTGCTGTGATTTATCAAATACACGCCTTTTAAATTTAGCAATTATACACCTGTAGTTTTCATTTATCAGAAAATTTTTGAACGAAAGTAAGTCATTTGAGAACATGCACTTGTTCGAAATATGCCTAAGTCCTGCCACATCATCATTCCATTATGGGACAAAATTGAATTAAAAAATCCGCAAGTCCTATAACTGTCAAATTTACTCTTTCAGTATTTTCCATAAAATAGAATAACATTTTCCTTAATTAATATTCGTCTCATTAAAACAATATCAAATCGGGTAAAATATACGTCTATAAAATACAACAAACGCGTCAATTTTCGTTAAAAATTTTATATTTTTTTCAAAATATCAAAGAAAGATTACAAATAAGGTTCCGGAAATTCAAACGTAACTTCGCGTCCTGTAAGTTTTCTGTAAACCGATGCGAATGTCTCAACCTGAAACAAGAAAAGTGATGAATTACAATCTCGTAAAAATACGAAAAAAAATCAACGTTTTCATATTAAACGATAACAATGTATCTCACAATTTCGAGCCAACAAAGCAAGTTGCATCGAAGCTTTATCGCGAGAATGTTACTATACGCCTCGTTAGACACCTTGGACATTATAATAATTGAACAGGCAACACAGAGGCGGTTTTTGGTAATATCGAGTTGCTAGAGTAATGTCCACTTCATATGGACCACCAACGAGATACACTCGAAGATGGAACGATAAAGTGATTAATTTAGCACCAGGATAGACCCTCGACTGTAAGAATCTAACAGCCGAGTGCGTTAAAGTGCTTCGGTATTATCGCAAATTAATTCAAGATATGCTATTGACTCATTCGGAGAGTGTAATTCGAGACATGTCCACTTCATATGGACCACCAATGAGACACTCGCAAAGATGGAACGATAAAGTTATTAATTTAGCACCAGGATAGACTCCCAACCGTCATAAATCAAACAGTCAAGTGCGTTTAAAGTGCATATAAATCATTAAATCTATCCGAATAATTGTTTAGCAAACGTCAACGCAAATAACGTCCGCGTAACATTATCGATTACTCTGGCACTCGTTCGGCCGTTGCTACAGTAATAAATGACTGTATGAACGAATTTGTGAGTGCTTACAAGACCGAGGCTAGAAATTACCTTATGTTCGATGTTGGTTTGCTGTGTTTTATCCAAATGAACTTTGATGATTTGTTTTCCATCCAATTTAACACGAATTCGTTTTCCAACGATTTCAGCAGGGTAAACTAAATCCTCTAGAATGGCGTCGTAAACAGATGTCAGTGTACGGCTGTAAACATACATTAGATAAGAATACAATTTAAACCCAACACTCTAGTTAAACGATATAAATTTGAATACCTTCTCGGTCTCTTTTGCTTGTTCTTCATTCTGGTTTTTCTGGTAGGTTTCGGTAAGATTTTTCTGTCACCAATAAACACGACGTGTTTTCCGCTAAATTTCTTCTCAAGTTCGCGAACTAATCTGGTTTGAATTTTTTGGAACTGGCCTCTTTGAGGCATCGGTACGTAAATAATAATCGACTGAAATGAAACACGAAATTAACACAAGTGAATTAACCAGCCACGAGTGATACAAACAATACGTACTTTTTTACCAAATAAATCAACTTCCTTCGCTTTTGTAATGTGTAATTCTCTAAGCTGCGCTTTCAAATCGCTGTTGACTTCCAATTCCAAAAGCGCCTGGGCGATGGAAGTTTCGAACTGGTCAGGATTTCCATCCTTCTTGATTATCTTCGGATGAACCATCTGTAAATTGTAACAAACACTTTAGAATAATGAATAACAAACGAAACACTCGATTTTATCGTAATAAATGGGTTGATTAGGAGAAGCCATGACTGACACGCGTTTCATTTTGAAGGTAATATTAGAACAGATATACGCCACGTACCTTAGTTCATCAATCGATTTATGATTATTTTTCCACTAATAACTCGTTTTTAAAAAGAATTATACGCAATATATGCATAAATATTAAATTATAATTAAAATTTACAACGAACGGTGCTATTCCCCGAAACACATCATTGGAAAGAAATAAGGCCGAAACATGGTTGCGTGCCCCGTAAATTTTTTCTTAGAGGGTTTCTGCGATGCGATTTTCTACAGCATTAAAAACATAATCGTGACTCATGTGAATGAAACGTGACATGATGGTACGTGAATCAGAAATACATCGAAATTACTTGTAAATTACTGGTAATTACTTCAGAATCATGCTTTTGAAAAAAGATTCAGAAAAGACCGAAATAATAACAAGTTCACAAAAATGATTCAAATGAAAAAATTGATAAAAGAAAAACTCTTATCTATATTTGTGAAAATTTCGGTGTTCCGACTTAATTAAAACTTCGTTTTGAACTTTTCCTTGTAAAGTTGCATGAAACCATTATTTTGATGGAATAATCCTGAATATTATTTTCACGCGCAACTTTCACTAATAAATATTCATATGTGAAATGGCCGGTGTTAATTTATTTCGTAATGCGCTAATTTCACGTTGCAAACCGATTCTATCACCAGCTTTTTGTCGTACTGTTGCAACAGGCAATATCCTTCAGAAGAAAAATGGTAAGAAAAGAAGAATTTGTAATGCTTTTCACAAAATTACATTCTTACTAGTTTGATTTTCCATCACTCAATGTGTTTCGTTTCAGAACTGATTACCTTGGAACCTATTGAACTTGCCACTGGATTGTATAAAAAAGATATCCTTGATCAACTCATAGAAAAAGACGTACGTATCATAATTCAATTCTTCGAGCATTCTTTTTACAAATTGAATCGAAAATGAATCAATTCAACGTGTAAATTCTACCACTACAATATCATATTACCATGCAGATTTTATCAAATTAATAGAGTTGTCTTTGACAGGATCCATATTCAGTGAAAACCATGAAACATGGGCCTGGATCGAAAGAAGAACCAAACATGATTCCTTCTGCTTTTGAATCCAGAATGGTTGGTTGTATTTGCGAAGAAGACTCTTCCTCAATTGTATGGATGTGGTTACACCAAGGTGAAGCTAAAAAATGTCAGTGCGGGTTTTGGTTTAAATTATATTATGAAGCTCCTGCCCTGGAAAAGGGAACATTGCAATTAGACTAACTTTGAAATCTAACAGCATTTAATTAGGAAAATTAGTAATCAGATCGGCAACGTTTTTCTCTCAATTTTCATCTCTCAAGAAGGGTTGGAAATAATATGTTCTTAATGCTGTTTTGGAATACGTTTCCTTTGTATATGTATGTTTTCGTATGTAAAGTGTTTAATGTTATTTATTGTTATTCTTGATACTGTAATAGAAATGAAACGCTGAGTGGAATTGTCGTTTTTTCATTTCAAAATCGAGCCTGATTGAGGGGATTTGTGAAGATGGAAAGAAAGAGACCAGAATCTTCAAGGTGATGAAAAATAATTCCAGTTACGATCTAGTCTTCAATATTTGAAATTGTATTGGTTTCCTTGGCTCATCGTGACTTTCTTGCGATAAAATTTTTGTATTTTCCTGACGAGTGTAGGCCAATTACAAGACCCACCTATGGATCCTCGATTTAGTTCCAGAAGCACTTGGAAAATTTGAAAAATTGTTCGTAATTTTCAAGTGTTTCAAACGATAAGGGCTTGAAAGCTTTATATTCATTTGCAAATACTCCTTATAATTTCTGCAAGCAGAGGAGAGATTTGGTAGAAAATGATTATTATCGATGTTGAAGGGAAGATTGAGCCGTATTATAACAAAACAAGAATTTGAAATTATAAATGAATTAAAATGATGTTGAACTTCAAAGTTCAAAAGAGGAAAGTCTGCAACTGGGAAAGGGGAAACTATTCCTATTGCATTGCATGAGGCTAAAGTTTATTTTCGTAAAAATGGTTCCTATTGCTGAATTATATCTGCCTTTCAATATTATATTATCCTTATTTCATAACCTTTAACCTTTTCCTTTTCGTAATTCGTACCCAATCCCACCCATCAAAGGTAAAAACTACTTCAATTCCAAAGTAAAAATGAAAAAGAATCGTTTTGCCCAGTCAATTATTCACACCGATGTGGAAACCGCATTCCGCAAATTCAACAAAAATTCAAAAAAACACATCGATGCGGTGGACGAACCATGGACGAACTTTTGACAAGTTTCTAAATTTGAAAAAAAATTCCTTCATTCCGTTCAGTCTTTAAAAAATAGTAATTAATTTCATCGCTAGTGTTTAATTTTGTTGAAATAAACACATCTTCACGTTTGTCTACTTATATCTAGGTAAGCAATACTTTTTTAGGGTTTTTTTCTTATAATGATCAATTGTTTCCAGCAACTCAATATTTCGATTATCAGTATCCTAATTCCAGTGTAAATTATTTTCAAAGTGATGTAATACTTAAATTTACTTTCTAATAGACTCAAAACTACTAAAAATATCATAATTCACTCATTTCTCCGTTTATGCATCTTCATCTTATCATCGTTCAATTTTTCTCACCACATCTGTATTTTTCCAGATATCAAACATGCCATTGTCGTGTCGATTTTACTCGGATCGTTATCCAGAAATTGACGATGTTGTTATGGTTAACGTAAGAAGCATCGAAGAAATGGGTGCCTACGTCCATCTGCTGGAATACAATAATATCGAAGGAATGATATTACTCTCTGAATTGTCTCGAAGACGTATACGTTCGATAAATAAATTAATAAGAATCGGTAAAACTGAACCAGTAGTTGTTATCAGAGTCGATAAAGAAAAAGGTACCCCAGTCGTAATCAATGTTAAACCAATCCATTAAATATCATTCTCACTTATACAAGTTTACTTCCAGGTTATATAGATTTAAGTAAACGACGTGTGTCTCCGGAAGATGTTGAAAAATGTACCGATCGTTTTTCAAAAGCTAAAGCCGTTAATTCTATTTTAAGGCATGTAGCCGAATTATTGAAATTCGAAACCGACTCTCAACTCGAAAAACTTTACCAGCAGACTGCTTGGTTACATGAAGACAAAACCAAGAAGAAAGCTTCCGCTTATGATTTTTTCAAACAAGCTGTGCAGTAAGGATTATAATTCTTCCATTCAAAATGCTCTTTGGTATTGGTACAGAAGATTTTGAAATAATATTTGATTTCAGCGACCCGAGTATTTTAGACGAATGCGGATTAACCGAAGAAGTGAAAGAATTATTGATTAGTAATATCAGGCAAAAATTAACCTCGCAGGCTGTGAAAATTAGAGCTGATATCGAAGTCGCTTGTTACGGTTATGAAGGTATCGATGCTGTCAAAGCTGCGCTGAAAGCTGGGTTGCTATGTTCTACCGACGATATACCTATCAAAATTAATCTCATCGCGCCTCCAATTTACGGTGATTATTTTCAGCCTTTTTTCCATCACTACCGAAATAAGAGAAACTAATTACTTATTTTTATGTACAGTTATGACCACCGCTACTCCTGAAAAAGCCGAAGGTCTAAAAGCCTTGCAAACAGCTTGCGATGAAATTCAAAAAAATATTCAACAGTTCAACGGAGTTTTCCAAATTAAAATGGCGGTAAGTAGCTTTATCACAGTTGAAATACTTGCGTCAAAGTTCAGTCTTATTTACTACGTTGTGTATTTTTATAGCCGAAAGTCGTTACCGCTACCGATGAAGCTGATCTTGCTAGACAAATGGAGAAAGCCGAAGCTGAAAATGCCGAAGTTGCTGGCGACGATGATGAAGAAGAGGAAGAAGAAGAGGAGGAAGACGATGATAGAGAACAGGATGACGAAAATATGGAAAATGGAGATGCATCGGATGAAAATTTAAATTAATATTATCGCAATTTAATGTAATTTATTTGTAATAAAAATTTTTATTCGATTTATTGTATGCAGCTGCAGTATTTTTTTCTGTATGAGATGGGTAACAATAGTGCGTAGTGAAAGTCTCAAATCATTTATAAAAAATACTGATTCAGTATTTATTTAAGGGCAGGGAAGTGGAGGGGTAGAAAAAGATTAACTTGCTTTTCTAGTTTATCAGAATAGCAACATCCTTCAATGAAATTTAAGTTAACCCTGTTTATTATTTTAAAAACCCAGGCAACGAGCAAATGCTTCGTTATTAAGTAAGTTTGCATTTCAAGTAAATAATTAATTACCAAGGTACTTGCGAAATTTTCATATATCTAAACGATGTAATGAAGAAATATTATGGATAATTCAAAGTTACCAAACCATCGATTGTGTTACTACAGTTACTACTCGTTTTACATACGAAACTACATCTGGAAAATTTTCAAACTGAACCACGTTAATGAATTAACTTTAAGTCGAATATATCAAAGTAACATTTCAAATCATCTTTTAACTTTATTTAAAATATACGACGATCTACCTCTGTGCTCGAAAAGCAAGAAAAAAATTATCTACACAATAAAAAAATCATAAAACAAAAATGCATAAAACATGAATGAAACTAGCTCGGTGTATGATTTTAAAGACGCAGTCTCAGAATGATGACAACGGGTGTTAGCTTTATTCATGAAATAGAAGCGAACAGTATTTCATTACACAGCGCATACAAGCCACCACTTTTTCAGCTCACTCGATTTTAACGTGCACGTAAATTTAATTATTTCGTGCGTACGATTTTATTACCCAGCGATTCCTCAATCAATCGAAATCATCTGATGGAATTACTATTTTAAATTTTTTCCTCCAATTTACTTACTATTTTTTATTTGGTGTTCGTTTTCGTAATCAACAATTTACATGTATGTGTATATATTCATTATTTTTCTGTATATTTTAAAATTTTACCTCTTTATTCGATACATTTCGATAATAAGTTCGTGTGTTTGTAAATTTTGATTTTTAAAGTTCGAGTGTAGTTGATGAAATGGTGCCTCATTGAGTTGGTAAGTTGATTAGGTAATCATTTTTATTACGAATTTATGAGATTTAAATAAGTATAAGTATCTAAGTTATAATGTTTTACTGTTTCATAAAAAATAAAAGTGCATTAATTATTTATTGTTTAGATGTACCGATCAAATATCGAAGAAATTACTCATCTCGTACGAAATTAATTTTGTAAATTGTAAAAAAATATTTGATGCGTTATCAAGTTCAAGCTTTGATTAAAAATGAAAGGTTTATTTGAAAAAGAAGTATACCTAATCAAAAAATCAGACTTTACAAGAGATCAGATGACAATCTCAAACTTTATTTAGTGGGTGAAAATTTGATAGGTACACAAGATGTTAAATTTTCACTCTAGTTTTAGGAAATTTTATGAAAATTTTTTAAATTTTGAAAAAATATGGAAGTTTGCCTAATACCTAAAATATATTGACCATAGATGGTTTATAAGTTAGCCTTTAAAACTACGTTTTGAAAAAATTGATGAAGGATTGCCTATCTAGGTACTTCTAGTAAAAAATTAACCTCACTGTTTTTTTGTGAAATTTTTTCTTAGAAATAATGTAGTAAATTTTTAAAATAAATCAAGTAGGTAAGTATGTTTCAATCAATTACAAAAATTATAAATTTTTTTAAAGCACATTTCATGAACTTATTGAGAAACCTTTCCAAAATTCTTGAAATTCATTTTCTAAAGATCCAAAACAAAACTAACCGAATAGGTACTATAGGTTTTCCAATAGATCGGACTTCGAAATTACACTCTCAAAAAAATTGACCTAATTTTTTCTGAGATGTGTTTATCAGGGGTATACGGGTGATCGTTTTGCATTTTGCATTATTTTTTGTATCACTAGACACAAAAAATGTTTTCCCCCATTTTTCTCATGAGTAGGTATGAAACAGAATTTTAATTAAACAATGTCTTAATCTTAATTTTTTTAGATTCATTTTTCTTTTTACTAATTTTTTTGCTGTCGATTATTTTGATTTAATTTCAAGTTGCGTTTTTAAAAACAAAAAGTTTACGTTTTTTTTCGATTTTTCGTTTTTGGAATTTTTGGTCACGTGTTTTTCTAAATACTTACCTACCTACATCTACTTTTTCCGACAATAATAAATCGCACCTCCAGTGCAATAACAGCACGTCTCAATAAACTTTTTTATTTTTGGTGTAAATTGAAAACTAATTAGTAATCATAGATGAGCACGTTTCAGAAAAAAAAATGAGGCTCAAATTTTTTTGAGATGTGTTGTTTATGCACTGAAGCCTGAAGGTGCGAAATTTTTTCTTAAAAACAGAAAAAAACAAAGTCAATATTTTTAAAATTTTCAAACATCACCCAAAATTTGGTTCTTTTTTGTTTTTTTTAAAGAAAAATTCACAATTTTTAATTAAAATGGTATAATTTGAACGAAAAACTTAACCACAAACCATTTCTTTGGGTTTCATTTTTTTCCCTTTTCGTTTTCAGAAACGAAAAAACGTTATTTTTTCGTTTTAAAAAAATCGATGACAATTTTCATCAAAGAAAAGCTGTCTATAAAACTATGGAGAAATGAAGACCTTTTTAGTTTTTAATACTAACCGTGCAAGTCAATTTTTTTGACCATCTTTAGAGATTTTGTTTTGGTACGTAGAATCTCAATGAGGGATTGACTAAACTTATATCGTTTTAGTGTTAAAAATTCTTCAAATTTGAAATTTTAACAGAATTGTTTAAACTAAAATTTTATTTTATTTAAAAACGAAAAAAAACTTGTTTTCATATTCGTTTTTGCAATCGCAACACTGGTTTACTCATCGAAGATTAATTTTTTTATTGAATTTGAATGCATTTTTAATTTTTTTAATTTCTTCATTGTCATTCTTTTAATACTTCAAAATAATTTGATTTTTTTAAAATTATTTGATTTTTCTAAATTGTTGTAATGTTGCATAAACTGGAAATCGTTTTCCACCCGGTAACACCCTCGGTGGTTTCAGGGTGGGGGAAGGCATGCCTTTGTGTTTGGTTGTGTGCAGTTGTAGCGACGCAAGACGAAGGCGCATTTGTTTCGTTTTGTAAAATTCCAGATTTCCAGCCATGACTCATTAATTTTTTAATTTTTTAATTCGGGTTCTTGTGTTCTAACTTCTAAGAGTACGTACGTTCTGTGATCATCGTGATCGTGCTTCAGTAATGTTAATTAAATATTGTAATATTATATTGTAAGGAAGATACGTAAATGGTAGAATTTGCGTAGCGGCCATGTTGTCGTTTGTTTATATTCTTTTTCGTTGTCGGTGTTTGTTCTTGCTATTTCGGCTTTTTGTTTGGATCGCGAAGTGATTTCTTCGATATTTTTATTTCAATCGTTTTTCTGATCGGTATCGGTATTGCATCTATTGTTTGTTTTACAGAGGACTCAATCGTACTTACGAATAAGTCTATCTCTCGTTACAGGTATAAACGTAGCTGTATATTTTGTTACTCGGTTATACGTGGAAATGTCGAAAATCGTGCTGCTGATTCTTTTCTCGAAGTTCCTGTACGTTTCGTCGAAGAACACCACGAGCAGCCCAAAATTGAACTACACCAGTGATGATTTTTCCCCCAATGGTACGTTGGATGATGATTATCCAAATTCTAATTGCTCCAACGAGTATTGCCTAGACGATGACGATTATCTTGATTTAATAATCGATCACATTCTTCCGACGCCATTCGAGTGGATCTTGATATTTATGCATACGGTAACGTTCGTTGTCGGTTTAGTCGGAAATGCGTTAGTGTGCATCGCGGTGTATAAAAATCGTGGAATGAGAAATGTGACGAATTATTTTATCGTGAATTTAGCTGTCGCAGATTTCATGGTGATTCTTTTCTGTCTGCCACCGACGGTCGTCTGGGATGTTACCGAAACCTGGTTCATGGGCACATTGCTGTGTAAAATCGTCCTGTATTTTCAGGTATGTTTTTCAAAAAATGTAATACGCTTATGTCCATATTTGCTCTGTAATACATAGCTTTTGACGCGACGGTTTACCGCTTACCAGCTAAACGTCGTCGTATTTCGTGAAGCTGCTGTATACTGACAATAATATTTGATTGTTATCGTGTTTTTGAACAAATTTTCATCTCTTGAACGTGGTCTTTGTTTCATCCGGGTACCTATGCAGAGTATTTCCCTTTTGCGTTGTTATATCAGCTACATCAAGTGTTTTATTATTTCAACTAAAAATTAGAATTGTCATTTACTTTTCCTCAATCATCGATGGATAAGTAAGGAAGGTAGACCAAGTAAAGGGGGAATTCGTCAACTCGAGGTTCTTTTGAATTGAAAATAAAATCACGAAATTCAAGTCATGGGATTTGTCGAAAAATTAGTGAGATAGTTTATTTTGAGAGGGGGGGGGTGGTCCCCCAGATAATTTTGAGCTCTCCAGTCCAAAAAGAGTATAAAAAATACGATTTTTGCTAGTTTTGAATTAAGTCACCTGCTGGAAACTTCAGTCATCCCTGAAAAGTTGCAATTTGAATTTCTATACTTTCCGGAATCATTGACCTCGAAATTGAATATCACTTTTTGCCCTCTACCAGTTGGTTGAAAAGTTGCAGATTGCGAATTTAGGGAATTTTTTATTTTTACCAAATTTAGATCGCGCATTCATACACCTCAAAATTCAGCCCACATTTTTTTGGTTACTTTAACAATTTTTGATGAAAATTTTCAAAAAAATTTCGTAACAGTGTTACCAGCAGTAATTTTATTTAGATATAATATAATTTTCATGAAATTTCAATTGTTTATTCAGTGGCTTCAAAAGTAAGCCGAAAATTTTTTGGTCATTAAAGTAAACCTGGATTGCATAATTTTTTGAGATTTTTTACATGCAGTGCTGCCAACTGAAATTTTCTTGAAATTACCGAAATAAAAGTGCAGTTAGCAGTAGTTTTGCAAATTGTTTGAAAAATGTTATCAAAAATTATTTGAATTTGGTTGAAATCAAAATTCCTTGGAATTCCCAACCTACATTTAATCCCTTAGTAGACTACAAAATGTGGTATCCAATTCAAAACGACTCGAACTCGAATTATTTACCAAAATAAGGCGGAGAATTTTTCATCCATCACTTGTAATAACGACTCTCAAGAAGTAGTTGAACGAAAAATTTCCAATCTCGGCCTAGAAATCATCATTTTATAGAAAATTGTTCGTTAAAATTCTCGGTGAACTCGACAGTTAATTTCCGTTTAAAATTTCCAATTCAAATTAAAAATCTTAACTTCGAAAACTTCAGTTTCTCTTTCATGTAATTAAAATAAGTAAATGTTCAATTTTGGGTCATTTGGGTTCTTGAAATTTTTAAATAACAAATTTCGTCCTTGTAACATTTTTTCTAGATTACATTGTAAAAAAAAATGGCAGGAGAGGAAATTAAATTTTTTCGCTACATTTATTTGTTTTTCAGAGATAAGTGCGTAATTTCGCACAATTATTTCTTTTCAATTTGACTGAAGTCTCACACAGGAGCTCAAAAAAAATTAATTGGATATTGTTTTCCGTGTGATTATGAGATTTCATCTTTCTTTGACGAAAATGACCAACATCCATGGGCGAATTTTGGGGAATGGATCTGAGGGGCTAAGTCCTAGGTCACTTCAGATGTTAATAAGCATAAAATAAAGAAAACCCCATTTTTATTAAAAACGAAACAGCAAAATAAAAAGCACAAACAGAATGAAACAAGAACGACTGGGGACTGGGCCCTAACACACCTACGAAATTTTATATGCTAATTTCGAGTCGGTGGAAAATCAAAGTTAGAAAAGATGCCTAAAATTTCCCCTGAAAAAGATTTTTTGATGAAAAAATGAATTGTGGATCAGGATTTTTTGAGTGAAAAATAGGAAAAATTTGCATATTTCACCAACTCCTTATTCCGAATTCTTTATCAATATTTATCACTTTTTTCGAAAAAAATTGTTCAGTGAAATGAGGTTATTTTCAAATACTGGCTCATTCCATGTCAACTCGACCAGGTTTTGACCTTGGGTCTTCCGATTTCGCTCAAATTTTTTTTACGAGTTCTCCTCGATGTTTTAATGAAGGAATCACCGTTATTCCGATCCTAATCCTTCGGAGGGGTGGGGGGTGGGGTGACCCTTGTAATTTTCGTATAATTAGAATTTTTTGCGAAATGGCTCAACTTTGAAAGAGCATATCTCGAGATTGGTTCGGTCTAAGATGAATCTGTTCATGCCTTTTTTTGTAGAGAATTGAAAGGAGATTCAAAATTGATAATCACTTTTTGAAAAATTCAAAGTTGAGCTTATATGATGGAAGCTCAACTTTCATGATGAGTAAAAAAGATGAAGGGCCTCATTTAAAAATCTAAAAAAATCACTATGAAGAGGACTCTATGTATTTTTCAACTAATTACTTTTCAAGATGGGATCTCAATATCCGTGGGAGGCACACGGTCCTCAATCTTGGTCAAAATTCAAAAAGAAAAAGAAAAAAGTGAAGTAATACATCTATTTCTACTAATTCGAAGGCGCTGAGTTCGAATATGTACTTAGTTTTTTCATTCGACCTCCCCCCCCCCTCATCAACCCCGTCCCCCTCGATAAAGTCAAAATTTAAAAAAATGAAAAATAACGTATGACGTGTCGTTTGTTGGGTATTTGAGGGCGCTGAGTTCGAATATTTGCTTATTTTTGGGATTCTACCCTTTAGTGCCCCCTAGCCCCTGATTTAGAAAAAACACATGCAAAAAAATTGGAAATAGCGTGTGTCATATCGATTTCTACTAATTCGAGGGTGCTGAGCTCGATTAACAACTTACTTTCTCGATCTGCCTCCTTCGTTTCCCACACTGACTCCCAAATTACTAAAAAATTTAAAAAATCGATGTGTTTTTTCAAAATTGGGGGTGAATCCCAAAAATAAGCAAATATTTGAACTCAGCGCCCTCAAATACCCAACAAACGACACGTTATACGTTATTTTTCATTTTTTAAAATTTTGACTTTATCAAGAGGGTTGATGGGGGGGGGGGGGGGGGTCAGTGGGGTCGAATGAAAAAACTAAGTACATATTCGAACTCAGCGCTTTCGAATTATTAGAAATCGATGTATTACTTCACTTTTTCCTTTTTTTTGAATTTTGACCAAAATTGAGGACCCCTGTGCCCCTCAGGGGTATTGAGATCCCATCTTGAAAAGTAATTTGTTGAAAAATACATAAAAAGTTCTCTTCATAGTATTTTTTTAGATTTTTAAATGGGTACTTATCATGAAAGTTGAGCTTCCATCACAAAAGCTCAACTTTGAACTTTTCAAAAACTGATTATCAATTTTGAATCTCCTTTTAATTTTCTACAAAACCATATGAACAGATTCATCTTAGACCGAAGCAATCTCGAGATATGCTCCTTCAAAGTTAAGCCATTTTACAAAAAATTCGAATTATACGAAAATAACAAGGGCCACCCCCCCGCCCCTCTGAAGGATTAGGATCGGAATGACGGTGATTCCTTCATTAGACCATCGAGGAGAACTCGTAAAAAAATTTGAGCAATTTTCAATGGAAATAAACACGAAAAATGGGGAGGGAGGGATAATTTACCTTTTGGAAGGGCTAAGCCCTCTCGGGACCCACCCTAAATCCGCCTATGCCAATATCTCAGACGTTGACCAAATTTTCAACTATCAAATCTTCCCTGGGCACGATGCGCAAAAGGACTAAATATTCATCTCATGCCTCAATTTTTGTCTTTACTACGAATTATGTTGGAATATTCCATTATGAGATAAAAGCAAATCATATTTTAGAAATTTCACATAACTTTTAACAAAAGAACCCCAAGCACATCAATCAAAAGATTCTACAAAGATGTAGTACCGAGAATGAATGATAGAAAATTTCACAATTAATTTCAAGCGACACGAGCCCAAAAGCCAGACACCCCGCATATTTTCGTATACGATTACATCAACCTCGAATATTCAAAAATACGTTGACATTTCGAGAAACAAAGTCGAGCCACTCGTACATGCAAAATCATCTCAAAGAAACCTCTCGAGTTTTCAACGCAGATAAACTGCAAAGTACTTGAATAACGAGCTTGTAACACTCGATAAGTAAATAAATACCCACTTCGCGTCACTTTAGTGGTACTAAAGTGTGCAACAATGAATGAACTTACGTTGGGAAACTTTCACAATACCCAGTATGTGCAATATCGAAAACCAAACTTTTCCACCAGATGAATAGGTATAGATATAGACTTGGAGGTAAGATGAGGCTGCAGCACGTATAAATCTCATAGAAGCCGAGCTCGTCGTACCAATTCGAGACGTTTCGTTTCATTTTACTATATTATGACCACGTAGTCACGTATTTTACACAATTACTACGTTAAATTCGTTAATAAAGCTTCGCACACATTATATCCCAGAATCACATATACTATAATTATTAATTCCATTTAGATGTATGGCACATGCAGTCTTTTGAAAGCCAATTTTTATAATATCCTTACGAGTAAATTGTAGCGCAGATTTCCTCATTCAGATATGGAAAATAATGCCGAAGCGTAAAAATACCGAATCAATGTGATTATAATGCGGCGAAAAATTATTTACGATGAAATTTTATTCGCCCATCTCTCCAATCTCAAATTCCTGCAATTCAAATTCAAGGTTCCATTGTTGATTTTGCTCTAATGTTTAAGTAACTAGTCTCTTAATATGTAGGTAGGTAATCTACTGTTCGATTAACCAACATTGCTGACTAATGCAGTTGTGATTTTCATTTGATTTTTCATAATTTAGGATTAAACATTTTTTTGGGGTGTACAAAGGTTCTTAGCCAATATATTATAATTTAATATCGCAAATCGATCGTCTGCTATCAGGGAATTTCTCAGTATGGGAATTACGACACGTGCACTTTTCATCGCCAAACAGTGTTGCACATGGTAAATTGAATCGTTAAACATTACACGCTCAGTAGGTAATTCGAGGTATGCTACTTTTAAAAGCCATTAAGTAGACCCATAATTTCAATTAAATGATTTTAGCGTTTTCGACTGTTTTTTTTTTTTTTTTTTTTTTTTTTGTTTCAACAAATGTTACCATACTTTGTTTCAAGTTTGTTTTTAAAGGTTAAATAATACAATAGAGGAGAATTTTCTATTTGAAATATGAGTTTGAAAAAATGTAAATGATGTTGAAATTCTGGTAAATGTGAAATACTTAGGTATTCTTATTAGGTACCTAGCTGGTAAGCATTGATACAATTTGACGTGCCAATCGCTACACATCATCTACGAATAATAAACCTTCACCTTGATATTGGAAGTTTTATAATGCATAGGGGTTCTCAAAGTAGATATATCCGAGGAAAAAGAATGCATACTCCGAAGGGGGAAAAATACAAAAATATTCAACTCAAATCATATTTATAGATGAGATGTCTAACTCTGCAACTTTTCATTTTAACTTTTACGTATGTGACGTAATATTTTAATTTTCTGTAATTTTTTCTCATTTTATGACCTCTGGTTAAATATTTCATCTGTTTTGTAAAAAGATTTTTTTCCATTGAATTTACATTATTTTTCATTATACGTATAACACTTCAACCTATGGTCAAGCATTTTTACTATTTAAATACATATTAGGGCTGAGATTTTTATGATATCGCATATTTGATAGCGTGATAGTAGATACCGCATACCATGGTTTCTTTTGCGATTCATGCATTTCTACGCCGAATTATGCAATTTGATATCGCATATTTTTGCTTATTTCGACGTAATTGCTTGAAAATGCTTATTTTAGCCAAAAAAAGGCCCTTAAACCGCTTATTTAACGCTTATTTCGACCGTTCTCGCATATTTGAAAAAAAAATCACTAAAAAACAGCATAAAAGTTGAAATTTTGAGCTTAAAAAAAATCAACTCTTCAAAATTAAAAAAAAAATTCAAGATTTTGTCTGTGACTTGTCGAACGAGTTTTCGATTTGTAGTCGCATCGTTTTCACGAAAATTTTAAAATAAAAAGTTCGATGTTTTTTCTTCTCATAATTCATAATTTTATAAAAGTTCGATGATTTTCTCACTTTACTTCTTTCCTTATTCTAATTTAGTAATTTTGAAAGCATTTCCGCATTCAGATTAAAAATACCTACATTTTGATATGCTGCATGGTGGGGTTTGATAGCGCATATAAATGCTTTTTTAGGCAATTTTAATCGCTTTTTATAAGCGCTTATAATCGATTTGATAGCGCATAAAAATCTCAGCCCTAATAATTATTCATTTTTAGTGTAGGCAAATTAGGCAAAAAACATCATTTTCTGGCCAGAAAAGCTTTTATTGCGGAAAACTGTCGAGAGAGGTCTCCTGAGTAACCCTTAAGAGTTACCACCCCCAGACCCCTTGCTATTTTTTTATGGGGGTTCCACCTCCCTAAAAAACAGTTTTCGCTTCTATCTACTTTGAATTTGATTTTTCGGTAAAAATAGCTCAGTACTTTTTTGTTCTACAGTTGATTTTCAATATTTTTTGTATGGTAATTTTTTTGTACGACCATTAGCGGAGGAGATAGAGAGTCGTGAAAGAAGGGGGTTATGGGGAAAATACTATCATTTGAAAACGTGATAATAGGTCTGGTTTAAAATCGTTCTAAACTGTGTGTTTCGGCCATAAAAATAGTAGTATTACGTAAATTGGTGGTATTAATACTCACTTGACCCCCTCCTCTTCCTATGTGCCCACCCCACGTGAACCATTTGTTATGATGTCTAGAGACTGCGATCAAGTCGCACCACCTCAGCCACTATTGCTTTTTGAGGGAGTGGGCTCTTTATGGGGGAGGAAATTGTTTTGCGCTGATTTCACTCAAATTCACGTGAGGGATTATGCAGATGTAGAAATATAACGAAAAAAAATTTCAGCCCCTCGACCGCAGAGGGCTGAGCCATCGCTTCCCAAAGGTGGACATTTTTGGTTAAAATGACAAAAAAACGAGTTTTCGATTGAAATCGTCCCAAAATTTTAATTTTGAAAATTTTGGTATTTTTTGTATACATTTTGAGATGACGAATCCGACTAGTCTTATCAACTTTTTCGTTCGGAGTGTCCCCCCCCCCCACGTCTCCTTTAAAAGTATACAGACGTGGTTTTTTCAGACAAAAAATGACCTCGTTACATAGGTGGCCCAAAAATGACGTTTCGCGAGAAAGTGAAAATTTTTTGATTTAAAATGTTCCATATGATGTCCAGAGCGTGCGGTGAAAATGCACCGCCCCTACTTCTTGTGCTTTCAGCGGGGTGAAGGGGTGAAGCTGAGGGGGCTTGTTTCAAAAATCATTTTTTCGCATCGATTTTGCTCAAATTCACAAGGAAAGTTGTATTTTCCCCAAAAAAATTTAGCCCCTCGGCACGTCAGGGGGCTGAGCCATTGTTTCCCAAGTTGAGCAGTTTTGTGAAAAACTACAAATTTCGCGAGAAAGTGAGAATTTTTTGCTGTAAAATGTTCATAGTGCGTGGTAAAAACGCACTGCCCCTACCCTTCGTGTTCTCTGCGAATGGTAAAGCGGAAAGAGACCGTTTAAAAAATTATTTTTCGCATTGATTTCGCTAAAATACACAAGGTAGGTTATTTGGGTAAAATGGGGGATTAGTGGCGTAGTAAAGTATTTTTTCTGAGGAGGAGGAAGGAGGGAGGGCGGGGGAGGGGGGAGTGACGGGAGTGACGTTCACGATTTTGTCAATTTTGAACCTGAAATTTGCAAACTTTAGAGATGAAATGAATTTGAAGTAAAATTTCGATTTCATAGAATCAGTGGTGTTGGAAAGTGTGCAGTGACGTACCAATGTCCGAGTATTGTAGGGAAAAAATCTCCGAATTTACGACTCGATTTTTGCAAAATTTCTATAATAAATTTATTCAAGCACGAAACAGGCTAACTTTTGAAATGGGATGGGGGTGGATGACACAAATTTTTCGACCGAACTAAATTTTTTGACAAGTTTTCCCTCTCATCTACTTCATTGCTTTTCCCTGGATAATTTCATTGTAGTTGAAAAAACCTATGAAATTTACTATTGTCCGGAGCGAAGCGAGTGTGGAAAATTTCAAGAAAAATTACAATTAAATTTGAAAAAAATTGTGGTTTCAATGTGAATACAAGAGAAGCGAATTTGGCTCGAGGGAAGCGAGGTCGAAAATTTTAGGAAACCTCAAATTCAAGGTGCAATAAAACAATGTTTTAGATTATAAACTTGAATGAAAAATCGGCTACTTTCACTTTGAAATTATTGAAGGAAAAATTCAATAAGACCGAGCACAGGAAAGCTAAAGCTTTTGAAAAATTTGATTTTCAATCATCGAAAATAAGCTCGAAGAATAAAAATTAGTTGAAATAGATTTGAGGAAAAATATGAAAGAGATCAGTTTTGTAGGATTTAAAGAAAATACAAGAAGGTCGAGCGCAAAGTTTTTGAAAATTTTAAATTTAGGAGGCAATTTCAGAGTTTGATTGTGATTTCTGAAAGGGAACGTCCCCCCCCCCCAAATTTTCCTTTTTTGGTCAACTTTTCCAACGTTTCTCATTTGAAACAAATTTTCCAGTTTTTTCTCCTGGTATTATGAGGGGGGGGGGGGGTTGAACCCCACCGATAGCTAAGTCCCTGTGTACGAATATCAAATTCAAATCGAAAACTTTCTATAAATCTCATTATTTTTGTTTTTGTCATCAACCTGTAAGCTTCGATAGTTTTACCGACTTTTCCATTTATGGAAAAGTCGAGTACTAAATTGTTCATCATGGTTGAAATGGACGTCGGGACCAACTTTTCTTCACGTTTTAGGACCTTCTGAACACGATAGGACGTGTGAGAAAAAACGAGGTTTCCTTATATATATATATATATATATATATATATATATATACGTTTATGTACACTTTTGTCTTTGAGTAATCTCGAAAGTGGTGAACTTTCAGAAGAAAACACATATCACAAAAATTGTAGAGGAAGGATTGAAATTTTGAGATTTTCAAACCGATTTGAAATCCATCCAGCCGTTGTCGAGATATTGAACTTTGAACTTTGAGAAATTTGACTGAAAAATGTACACTTTGTCCTTGAATAAACTCGAAAGCTGCGAACTTTCAGAAGAGGACACATATCACAAAAATTGTAGAGGAAAGCTTGAAATTTTCAGATTTTCAAACCGATTTGAAATCCATTCAACCGTTTTTCGAGATATTGACCTTTGAAGTTTGAGAAATTTGAATAAATGAATAAAAACGGTGAAAATGTGAGACATTTGAATGGAAAAGGTACAATTTTGTCCTCGATTAAACTCGAAAGCTGTGAACTTTCAGAAGAAAACACATATCACGAAAATTGTAGAGGAAGGATCGAAATTTTGAGATTTTCAAACCGATTCAAAATCCATTCAGCCGTTTTTTGAGATATCTTACTTTGAACTTTGAGAAATTTGAATGAATGATGTACACTTTTGTCTTTGATTAAACTCGAAAGCGGCCAACTTTCAGAAGAAAACACATATCACAAAAATTGTAGAGGAAGAATCGAAATTTTGAGATTTTCAAACCGATTTAAAATCCATTTAGTCGTTTTCGAGATATCTAACTTTGAACTTTGAGAATTTGACTGAAAAATGTACACTTTGTCCTTGAATAAACTCGAAAGCTGCGAACTTTCAGAAGAGGACACATATCACAAAAATTGTAGAGGAAAGCTTGAACTTTTCAGATTTTAAAACCGATTTGAAATCCATTCAACCATTTTCGAGATATTGAACTTTGAAGTTTGAGAAATTTGAATAAATGAATAAAAAAGGTGAAAATATGAGACATTTGAATGGAAAAGGTACAATTTTTGTCCTCGATTAAACTCGAAAGCTGTGAACTTTCAGAAGAAAACACATATCACGAAATTGTAGAGGAAGGATCGAAATTTTGAGATTTTCAAACCGATTTAAAATCCATTCAGCCGTTTTTGAGATATCTTACTTTGAACTTTGAGAAATTTGAATGAATGATGTACACTTTTGTCTTTGATTAAACTCGAAAGCGGCCAACTTTCAGAAGAAAACACATATCACAAAAATTGTAGAGGAAGAATCGAAATTTTGAGATTTTCAAACCGATTTTTAAAATCCATTTAGTCGTTTTCGAGATATCTAACTTTGAACTTTGAGAAATTTGACTGAAAAATGTACACTTTGTCCTTGAATAAACTCGAAAGCTGCGAACTTTCAGAAGAGGACACATATCACAAAAATTGTAGAGGAAAGCTTGAACTTTTCAGATTTTAAAAACGATTTGAAATCCATTCACCATTTTCGAGATATTGAACTTTGAAGTTTGAGAAATTTGAATAAATGAATAAAAAAGGTGAAATATGAGACATTTGAATGGAAAAGGTACAATTTTGTCCTCGATTAAACTCGAAAGCTGTGAACTTTCAGAAGAAAACACATATCACGAAAATTGTAGAGGAAGGATCGAAATTTTGAGATTTTCAAACCGATTAAAAATCCATTCAGCCGTTTTCGAGATATCTTACTTTGAACTTTGAGAAATTTGAATGAATGATGTACACTTTTGTCTTTGATTAAACTCGAAAGCAGCGAACTTTCAGAAGAAAACACATATCACAAAAATTGCTCAAAATTTCGAACCTTCTTCTACGATTTTTGTAATATCTGTCCCCTTATGAAAGTTCACAGCTTTCGTGTTTAATCAAAGACAAAAGTGTACCTTTTTCATTAAAATTTCACAATTTTTTTTTATTCATTTATTCAAATTTCTCAAACTTTAAAGTTCAATATTTCGAAAACGGTTTGAATGGATTTCAAATCGGTTTGAAAATCTCAAAATTTAAATCCTTCCTCTACAATTTTTGTAATTTGTGTTTTTTTCTGAAAGTTCGCCGCTTTCGAGTTTAATCAAAGACAAAAGTGTACATCATTCATTCAAATTTCTCAAAGTTCAAAGTTGTGATATGTGTTTTCTTCTGAAAGTTCACAGTTTTCGAGTTTAATCAAAGACAAAATTGGGAACAATTCATGACAGGAAAATATTAATGACGTAGTACGCGTGTATACGTATGCGTACGCGTGTATACGTATGCGTACGCGTACGCGCGCATGGGGGGTAGTTTTTACGTAGTTTAGTGACATGTATATCGTTGTCAACACATTTCGGCAAGCTGCTCCGTAGCTGAATGGACAGAGCGATGGCTCACAGTGCGGAAGGTCCCGGGTTCGAATCCCGCTGCCAGAATAATTTTTTGAAATTTTTTTTCATCGTAATTTTGGAATTTTCAAAACGACGATTTTTTTAGACCGACTGAATGTCAAGGTGAGGTGAGGTTTAGTCTTTAGGATTAACAATGCTGCTTTCGAGTTTAATCAAAGACAAAGTGTACATCATTCATTCAAATTTCTCAAAGTTCAAAGTAAGATATCTCGGAAATCCATTCGGCCGTTTTCGAGATATTCAACTTTGAAGTTTGAGAAATTTGAATAAATGAATAAAAAAGGTGAAAATTTGAGAAATTTGAATGGAAAAGGTACAATTTTGTCTTTGTTAAACTCGAAAACTGTGAACTTTCAGAAGGAAACACATATCACAACTTTGAACTTTGATAAATTTGAATGAATGATGTACACTTTTGTCTTTGATTAAACTCGAAAGCGGCGAACTTTCAGAAAAAAACACAAATTACAAAAAAGTCGGTAAAAATTGTAGAGGAAGGATTTAAATTTTGAGATTTTTTCAAACCGATTTGAAATCCATTCAACCGTTTTCGAAATATTGAACTTTAAAGTTTGAGAAATTTGAATAATGAATAAAAAAAAATTTGTGAAATTTTAATGAAAAAGGTACACTTTTGTCTTTGATTAAACACGAAAGCTGTGAACTTTCATAAGGGGACAGATATTACAAAATCGTAGAGGAAGGATCGAAATTTTGAGATTTTCAAACCGATTTAAAATCCAATCAGCCGTTTTCGAGATATCTTACTTTGAACTTTGAGAAATTTGAATAAAATAAAAAAGGTGGGAATTTTAGAAATTTCAATCAAATGAAGTAAAAGTTGCAGAACGCTTTAAATTTTTATTTTTCAAGAACCCCTGAACCAATTGAGCTGAAATTTTCAGAAGTGACAGAGGAAAGTTGGAAGGTGATACAGTAAAAATTTCAGTTCAATCGGTTCAGGTATGCCATCCACCAGGTAGCTGAAAATTGATTAACAGTTTTTTTGAAGCCCACTCAAAAAAATGTGATGACACACTGACGAAAGTAAATTTAATTCTCTACAACGTCCTTCACTAACTTTTTTGCGGGACGCCTCCTTTACTCAAAAACGGTCACTAAAGGGCGTAATGAGAGGTTCAAAACTCACATTTTGCATTTTGGCATTCAAATTCGGTAAAAGGGCACATTCTGACACATTGTGGGTCGCGGATTCCGAATTTGTCTTTGTTTTTACCGATTCGAATCTCCTGGAAGCCTGAGGGATGGAGGAGGGGAAAGGCTGAAATTTCAATTTCGGCAATTACTTTAAAATTATACATACAGCTTTTATGTAATTTGGGTTATGTTTCAAATTAGGCTTTGGTTTTTCGATTTCAGCCCCCTAGGTTCCCCTATGTACATTAGACAGCTTAGAGGTCCAAAATTTTGGAATTGGGTACTGGGCAAAAATTTTAATTTCGAGTAATAACTTGAAACTGATTTCAAAGGCCTTAGTTTTTCGATTTGAATTTCCCTAGATGTCATAAGGGGTATCGAAGTTCAAAATTTTGAACTTAACTTGAAAAGAAGCAATATAAATTATGTAAAAAGAATTGTTGATTTCAAATTTGGCCTTAATTTTTCGAGTTGAATCATCCTTCGATGCTAATAAATTTACATTACGTAGTATGTGAAAACCGAAAAGTCGGTTACCTTACGCGACTGCGTAAGGTTTTTCTTATTTTAAAATAGTATGAAAATATCAATATTGAGTTGTTTAGGAACTTGAAAATTCTAAGCTACAGATTCAAGATTGTACCGCTTTTTTCAAATTGTAACTATAAAATGTTGGAGGGAGATTGAATTTTTTTTCAAAACATGGTTTTTTTCAGTGTTTTTTTTTTTTTTTTTGTAAAATGAATATATGCCAGCTTCGTGCAGAGTACAAAAAATACAAATTTTGGAAAAAAAATAGTCAAAGTATGAAATTTTGACACGATCTACTGCACCAGAATAATTATTCCTGGTCATTGAGAAATCATCCAATCCAAAAAAAGGTAGGAAAACATTACGAATTTTGAAAAAAAAAAGGAAATAATTTTTTAAAGACCTGTAATCTATTAATAGTGGTGATATAAAAACGAACCAGGAAAACTACAACATAAATGAATGTGGTTTCGTACGATACTTACATGAAGAAAAACTATAGAAAATGGCAGAGAACCATGTAAATTCGATGAAGTAGCTGTAACCGAAACGTCTCTCGAGGCCATTTTACCAACGAAAATGTGGTCCAATTTGAGAAAAACTATGCTGCTTTCTTTCTTCATTTCTTTTCTCATTTTTCTATAGCCAAAAGGAGCGAGCAAGACTCACACTCGTATTCTACGTCGACTGTATCTACCTAATACAGAACAAACACGACGAATTTTCAAAATATTAAATATTTTTTCATTCCGTACACCGACAAAGAACTCTCGTTTTTTTTTTGAAATACTTACCAGCTACGTCGAGTATATGAATACTATTTTTTTTTGAAAAAAGATACACCTTAAAGACGGCGTCACCAATAATCTTCGCAAATGATTAAAAATACGAGTCGAATAACACCGCGTGAAATTTTTTATCGCTCAAACCACACGCTTTTATACTCGTATTTTCCAAATAACGTGTCAAATACAGATCCAATAGTTCCAATACCTTTATATTTTTCATTTACGCGACTACATTCGACCTTATCAAAAGAATATCATACATATAAAATTTTACTTCGCGACGCGAGCGACGTAAAACTCAAACTCGAAAATATTTTCCAAGCAAGTTTTTCTCATCATACGTATATAATCGACCACCTAAGTATATAATAATTCGCGAACGAAAGATGAAAAAAACCTTACCATAAATAAAAGCCATTTTCGAAATACAATTACCATTTCACATGTAAACTACACATTTCGATACATGAAAACGTAAACAGCCTGCTATACAGTAAAGTAACGCCGGTTAATAAAATATTATCGAATGGGGATTTTTTGCTTTTCAAACGCGATGCCAACGCTTCATTGTTTGTAAAGCAATTTCATGTTCGAAAGGAGCTCGTTCAAAATAGGAGAAATCCGTTTTGAAAATATCTTTTCGAGAAGTTTACCAAAAAAAGCGTGACGAGCCTTGTTAAGAATTATGATTCGGTTTCGGATTGTTTTAAAGTGAGATTTTCTGAATTTGAAAAATGAATCCGCAAATTAGAAATCATTTTTCAGCGGTCACTTATTTAAAGAAGCATTTTTTTTCTCGACGAGATTTGAAAAATTGCTTTTACAAAGCTGATTACTATAATACCTTCGTTATTTATATTCTACTTTTCGTAATTTACTGCGGAAAATTTACCAAGATGGTTTGTTTACGCGCAGTACCCGAGTAAACTGAGGGTAAAAATTTATTCAAGTATCGCGGATTCCATTAGATGAAAAATAATCGTCGAATTTTATTAGTTAGGTATTCGGTCGTCTCTATAATAATCCATACCTTGGATAAAACTTAGTTCAGCCTTCCAGTTTTTTTTAAAAAAGATCATTGTACCAATCATAAACTTCACCTGTCTTCTTAGAAGTGAATGCGAAAGCGAATTTATTTCGCTTTTACGATAAATTTGTCCCATACTCCATTGTAATAGGATTTTAGGCTCGAATAAGTAGCTTCGTGTTTCACGAGCACTTCCCACACAAATGTCACCTTCTCCTTTGAAATTTTCGTGGACTGATAAATCAAAAGGAGAATTTTTTATTTCATTCGCCAGATTTATCTGCATGGAACTGTGCCTGTAGATTTCTCCAGCCACTAATATTCTCAAATTAGCTTCACAATTTCTTTTTGTAATTTGCTCCATTCTAAAGTTTGAAAATATCAAAAGATGAGTGATGCTTTTTTCTGTAAGAAATTGTGACGTAATTTCGAGAAATGGAGAAGGGGTGAGTAAGGTACAAAAAAATCATTTTCGTTTTTTTTTTTCATGATTTCTACGAGAAATGGACAGAAAAATTCGAGAAAGTAATTGAAATAATTTCAAAAATGCTCCCAAAATTGAAAAAAGAATTTTTATCATCAATTCGATAAGAAATTGTACTTGAAATTCGACTAGAGAAGTTAATTTAAAGCGTGTTTCATGCTCCAAGTGTCCCTAAAAAAACCTCAACCCTTCAAAAATTGAAAAAAATTTGTTTTTGATATCGATTCAAGTCTGAAATGTTGGAAAGCTAAAAAATTTTAATTGAAGTACGTTTACTAGCGGCCAAGCTAACGTAATCGAGGTGTCTTCAGAGGTCGGTTTCGATTTGCGGACCCCTTTTGTTATATTAATTAATGACATAAAGGTTGGACATTTGGGAACCAACGAGATTCGGAATCAAAAATGAACTACGAGCGAACGAGTAATTCACATTTAGGACGAAGTACTCTCTCATCTTGAATCAGTGAAAAGTCATGCTCAATTGCTCATAAGTAGTCAGAATTGCAGCACAGGAAAAATCAGCAAAATTCTTTGATTTTCAGCGAATTTTCACTGATTTTTCAAAAAAATTCACTGATTTTTTATCGAATATTAGAGATTTTATTGAATTTTCCGTGAATTTTCACTGTTTACTTTCAGTGAAATTTTTTTCACACAAATTATTTTTCAACTCAAAAATTATTTCCTCTAAATTTTTTTCAGCTGTAATATTTTTATTTACAGAAAATTTTCTCAATTGACAACCTTGAAATTCAATTTTTTGATCTTAAAATTTTTAAACCTTCAAATCCTCTTAAAATTTTTCCATCTTGAATATCTGAAATGTAAAATTTTTTCGATTTTTTATCCTTAAAATATTAGAGTCTGAAAGTATTTTGAGAAAAAATTTTAGAACCGAAAAAAACAAAATTCCTAGGTACCAAAATTGGAAAAAAGGAAAAGAAATGTGAAGTTGAAAAAAAATCTATTAGAATTAATTGAAAAAAAATAGTGAAAAAACTTTTAGAGTTGAAAAGAATTTTGAAACAGCATTTTACAATAGAGTAAGAAAACCTAGTGAAAAAATTTACAAAATATTTCCGAATAAAAAATTGACGAGCTGAGAAAACATTTTTTATTGGAGTTGAAAATTTTTTGAAAATGGACTTGAAAAAAAATTGAGTTGCATGGTAATTGAAGACTCGCATGACTCAAACAGGAAAGATTCCGTCATTAGCGCCATTTTCTTTTTTGTGCCTGATGCATATTCCGTGTAAATTCACTCGTGGGGTTAAGTTTTAAAAATGAAATTCGTGTGCTCCTATCGACTTCCATTGATTTCCCCCTGGTTTTTAAAAATAATTATTATAAACACCTATACAGTCAACAATTTTATTTAGTGAAAATTTCATCAAGGGCAAATTCATTCAGCGAAATTCAATCATATAGCTGAATTTTTGCTGAATTTGCACTTGATTAAAAGAACAAAATGAGTATTCAATATCGATAACAGGTTGGATCGCAAAGCAAAAGGTTCAATTCTGAATAGGAATCTATGAGCGGGGTGATTCTTTACTATCAGTTATTATTTTTCCATTATGGATCGCAAAAGGTTACTTTTCAGCTGTCAAAGTCCCTTATTGTGGTTCGCAAATGCAATACGCCCTCTTCAGAAATTGAAATTTCTCTACCTTCTCTCAACTTTTTACGATTTTTTTTGTTGGAAATTTACTCTTCTTGCCTTTTATCACCCCCCCCCCCTCATAAAAAATTTTAAAAGACGTTACAATAATTTTTCAAAAATGATTTTTTTTTGCTATTTCAGATTTTTCAGATTTTTTTTCTTGTTTTCCGAACTTTCAACTGCTTTTGATCTACCTTGAAAATCTCGACATGGAAAAATGTTGAATTTTCAGAATGGGGTGTGATTTAGCTAAATGTCTAACAGTCGTGTATAGTCCAGTAGAATTAACATTTCATAGGGAAAGACTCGGCGGCCAACCGATTTTTGGCTTTAATAGTCCATTTTCATGTCCTGAACATGAATCTGAGGTGTCCGGTCCCGTCCGGTGTGCGCGTCTCCCCCAAATTGTGGATCTTTGCTTCCAAAAACAGGGTTTTGGCCCATAACTGGCTAAATATTGGCGCTAGAGCAAAAATGAGGTCTATGAAACTTATTCTACGTCAAATTTCCTATCAGATGACTTTTGAATGGTATTCACAAACCCAAGAGAGCTGGAGCTATAATTGATCAAAGGGAGGGGGTTTTATCCCAAAATATGATTTTTGGCTAATATCTGCTGAAATATTGATTCTAGGGTAAAAATGAGGTCTACAAAACTTAATCTACATCAAATTTCCAATCAAATGATATATGAATGATACGCACAAACCCAAGGGGGCTGAAGCTACAATTGAGCAAAAAAAAAAAGAGGGTTTCAATTTTATTTATAATACTAGTTAGTCGACAAAAAAATTTTGTTCTGTGTTACAGTTCTAAGGCTTAAATTCTGATTCTAGGAATCGAAATACACCAACATACTTATTCGTGGCTTTCAAAGTTTGCTTGGAGGGTGTGGGTGTGGGAGGGAGGGATGGAGGGAGAGGGGGGTCAAAAAATGAAGTTTTTCGAGAACAATAAACACGAGCTTGAGAAAAAAATTTCAAACAATTTTTTTGGCCTAGTCTTATAGAAAATTTTACGGCGAATCGAATGGAATGAACCGCAGACCTCTATCTCATTTAGAAAAAAAATCAAAGCCTAAAGTTTCCTAAATTCTATGAACAAATCTCATTTTTTTTTGCCATTCCTACCAAAATGTGACATTTCTGAGCAAACTAAGCGTCTTACGACAAAAATGATGAGAACCAAAATTACAGAGAATCAAATTTCCTATCTGGTAAAAGCGGTTAGATTTTTTTGGGACGCATAGTTTTCAAGATATTTTTGTGTAAAGTTGAACATTAGTAACTTTTGGTAGCCAAAAATTGATTTATTTTTCATTTTTTTCTCAATTGCCCAGGGTGTCTACCAATTTTTTAAAATCAAATTTCGCGACTTTTTCGCGACCTTTTTTTAAGGTATCTAGTATTTACCTCTCAATTTGACCCCCCCCCCCCCAAAAAAAAAAAATCAACGAGATCTTTATTATAGAAAAAAGTTTATACACGGAAGAAAATACGTCTTTAATTTTGAAAGAAGACAATTTTTCACAAAAATTTTCCAAAAGTGAGTTATTTTACGATAAAGAAGAGAAGTAGTTACTGCCCGAGCGAAGCGAGGGTGAAAATTTTACAAAAAATCATGTTAGAACGGATAAAATTGTTAGATGATTATTGAGAAATAAATTCATGGAAAGTCTGAAATATTAGCAGATTTGGCCCGAGCAAAGCGAAATTTTTTCGAAGAATTTATTTAAAAAACAGCAAAAAAATACATATTTCCAAATTGTTTTCTCCTTTAAAACATCCCTTAGAAAATTACAAAATTCTCCAATTATTTTAGATTTTCCTGACAATGGACACAATATTACCTTTGAAATTCCCAATCGTGATCGCAACTTAGTCTCCCTCAAGAACATATTTTTCCGCTTCAAAATATTCAATTGTCTGAAATAGAAGGGAAGAGGACGAAGAGGTACATAATTTAAGAATGGGTTTTTTAAATTTATGAGCCCAAGCGAAGCGAGGGCGAAATTTTTAGAAAAAATGTTCAAAAAGGTGAAATTTCTTTACTTTTTCTGTTTTGTAAAAGGCGAAAAAATGGAAGTAATTTCGGAAAAATTCGCGACTTTTGATGAATTTTGGGTAAATTTCGCGACTTTTTCGCGACTTCAGCGACCTAAATCTAAATTCGCGACTTTTTCACGACTTTCGCGACTTTCGCGACCGGTAGACACCCTGATTGCCTCTATTAAAGTTTAACTTTACTCGAAAATATCTTGAAAACTATGCATCCCAAAAAAATCTAACCGCTTCTACCAGATAGGAAATTTTATTCTCTACAATTTTGGTTCTTATCATTTCAGCAGATATATAAGCCAAAAATCAGATTTTTGGAGAAAACCCCCTCCCTTTGATCAATTATAGCTCCAGCACCCTTGGGTTTGTGAATACCATTCAAAAGTCATCTGATAGGAAATTTGACGTAGAATAAGTTTTATAGACCTAATTTTTGCTCTAGCGCCAATATTTTGGCAGTTATGGGCCAAAAACCTGATTTAGGGGGCAAAGATTCACAATTTGGGGGGAGACGCGCACACTGGACGGGACCGGACACCTCAGATTCATGTTCAGGGCATGAAAATAGACCATAAAAGCCAAAAATCGGTTGGCCGCCGAGTCTTTCCTTATGACCCCCTTTTTTTGGCTAATTCTACTGGACTATGTAAGCGTTGCATGCCCTGGTTTTGTCCTGATGTTTTGTTTTTATCTCAATTTTGTCTTGATCCTTTGTTAAAAATGTCGAAATGTTCTACTTTTTTAATCACATTTTTAAAGAAATTTTACCGACTTTTCTTGAAAAGTCAGGTACTAAATTTGTTGGCGCGGTGAGACTTGGGGTCTGGGGTGAGTTTTCTTTGCGTTTTGGGTCATTTGTAACACAACTGTACCATTCGTTCATTTTCACCTGTCCTTATATATATATATATATATATATAGGCATGCTGCAGCCTTACGAGACCCGTTTTGGATATCTCGCTATCCTTATTAAGCCCGTTTTTACCTTGCGAGACCCGAAATCGGGTCTCGCAACGTCATGCCATATAAAGTGGTTTTTCATTATGTATGCATACTCAGGAGTCTGTAGGCAGAGGGTCTCGCAAGGTCGTTTGTATATCTTTGTATATGATTTACCTCGCCTCTCTGCACACAGCAACATTTGGAAACTTCAACCATGCGCCATTCAAATACGAATCAAGCTAAAGGGATGGCGCTTGCACAGTGAAATTCATCTCATTTTCTATTATTTTTTCCGCTCCACACATCGGCGGTATTACCCGACCCTTCATTTATGCCGATTTTTAAAGTTTCGGGCCTCACAGTGCCTGTATTATCTCCTTTTGCAAAACGGGTCTCGCAAGGTTAGTATGATCCATATATATATATATATATATATATATGGATCATACTAACCTTGCGAGACCCGTTTTGCAAAAGGAGATAATACAGGCACTGTGAGGCCCGAAACTTTAAAAATCGGCATAAATGAAGGGTCAGGTAATACGGCCGATGTGTGGAGCGGAAAAAATAGTAAAAAATGAGACGAATTTCACTGAGCAAGCGCCATCCCTTTAGCTTGATTCGTATTTGAATGGCGCATGGTTGAAATTTCCAAATGTTGCTGTGTGCAGAGAGGCGAGGTAATTCATATACAAAGATATACAAACGACCTTGCGAGACCCTCTGCCTACAGACTCCTGAGTATGCATACATCATGAAAAACCACTTTATATGGCATGACGTTGCGAGACCCGATTTCGGGTCTCGCAAGGTAAAAACGGGCCTAATAAGGATAGCGAGATATCCAAAACGGGTCTCGTAAGGCTGCAGCATGCCTGTATATATATTTATGTATGAAATTTGTGGTCGATTAAACTCCGAAACTGTGAGGTTTGAGAAAAATTTGAAAACGTCGCGCTGTTGGGGCATTGCTGAACCTGTGAGATTTTAAGTTTTATCGAAATCGGTTGAAACGTTTTTGAGAAAAATCAATTTTTGTGATTTTTTTATGAATTTCATGTGAAAATAGCGTTGCCTAGAAGCGATTCTTGTCTGAAAAAAGGCCTTCAGGGTGTCCAAAAGAATATAATGAAAATGCATGGCAAAAATTATTCAACCAACTTAATTGAAAAATTTTAAATCTGGTGTCAGTCCTGGTCTATTATCATTCGAATGTACATGATAGTAGAAAGGATCCATTCAAGATGAGCTTTTTCAGGTTACGAATTCATCATTTCCGGTTCCCATCAACTTTGAAAAAAAAAAGAGGTCTTCAGGGTGTCCGCAAAAAATTATAGGTAAAATGCCTAGAAAAAATTTCCTCATCAACTTAGTTAAAAATTTTTAAATCTGGCGTCATTCCTAGTCTATTACCATTCGAATGTACATGATGGTAGAAATACAAAAACCCCTCGATAATTATTATCTTCTTTAGATGATGAATTCATTGTTTATGGTTTCCATCAACGTTGGAAAAAAAGAGGTCTTCAGGGTGTCCGAAAAAATTTACAATAAAAATGCATAGCAAAAATTCACTAATCAACTTGATCGAAAAATTTAAAGTCTGGCGTCATTCGAATGTATATAGTCGTAGAACAACAGGACACGCTCCACTATGAACTTCTTTAGGCGACGAATTCATCATTTCCTGAATTCTACTCCTTTCCTTCCCATTGTTCGATTTTTAAAATTTTTTATTTTATTTTATTGTAAAAGGATTTTCGGTTTATGCTCCTCCTTCACCAAACTAGCTACGTTACTTTTGGACTTTGAAACATGCAGTTGAAAATTTATGCAGATTGTTCATAAAAAAAAAAATTGTTCAAGTCTTGAATGTTTTGTTTTTTTACAGTTCTTTGGAATTAACTGTCAATTTAGAATATTCAAAAACGGAATCGGCAAGAAATCGACTAAATTTTGAATTAGAATATGGGCTCAGTTTTTCATCGGATCCCAATGAATTTCCTATCACCTCTCCTCCCCCCGCCCCTCGCCGATGAGGTGAAAATTTAAAAAAAATGAAAAATAACGTGTAACGTGTCGTTTGTTGGGTTTTTGAGGGAACTGAGTTCGAAAATATGCTCAGTTTTTTATCCGATTCTTCTGAGCCGCCTCCCCCCCCCCCCATCGTCTCCCTAAAACTAGGAAATTACTTGGATTTAGGTTAATTTTGTATTCAGTCATTTTCATTGTATCAAAATGAACCCCTACAAATAGCTATTGATGACAAAGATGATTTTTTTGTAAGATAATACATTTTGATGAAAAAATTCATGCATAAAAACACGAGAAAAGTCGGTTACCTCACGGTTTAGGCGTGAGAATTTTTTGATTTGTTCTCCCCCCTTTTTTCAAAATTTTGCAATTACTTCATTTAAAAAATTTTCAATTCATTTTTTTCACCGAATGAAAAAAAACTGGATAGAAATGAATTTCTTTTCCCTTCCTTTCCCTCTCTCCAAAGAAATACTGAAATGTTTGAACGAGAAAAAAATTTGATTCACTCTATACAATCACTTCTCCACCTCCAGTGCTATAGTTCAGCATCGAATACCCATATTTTGAAAAATTTCAGCCGACACTGCGAAAATATAAAGCTCGACAAAAACAAAAATATAAGCTGATGAATGACACCGCGTTGTTACGTGGTTAATGAACCGTGACATAATAAATTGTTACAACGTTTGGTGGTAGCTCGTCGGCGCTCAGATCTTATTGAGTTAGTAATAGCTTTTGTAGGAAGTTTTCAATACGTCTAGTTAATGATCTTTTTGATAATCATATCAACAGAATGTAAGCTCGGTATGTACGTAGAGAGTGCGGAATAGTGTTATTTGAGATGTGGGTTGAAAATGCGGTGATTTTTCAAAACCAAAAATCTAGGTCACATGTGAGAAAATTGTAATCGTAAATGCAACCGCATTCTACGTCTCGTCGAGAATTTTCAATTAAATTTTCTTTACGGTTGGAAGAAGGAAATTACTTCGCAGACTTTTTGACTTCGTCACATTTCGATAAACTTTTTCATTATTTTAAGATTCCAAACTTGGGATTATAAGCCCACGTAGGTGTATTGTTTTATTAAGTCTTAAACACTCGAATGTGTGTTGAACTGACTTTCAGCTCTAAAATTTTCTTTCTTCACCCGAGTGTTTTTACTTATTGCTGGTGTTTGAAAAACACAAATAACGAAAAACATGAGAAACCATGAAATAGAATATAATCTGCAATGAATATCAAATCAGAGAGGAGAAAAAATTTGAAAATAAAATTCGATCTATGCAAAAATCAAGAGAAAACGATGAATAATTACACGGGCCAGCATTTTTAAAACTTTTTTCTGCTTTATCAACGTTGACAGGTGATTCTGATCTATTTTTTGATAGAGTTCGAATATGATTTCAGTTTTTCTCCATCACGTCAGGATTTTTTATAATTTAAATTTTTTGTTGAAGATTTGTTTTACATTTTTTGATATAACTTTTGGTACCTGGAGCTCATTTTCTGAAAAAAAATGGTCTTACAAAAAAATTGATTGAACATAAATTCTGGAGCGTAAAATTTCCTTCCTGTAGAATACAATTAGTTTTTTCCTCAAGCTTTCGAGATGTTTTAGTTGAAAGTTCTAAATTTTTTTTGGAGGCTTGATTTTCTCAGAAAATCTATTTTTTGTAGTGAATCACTGTTTCAACATTTCTCATTTGTAGCTATTGAAATATCACAGGTCAGCGATTCAATAATTTTTCCTGCGTAATTGATTTTGATTGGCAATTTTGATTTACCTTTTAGTCCTGAGTTTGAATATGATTTCAGTTTCTCTCTATTTCGTCAGGATTTCCTCCGATTTGATTTTTTTTTACACCTTGAAGTCGATTTTTTTTTGAGCATAGGAAGGGTGTTACGAAAAAATGTATAGAACATGAATTGTAGAGCCGTGAAATTTCATATCTGAGGAGTTCAATTTTTTTTCTAGGGAGCTTGAGTTTCGAAACATTTTCAATAAGAGATGAAAGTTGAACTTTGAACTTTCGACTGAAATATCTCGGAAGCTTAGCTTTCTAGAAAAAACTAATTGGGCGCTGCAGAAAGGATATTTTACGCCCTACAATTTATGTTCTATTCTTTTTTTTTTGTAAAACCCTTCCTTCGCTCAAGAAATTGACTATAGGTGTCAAAAGTTATTAAAAAATGTTGAAAAATTCTCAACAAAAAATTCAAATTGTGAAAATTTTACTCTATAAAAATTACTCATTTTTCGAACAGCATCATAGGCGCATCCAGAAATTTCATAAGGAGGGGGCTCAGATTTTGAGAAAAAAATGGGGGGGGGGGTCAAAATTCAATGAAAAAAATGAAGTAACCTGTTATTTCAGTGGGGCTGCAGTAGTTGGGGTATTTTCAGTTGGCAAATAATATATACCTACAGATTTGAGCGAAAAAAATTGAAAAATGGGGCGATTTATTGATTTTTTTAGTCAAAAGTACTGATTTTTTCTGATAAATGGGACATTGACTGAGAAATTAGTAATTTTTGACTGAAAAATCAGTGAAAAATTATTAATTTACTGCCCGAGCGAAGCGAGGGTGAATTTTAAAAAAAAATCATACTTTTCTTTGACATTTTTATGATAAAAAAATCTCCTTGCCAAGCTTGAGGGGGAGGGGCTCGAGCCCCCTGAGCCTCCCTTGGATGTCCCCTGAACAGCATTTCCTATTTTGACTTGTGTTATGTGTATGGCACGAAAAAACAAAAATAACGTAGTCAGATAATGAAATGTTGTTTTTATTAGGAATATAGACATTTTTTTCGATTAAAAATACCTATTTAAGACAATAGTAAAATGATCGATTACCGAGGTGATCAAATAAGATTTCGAATATTTTTATTTGGAAAATTGTATCTATTCATTGAATCAATCCTGTTCCTTTTCTACCCAAATTTTTCCACAGAATCTTTCAGACCGGTTTGATATGAATTTTTAAATTTCATCCAATCGAAAATATCTACATACCTATAATTTTCATCCAGTTTTCAAGGTGTAATGTATTCCTCGAAATTTTTTCGTCAACGTATTGGAATGAGGCTTTTTCCAAGATGTTATCAGTGCTTGTAGTTTGGGTTTATTCTAAACGGCGAGATGAAAAACACGTTTCATTTTATTAAACCAACCACCTATTTACACGCATAAATGAACTACTCCACTGGATAAAAGTTTACATCTGCTATTTTTGGGCCAATTTTCAATTAATTATAGATATAACGTTGTACATGTGTCAGGGGTAGCTGTACGTGTCAATGATTTGTTTACAAGAGATGAACCTTGTAAATTACATTGAAAACAAAAAGCAATCTTTGAAGGGATTAATCATTCGACAAAAAAGGGTATGAGTTAGATCGTTTGTCGCGGTTTTGATTGAATACTCCCGAATTATGGTTCTCGTTGCTGGATAATTTAAAAGCTGCGTTTAATTTTCTTCGATACACGAGCGAATTTTCACTCCGAATTTACAATCTCCGCGTTTACATCTACTTGAAGGAAATTAATCAATGTGTATGAGATTACTAAGTTTTTGTTTATTTTGATTATCATTCTGTTTTTTATCGTGTTTACAAAGTACTTGGATTTGGTGATTTACTAATTTTACTGGCTAGAATTATAACCACAAATAGGAGAATCAAATTGAAAAATTCCATTGATGTCATGTACACCAGTTTTGAAGTATCTTCTATAGCACTTCTGGTATAAATTGGCATGTTATTTCGAATTACATGTTTATTATTCCATGTGTCTAACACGTTAATTTAATTAACTTGAAAAATGCTCGAATGATGGAAAAATACGTAGACCAACGAGAACAAGGTATAAGTTCTCATTTTCCCACCGAAAAGTTTAAAATGAAATTTTCAATCCTTCACTCATTTTCAAAACATCAAAATTTCATACAATAAGTACTTAATGGTTATTCCATCACACTTCGACTACTCTCTCATTCTGAATCAATGAAAAGTCACTGAGAAATAGTCAGAATTGCAGAACAGGAAAAATCAGCAAAATTCATTGATTTTCAGCAAATTTTCGCTGATTTTTCAAAAATTTTCACTGATTTTTCAGCAAATTTCATAAATTTTACTGACTTTTCATTGAATATTCACTGATTTTCCAATAATTTTTCTCACTGATTTGTTTTCAGTAAAAAAATGTTCACTGATTTACTCCTGTGCTCCAATTCTGACTGTTTCTCAGTGATTTTCGATAATTTTCACTGATTTAATTGAAAAAGTATGATTTTGAACCTTGATCTTTGGATTTTGCTCAATAGGCTATTATCAACTTTTTTTTTGATCTGGCCGCCCCCCCGTTCCCTTCACAAGAGCCCAAAATTGGACCGAAAAATGTAGTTTTCTGTGATGTTAAATTCAAAAATCGAATTTTTTTATTGGTTGAGATCCCTCAAACGTCCCCTCACCCCATCCCACCACGTTTGAATACTTTGTTTATGAAAATATGAAGTGGCATACTTATTGTTAATGTTTTTTGAATCGCTGAGTTCAAATATAGAATTATTTTTTGGTATGACTTCGAAAAGACTTCGTCCTGTTGGTACTTGGGATTTCAGAAGGAAAATTCGAGGTCAAAGTTGGGAAGGAACGGTTTAGACAGGAATTTTCCTAAAAAAGGGGTCCATATTCGAACTCAAAAAATATTACAAACGATATGGATATCCTTTTTAATATTTTCATGAACAAATTATCTAAAGGCGGTGTGGAGGCGGAGAGAAAGTGGCGGAGGTTTGGAAACGACAATTTTTTTTTTAAAACTCGGCATCATTGAAAACACGAAAAAACCACATACCAGAATTTAGTGAAGCGTCAAGTTTCACTGCGCCTCAATAAACGATAAACCACTCGTAGTTTTGATTTTTTTGAATTTTTAACCGAAATGGTTGGACACTGTGGCCCTTCTCCCTCCTCCCATAGATTAAGAATACTGCTTCGTGAATAGCCCAAACATTTTCCCCATATCATATAAATTTTTCATCACACCATACACATCGAGAAGATCGTGAGACAGTGTGTCCATTTTCTGGAAAACATGGAAAAATCAGGAAATTTTGGGATTTTCTCTGGAATTTTTCAAAAATCCAAAAAAAAGGATGGATCATTTAGAAAAGTGTTTCTAAAATTTTCAATTACCTAGGTACATCTTTTAACTGATTTTTTCATTCATCATTTTTTATTGACCGTAATGTACTTACAATGTCCATTAAATTATGAATTATTCAAAAAAAATTCCCTCGCTAAGCTCTGGGTAATTTATGCTATTTCTTTCTACAGAATTCATTTAAAATCTAATTTTTTTTAGCCATGATGAGAAAGAAATGCCACGATGCCCTTGATCAAGATGTTGAAAAAAAGGGGAAGGGAATCAAAAAGAATTCGAAATTATTGGCCATGTTTTGAAAAACTTGAATAAGAAAGAAGTGGCGAATTTTCATCTTTTGAAGATCTTTTTTTGAAAAAATTTTCGCACTCGCTTCGCTCGGGGTCAACACATATGTCTCAATAAAATGATTTTTAATTTTACTCCCTCATTGATTTTTTTGTTTATTGGTACAAGTTGAAAATATTTTAGAAAATTGTGCGCATTTATAAATTTGTGGTGTGTTGGGGGGGGGGGAGGGGGCAATAAAATGTAAAGACATTTTTCAAGTTTTAGCTAGCTCAGAAAAATCTGAATTTTCATTTGCTTAATTTGTTTGACACCTTGGCATAATTTGTTTCATTTTTCAAAACTTTATAATTTTGCTTTAAAATACTTGGTTTTTCCTTTTCATTTGAAATTTTTTCTGTAATAAATTCAAATTTTTAAATTTTTGTAATGAAGGGGAGTTGAGTAGATTAAAAAATTTTCAGAATTGAATTTTGTAGTGATTTTGAGAGAAAAATTCGTTAGAACCTTTGCATTTCATATGTATCATTCTTCTGCAGAATTTCCGAATGTAAGTACATCACGCGAAAAATTACCCCTCCATTATTCATGAATATCATACTTGAAAGATCTGGAAAATCTGGAAAAGTCAGGGACCATCATCTCTGAAATATTATGGACACCCTTTGAGAAAGGGTCTAATTTGGGATGTAGGTAGCTAGGTACACTTCAATGGTACAAACCGATTGATTCGAAGGTATTATTGATTTTGAAAATATTCATGTGCTTGTTCCGAATTTAGAATGTTCCATGTATATCTCAAAATCTGAATCAGTTAAATTTAGTGAAATTCTGCCTTTTGGAATCAGTGAAACATAATTCATTGAAAATCACATGATTTTTCACCGATTTTTAGTTAAAAATAGCTGATTACCAATTTTTCATCAGAAAAAATCATCGAAAATCGCCAACTTTCAGTGAAATTTATTTAATTGATTCAGAAAGGTAGAATTTCATCAAATTTGACTGATTCGGATTTGGAGAGTATTGATCGTTAGGAAAAATACCTACTTATTTAGGTATTCAAAAATGTAGAAAATTTTGCAAAACTTCAATTCCTGTGATCGATTTTTTTTCGATAGTTCAACAGTTCCCCTAATTTTGAAATTTTTAAAGAACATTTGTAAAATTTTTCAAAAATTTCCCAGTCATTTTTGAAAAAGAAAAAATGAACTGATTTCACCAAATCTTTGCATATTCGTGGCATTATTGATTAGATTATAAGGTTATATTGATTTTTCTTACATGAAATAAGGAGTTCCAAATTTTTGCGGGCCCCCTTCGAGCCCTCGACTAGTCTCCTTCTTTTGTCGACCCTGATCACAAGCATCACGAAAAATTTTTACTGAGAATCTGATTTAATATTAATTGCACGTTTTTTTTTTCTACGTATTAGCTAATAAAAATTACTAAAAAATGGATAAATTTCAAACTAACATTTACTCTTCACAAGCCGTTGAAAAGCATAAGAGATGTCAACCACCTTTGCATAACTTGTAGAAAATAATGATTGATAAACTTTTTCGAAATTGAAATTTAAACCGATTGCAAACTGGAAAAATTGTTTGGCTTATGTTTTATTTCTTGCACTTTTACATGTTTATGTACGTATTAGATACGTACCTCTTTCCTTCGCGTTTAATTTACAATACAAAGAATATTCAACAATGGTAACGTCTTACGTTCATTATACTTGCGTGTCCTCGACGAGATATTTTATACTTTATATTGTTGTGGTAGACGAGTATTATTAGACTGTTTTTTATATGTATAGATCGTTTTTATTATCGTTCAATGCCACAAATTGATCCAAATTTAAAATTACGATGCATCACATTAGCACAGGTTTTAATTACTTACACCTCTAATAAATAATTGAAGCGAAATCACTGTACTATTAAATTAAAAAAAGAGACGCCTAAACAGTATTTTTCAATTTTTACAAAGTTCGAGGCGTCTTTGTGGTTATAAAATTTGATTTCTTTATAATAAATATCAAAATCGTATATTTTTTACGATCGCAATTACAGCATTTTATTTCCGCTAAAAGCTTGTGAAATGATGTTGAAATGCCATTAAATTTACATGCAGCAGAGAAAAAAAAACCACTCAACTAACAACAACCAATATAAAGACTGAAAAAAAATTAATGCTTCCATTATAGTGACCTCATGAAACAAAATTTCTTTCGTGGTCAAACCTTTTTTTTCATCTTCAATAAGGAAACACTATTTAAATAACAATAATTAGGTATTTCGTAATTTATGAAAAACGTCGAAAAAAATTCTCGAGTTTTCCGTCACTTTTTTTCGAGTTTTATTGGCATTCTTCCTTTTAATTACGACGAATTATTTTTTCTCGGAAAATATTTTATAGGTTCGTGGTATTAGTGATGCATCAAAATTAAGAGCGTTATTTTCCCTTACGACGAGTATTTAATTTTGAACTTTACATCTCTCGGTTTTTCGTACCTATCGAGCTTCTTTATTGTTTATGGCGAGGAAAAAGTGTGAAAAAGTTTTCATTATGAAGGCAGCTACCTAAGCCTCATCCTACGTGAAATATTGTTGTAGGTATGAATAACTGTTATCAAATCCCCTACCTCTACTTTCATTCACCTCAGATGTATTCTTCGGATACCACACCGTTTAATATTTCGAAATGAATCAACTTGATAAAATACGCCTTGTTCGAAAATTATTACCAAACACATCGAGCTCAAATTTCACTAGCGCGAACACCCGAAAGGTAGAAATATAAGGAAATTATACGATAATGAAGGCGATGCGATGGTGGAAAACACGTGAATGAAACTCAGATTACCTCGCACAGATGAATTCCAACCCTCGAAAATTTATCGGCGGGCTGTCTATAGAAAATGACACCTGTGAAAATTCACCTTTTGTAATATTTTCAATGCGACAAACGAGAAAAGAAAACCTATAACCTTCGTCAAATTAATCGTGAAATTTGTTCATCTTTTTCTTCAAATTTTAATAGAATTTTTTCATGAATTTTCAACTTTTGTATTTTTCATTTCAATTGTGCGCATTTATCACTTTATATTTATATCGATACGATGGTGGCATTTTTTTTTCACGTCGTTGTATTCGAGATTACGAAACGCGAGCCAAATACTTTTATTTTGCTTTACAATCAGCTGACTCATTTATCTTTGAATTTAAAGCTATTCGGTGGCTCTATAAGCAGTTTTTCATTTTCCGGCAGCTTGAATTTCAACTCGATATTTCCTATGTTTATGTGCAGTATTGTAAATGTAAATTTTTTATGGAAATATTAGTTTTTTCTAGTCTTGTTTGGCGATAGGCAGCTTCTTTTTGTGCTGGTGATATTTTCAGCTGATGAAAAATTTGATTTGCTGGGATGAAAGTCAAGAGATGAATAGATACTATATTGGTCAATTAGGTCCAGGGAAAAATTGAAGGATGAAATTGAAAATGTTTCACATTACTGAAATACATCAAAGTTCAATAGTTAAAAGTCAAAAATATTTACCCTGGGTATTTTTTTTTTTTTTGAAATAGGCAATTTTTTAAATTTACCTATATTAGTTTCCAAACCTATGGAAGCTGCAACTGAAGTGAAAATTGCGCCGAAGTGTAAAGGACCCAATACATAAAACATAATATATGGTAAAACAGCAAGAAAATAATATTAATCATTTCAAAGGTCGAACTATTAGAAAAAAATTGAGAAATTTTTCAAAGAAATGGGACCTGTGCTGTCGAGAATATCAAAACTTATTCATGTTGGAAAAAAAAATTTACAGATGGAGAAATATTTTATGGAAAAATGAGGACATGCAGAGAAGGAAATTCATATTCGAAAATTAGAGTTCAAAATCACATTTAACTTTAAAAAAATTGAAAAAATTGACAATTTGTTTTCCAAAAAAGAAAACAACTATTTTGAAAATAATTTCCATTCTCTGCCAATGTGAGTACCTATTTAAAGAAGAGTAGAAAAGTACAAATTTTCAAAATTGATAGTGGTGAGTTGATTTCAGCGTCATGGGTATAGGTGCTACTGTTCATGATTTCAACTAAAAAAATTAATTTCGGTATTCCAAATTATATACTTACAATTTGGAAAAAATTCCCATCCTTAGCCGAAGTTGAATCTTTATTAATAATAAAAAAATAAAAAATGTTTCCTTATTTTTGAAAAAAAAGTTTCTATAGATTTTAATGGGCCTCACAAGGGAGGTATCCCAACTCAAAGTGAAATTTTGAGCCTAAACAAAAAAAAATCGAAAGTACATCATAACAGGACCTTGTATCCGAAATTTCAGATGCTGAAGTTCATTTCTCGATTTTTGGCGAATTTTTTAAACTTTAAAATTACCTCCGCCCTGGGAAATATAAAAATGTGATCTAATCAACGAAAAAAACTAAAATTTGGTATATACCCTATTTTCGGAACTCCCGAATCGATTGGAAACGGTTTCGAGACGTTTCGAAGCCACCAGCAAATTTTGGGATTTTCCAACGATGGAGAAAGGCCCATAAAAATGGCTCATATGAAATTCAGCACCTATAATCGCGGATTATCCATATACGTGACCTATTTGATCGATTGAAACACAATTTTCCAAGATTCGTTACTTTTAGTTCAAACTTGCAGTTTTGGGCAAAAAAAATTTTTTCATGCACTGGAAAATTCCAAAATTTTATGGTAGCTCCTAAACATCTCGAAACCGCTTCCATTCGATTCGGGAGGTCAAAAATAGGGTATGTACCAAGTTTCAACTTTTTACTTCGATGTATGCGCATTAGGCGAATTTTTAAATTTTTTTCAGGAAAATTTCTTGCCCAAAAATGCGAATATTGAAATTACGAAATTTGGAAAATTGTGTTTCAATCGATCAAATAGGCCACCAATATGGATAATCCACGATTATAGGTGCTGAAGTGCATATTGGTCATTTTTATGGACTTTTCTCCGGCGCTGGAAATTCCCAAAATTATCTGGTGGCTTCGAAACATCTCGAAACCGCTTCCATTTGATTCGGGAGGTAGAAAATAGGGTATGTAGTATGTACCAAGTTTCAACTTTTTACCTCGATGTATGCGCATTAGACGAATTTTTAAATTTTTTCCAGAAAAATTTCTTGCCCAAAAATGCGAATTTGAACTCAAAGTTACGAATTTTGGAAAATTGTGTTTTAATCGATCAAATAGGTCACCAATATGGATAATCCTCGATTATAGGTGCTAAAGTGCCTGTAGGCCATTTTTATGGGCTTTTCTCCAGCGCAGCGCTGGAAAATTCCAAAATTTTCTGGTGGCTCCGAAACGTCTCGAAACCGTTTTCAATCGATTCGGGAAGTCAAAAATACGGTATATACCAAATTTCACCTTTTTTCGTTGATTAGATCAAAGTTTCATATTTCCCAAGGCGGAGGTAATTTTGAAATTTAAAAAAGAGAAATTAACTTCAGCACCTGAACTTTTTGAGACGTGGTCCTGTTATGATGTACTTCCGATTTTATTTTGTTTAGGCTAAAAATTTTGCTTTGAGTTGAGATACCTCCCTTGTCAGTGTGATCTAGAAATCCAAATTCCAAGTATTATTCAATTCTTCGGTACCTGAATTTCCTTCTATGTATGAGCTCATTTTTCCCATAAAATATTTCTCCCCCTGTAAATTTTTTTCCAGCATAAATAAGTTTTGAAGTTTTCAACAGTAGATACAGGTCCTATATTTTTTGAAATTTTTTAAATTTTTTTTAAATGGTTCGACTTTTGAATAATTGATGAGTATTATTTTCTCGTTGTCTTACCAGATATTGGGTCCTTTACGTTTTGGCGCAATTTTCACTTCAATAAATTACAGCTTCCATAGTTTTGGAAACGAATTTAGGCAAATTTTAAAAATTACCTATTTCCAAGAAAAATTTTACCTGGGGTAGATTTTTTTTGGCTTTCAACTATTGGCCTTTGGTGTATTTCAGCTGTGTAAAAATGTGTCAATTTTATCGGTCAGTTTAGGGTCAAGTGAAGATTTACCTCAAAAGATTTTTTTTAATATAAAAAGACTTTGTGTAGCAATTTTTTCTCGATCTTTTGCAATGTTTCTGGCATGTAAAGATTCATTTCACATACTTAGGTACCTATAGAGAAAAAAAATGATAATCTTATCATGTTTTTTAGCAGTTACCATTTGAAAAATATTATCTACAAATTATTTGAACCGAGGATCAAAAAACTTCAAAAAAAACATTTCCCAACTTTTTAGTCCATCTCGAACCAACGTATTTTTTAAATAATTGCTCGATAAAATCACGTTCTTCAGTTTCATTTTCATCAGTAAAAAATTTTATTTCCTTATTCGACTTTTCGTTCGGGTTTAAAAATATTTCCCTCGAAATTAGTTAATCAAAGGTATCACTACTGGGATCGTAACCGAATCGTATTAGTAAACCTTTCATAACACATTCATTTTCAGCTAACTTACAATCAAAGCTCACTATTCGTTGAAAGTTACACGTAATTCAGCATTTAAATTGTAGATTAGGTGGTGAACTTTTCAAGTTTACGAACAGTCGAGTGTATAAGAAAGTTTTAAAACTTTCAAATTTAATTTAAAAATCTTTTTGAGTAATAAGTACAGAATTTCAGAATACAAATTAGGTACTAACAGTAGATAGATTAATACGTTTATGAGAAACATCGAGAGTCTACTAGCTCATGTATATTTAATGTGTATAGGCAGTAGATGTGAAATGCTACGACGCGACGCGACGTTCTACACATACCACAAATAGGAATGTATCAAGTTTTCAACAGGTTGGAAGAATTTTCGAATAAAACTTATCACGAAGTTTTGGATGTAATATTGAAGACGACTAAAATATTTCACCAATTATTCAACGAAACTATTTTATAGGAGTTTAGTATTCTTGGGTAACGCTGTTATATGAAATCGATGGATATGTTTTTAAAACGAATAAAAATATTCTAATTTTTAAATAATTTAGGTATCAAAAAAACCATGCGAGTTAATTGAGGGAATAGATTAATTTTTAATGAATTTTTTTGAAAAATTTTTCGAAAGTGTTGCCAACTTTATTCTGATTAACGCAATTTCTTTTAAATTTCAGTTGGCATTAATAAGACTGCTACGAAATTAAAAAAAAAAAATGATTTAAAGAAGGGTCGCCCACAAGGCCATTTTCGTGCCTTGAACGCTTTTTAACGTGAATGGTCTGAAATGATGGTAGATATAAAGCTCCAGTTGCAGAAATTGGTGACCGAGCTCCCCCAATAATCAATTGGAGGGGTAATTCAAGGTCATCAAAGTTGAAAATTTTTGAACCCACTGTAAAAAATTGAAAAATAAATCCATGGTAGATTCAAGTTTATGATCCTATTTGATAATATAGTACGTTTTTTGGGGTTATAAAACTTTTTTGGGGTCGAGGAGGGTTTTTTCAATTTTTTCAATTTTTAAATCTTCATTTTGAATCTCTCTCTGGGTTATTGCTACTTTTTGGTAGTCTAACCTACTCAAGAAAATAGCCTTGTAAATATTTTCGAAAGTATCAGAAAATTCGATTTTCGAATCTCTCAATTTTTTCAATTGAAATTTTAGGAACCCTTGAAAATTATAGTAAAAAATTGAGGTTTGCAGAAAACGTATAGTTTTTTTTACAGATTAGTGATTACCGTGGGATTGAAAAAAAAACTCAAATTGTTTTTTTTTTTTAGAGTCAGAGTAATTGTGTGGAATAATTTTTGTAAAAAATCAACTTTGGGAACTCCTGACAAAAGTTTGAAAGTTCATTTTACGGAACTGCGAGCTCATTTAGCATTAATTATGCATCCTGAACTCGTTAAAAGTATCAAAATACCATTTTTCACCAATTTAATAAATTTCGATTTTTTTTTATTAAAAAGTATGTAATACGATATGTGCCTGTTGTTAGAACCGTAATTTTTGATTAAAAAAATCGAGATAGGTACCCATCAAGGGTTATACGACACTAATTGAAAACTAACCCAAATAGTTCTAGAATATACATTTTCAGCGAAAGTTGTCGTTGCGAAACGCAGATATCGCCATTTCAAAACAAAACACCACCAAATCTCCGCAACTCGCGCGTAAGACAATAACAGACGTATTACCCAATCTAATGAACCATATGGTGAAAAAGAATTACCCAATTGCAAACTCGCCGTTTAAAATGCAAAAAAATCATCAGTTTCGTCACCATCTTCATCGCCGTTTCCTTTCCTCTCGAGAAAGAAATCAAATGTTTTTAATTTTTCGAAATCAATACCAAAATAATTTCTCGTTTTTGTATGTAAACACATGCATCTTTTTTCGGTTGGTCGCCAGTTCGTGGATCATTCGACAGATTGGCCTTCCTTCTCGTTGGAATCCTCCGTGTTTTGTAGCTTTCGTATTTATCGTAATTGATCCGTGTTATCGCGAAATGATTTTTCCAAAGTTACTTTACGGGTACGGTGCTTTGTTCGCGTTTATCTCATTCTCAGCTAGATATGCAAATGGTGAAGATGATGCCATCACAAAAGTGAGTAGAAATGACAAATTTGAAAGTGACAGATAAGGTGCAACAATTTACAATTTTTTCGAATTTTAACGAGTCTTGGAAGAAATTGTTGCAAAATGATCTCAAGATGACGTGGGAAAAATTTGAGATATTTTGGTCAATGTCTACGCCTGCCTCTCATCCTGACAAAAACTCAAAGTTTCGAATGATTTTTTGTGATAGTGGTATTATTGTATTTCATTGAAGTTTTTTCAGATTATTTTGGGATAGTTAAATGATATTCGGAGGTTGATTTTCACTCTAGATAAACGCAGGACGATCCCAGGCATCATTTTATTTTCTAGGGCTACTCAAATTACTGTGAAATGGCATAAAATCACAAGATAACGTTTAATGACAATAATTCGAGGAAATTTGAGAACCCCTAAGTACGCAAAATGGTGTCGAATTTCTTCAAATGCCTTTCCGGAGTGAAAATCAACATCCAATATCGATCAAACCTTTGAAAAAATGGAGGAAACTTTTTTAGTCATCAAAGGTGATAACTGATAATACAACTACAACTCAAAAGCAAAAAATTGAAATTTAAAAAAAATTAAATTCAAAATTTTGAAACTTTGAGCTTGAAGCGGAATGCGGAAAGGAGTGAGGGGGCCAACTTCGACCAAAAAGTCTCAAATTTTAACACATTTTTCGAGATCATTGTACAATAATTCAATTTTCTATCAAAGCTCATCAAAATCTGAAAAATTTGTAAAAAGCCGAACCCTAGTTTCGAACCATCTCCGTTTGTACATATAAATCGATCTGCTTCGTACTCATTCTTATTCGCCTTTTACTCTCGTTTCTCGATTTTTTTCTCTCTACAGATGTTGCAAGAAAGAATATCCTGTTTTATGGTGAACACAGCGGCCAAAATTTATCGAATGAATATCGAAAACAAAATGTACGACAAAAATATAATTTTCTCACCGATGGATTTATTCACGACCACTACATTGGCGTATTTAGGAACAACAGATGATCGCGTACGACGACAGCTGAATACTTTCCTGGGAATAAAGACGCTGGAAAAGTTCTTAGAACTCAATCCCGGATATTTTTTGCCTACGCAAAATCAAAAAGTTGAAATCAAAGCTCGTAAAAATTTGATCAATTTAATTAACAATTTATGGAGGGATAATGGAGATATTCATCATCAATATTAGTAGGATCACTTACGTTTTAAAAAAAAAATTAAATTCTAAGGGTCGAGGTAGGTTATAGGGGATGAAAAAATTGTATTTTATTAAGAGAACACACACAGTAATCCGCCATGCATTAAATGACAAAACCGCCGATTACCACAATTTCCGTCAACCTATCACCCCCCCCCCAATGCGAAATTCTAGAAAATAAATGATTTCTCGACAAAACTGCTTCCTGGAAAGGTTACGACCGAGGTGGAATTGATTTTTCTTCTATACTTTCTGCCTTATCTTTGCCTCACAATTCTACACAGCTTTAAGCATAATATTATAAGGGTAAGGTGCCCTAATTTCTACCAATTCCTAATCTTGATCACCCCTCTATTTCGTCTGTTATATAAATATTCTACCGGGGGAAAAAAAATATTTTCTTTTTTCACAGACAAATAATAAAAGACCAACCCGGCAACCCTGCAGCTCAAACTCGCGGAGATGATTGGAAAAAACGAAATCGCATAGATGAAAATTTTTTTCTACGTATTCTTTGATCGCGTATTGCGAATAATATTCGCAATAAATTCTACCACATTACTGTTCATAGGGTCAGATTTCGATTAAATCATAATTTTTGAAATTTTTTTAAGGCACGTACTAAAAATTTTCAGGTAAGTTCAAATTTTTTTGAATGCCCTAATCTCGACCACCTGTATAATCTTATGTAATTCGTTGTTTTCATGCGACTTCGTTTTTTTCAATTTTCTTCGTGAGTTCTGTTTGGAGGGTTGTCATTTTGGTCTCAAATTGTTTATCTATGAAACAGAAACACGAGAAAAAAATTCCGGTAGATTTCGTCCATTGCTGACGAAATCAATCAGTGGTCGAAATTAGGGACCCAAATTTTCAAAATCGAATTTCGATTTCCTTCAGAAAAAAAATCATTAAAAATAGAAAAAATTATTTTATCGACTCAAAATTTTAAGGGGTGGTAGAAAAAGGATCGAGGTATTTTTAAAGCCATTTTCGGTGTTTTTACCTCAAATAGTCTTCAATTGGTAGAAATTTGAAAAAAGTGGTTGAAATTAGGGCATCTTACCCTTACTTCTTAATTTTTTGTTACGATGGAAAAAGTTCGAATTTCGATTTCACTGACAAGGAAGGCATTCCAACTCGAAGTAAAATTTTGAAGCCAAACAAAAATAAATCAAAAGTACATACATCATAAAAGAACCCCGAATACAAAATTTCAGGAACTGAGGTTCATTTTTCGATTTTTGACGAATTTTTGAAATTTCAAAATTACCTCACCACCTTACAAAATATAAAAAATTGATATAATCAACAAAAAATGCTAAAATTTGGTATATTCCCTATTTTTGATCTGCTGAATCGATTGGAAATGGTTTTGAGACGTTTCGGAGTGTTGAAAAAATTTTGAAATTTTCAAACGTCAAAGAAAATCCCATAATAGTCAGGTCTCTATTGAACATCCGCGTGGGATTTTTGTTAAAATTGATTTTATGATTGATTCTTGTTTTAGACACTAAAACAAATAAATTTAGCTTAGATGCCTATTTTTTCCCCTCCCCTTTTTCCCAGGGTCCACCCCCAACATTTCAAACGCGTGTACCACCCAATCTATGGGTCGTAATGAAAAAATTTTCAAACAAAAGTTGTCCCTTAGCACCTAATGTACATTTTCATTACTCATCAAAATCCATTTTAGAGCAACTCCTGCCCCCCCAAATTTGGAAACAAAATAAATGTTTTTGACAAAACCTCAAAATCACGTTTTCTTCATTTTAAACAAATAGTTTCGGAGATACAACAAAATTTGTAATCACAAAAAGTATTCAGAATTGAATTTCCTTTCCAATGAGCTCTATCACGACCATTTTCACCAACTTCCCGACAGAGTGGACCTCTCCCCCTTCCTCGGTTTCATAAAAGTTGGGCCCACGAGCAAAATGTGCTCCAAAATGAATCCCGATAATAAATGAAATTATGCATTAGATATTGAAGAACAAAAATCGTTCAATTTTTTTTCGTGGGTCCAACTTTTGAGATAGGGTGGAGGAGGAGAGATCCACCCTGTCAGGAAAAGTTGGTGAAAATGGTCGTGATAGAGCTCATTGGAAAGGAAATTCAATTCCGAATACTTTTTGTGGTTACAAATGTTGCCGTATCTCTGAAACTTTTCGCTTAAAATGAATAAAACGTGATTTTGAAGTTTTCTGAAAACTGTTATTTTCAAATTTTGGGGCAGGAGTTGCTCCAAAATGGATTTTTATGAGAAATGAAAATGTACGGAACGTGTTGAGGAACAACGTTTGTTTGAAAATTTTTTCATTACGACTCATAGATTGGGCGGTACACGCGTTTGAAATGTTGGGGGGTGGACCCTGGGAAAAATGGGAGGGGGAAAAATAGGCATCTAAGCTAAATTTATTTGTTTTAGTGTCTAAAACAAGAATCAATCATAAAATCAATTTTAACAAGAATCCCGAGTGGAAGCCTTTTTTTGTTCAATTGAGACCTGACTATAAAATGGTTCATATGAACTTCAGCGCCTATAATCTCGCCGCGGATTACCCATATTCGTGACTTATTTGATCGATTAAAGCACAATTTTTCAAAATTCCTAACTTTGAGTTAAAATTCACATTTTTGAGAAGTGATGGGATATTCAAAAATGATAATCACATTTTGAAAAGTTCAAAGTTGAACTTTGGTGGTGAAAGCTCAACTTTCATGATAAATACAAAAGATGAAAGCTACCATTTAAAAATCTGAAAAATTATCAGTAAGCAGTCCTTTTTACCCTTTTTTTAAACAACGAATTTATTGTCAAGATGGGATCTCTACACCCCTGGAAGGTACAGAGATTCACAATTCTGACTCAAATTCGAAAAAATTGAAAAAGTACATGAAATAACACGTCGATTTCTACTAATTCGAAAGCGCTGAGTTCGAATATATTTTCTCAGTTTTTTCATCCGACCCTTCTAAACTACCTATTAGCCCCCTTGATAAGGTAAAAATTCAAAAAAATGAAAAAAGGAACATTATTTAATTAAAAAAATAACGATTGGGAAAATACAATTTTTGAAGGTACTTTTCGATTTTTCTAAATTTTGGTCAAAATTGTGGACCCCTGTACCCCCAGGGGTGTGAAGATCCTATCTTGAAAAATTGTTGGTTGAAAAAAGGGTAAAAAAGCTACTTACTGTAATTTTTTCTGAATTTTAAATGGTAGTCTTCATCTTTTGTACTTATCATGAAAGTTGAGCTTTCTAAATAACGTTTTGAAACTAATTCGGCTAGCCATGTTGAGCTTTTAAAAATGTGATTTTTGTTTTTGAAACTCCTATCAAGTATCTTTCAAACCTCGCAAACAGTTTTTTTCCAAGTAAAACCAATCTCGAAATATGAGCCTTCAAAGTTGAGTAATTTGGCAAAAAATCGCAATTACCTACATACATAAAAATTACGAGACCCATTCCTAGCCCTCTTGAGGGTTAGAAGGAAAATTATCGTGGTTATGTGAATAGGCCATCAAGAGAAAAACTCGTAAAAAAAATTTACCGAAATCGGAAGACGACTTCATTTTTGGTTCAAGTTGGTTTGGAATAGACCTGTATGCATTCTCTGAAAATTTCGATTTTTTCATTCCCCATAACCTACCTCCGCCCTTGAAGCATTAACAAAAATCTGTTATTCAATTATGTAGCTACGACTCTGTAAATGAACGATTGGGTGATTTACTTCGAAACTCGTCCAAAACAAGAACAGCTAGCATTCGTTCGGGAAAGGCGATCTTCGTAGACGCGAAATTTACCTTAGAAAATACCTTCATCCAAAACGCCAAATTTTACTATGATTTCGATGTGAAACGAATGAATTTTATGAAAATGCCGAAACAGTCGACGGAAAAAATCAACAGGTTGGTATGTCCGAGCACCACTGACGTATTCGACTAGATACCTGCTATCTCAGTAGATAAATTATAGACAACTGCCTAGCAAAGGGTTAAACGGGGGCAAAATGTTCGACTCGAGGGAGCCAATCAGCCTCTTCACTTAGTTTCGTCGTCGATGACAATATGAGCGAATCAAATGTATCATTCCCCTCGGAAAATTTCGAATTACCGGACAATGCGAATTCTATAGAGAGAAACGAGCAGCGAAATTTTCCTCTGTGGAATTGGCGACTAGTGAATGATAATTCGTTTCGCCGAAGACGCGGTCATCTTACGGACAGCGACACCAGCGACGAGGACACCAGCTCATCTCAAAGTCTGGATGAAAACACGATCGGCTCGCCGACTGCAGACGTTGTAACTCCGAACGATGTCGTCGTCCAATCGCAGTCGTCGCGTGTAGGTCGCGGTCATTCCGACTCAGCTGCTGCTGACACGACGGAATCTCAAGCACAGACTCCAGCAACGTCTTCGTTTATTGTCAACTTTCTAACAAGCGCTTCATCTTCTCTGTCGTTGTCGTCGTCTTCGTCATCATCGTCATCATCGTCATCGTCATCGTCATCGTCATCATCGCAGCACCTGCTACATTCGTCTAGACCGCAAGGCATCATCGTCAACCATCAAAGGACCAGCAGGGCTTTATCCGATAGGAATATATTTTTCGATTTCTTCGGTGGCGGAGACTCGCCCGAAGCTATATTGGAGTTCTATCGTCGCAGAATAATCAGCGTCATAACCGGAGAGAATCCGTTTTTTGGGCGCGAAGTCGAGTACTTTCGCAACGAAACGTGATCGATGGTTATTTTTATCGAATATGCACTCGATTTTCCACTAATTTCATCTCGACTCGTTGCAAAAGGGAGCGATATCTATAAAACAAGCCAGGCCTCGCAATCGGATATTCGCTGGTCTTTTAAAGCATATAAGATATAAATAACCATAAAATAGGCAGGCTAATAATGACGATTGTTGGTAAAAAGAACGTATTTTTACATTTATTTTTTTCTACAGCTTCGTCAAAGATCAAACTAACGACCGAATATTGGATTTTTTTGACAAACCTGTCGAGACGAAGACAGAAAGCGTAATGAGTAGTTCGCTAACTTTGGTAGCCAGTTGGAAAAAATTGTTTCAACCTAAAGATAGTTACGAGTACGTATAGGTCTTTCGATGTCAGCAAATTCTGTAAAATACCCCCCCCCCCCCGGCACATCACCCATTTATTTTTGGTAAGAATGAGATTTCGAGGAAAAATTGGAAGAGATCCAAAAAATTGTACACGAGCCATGGGCTATTCAAAATTATACAGTGGTCCTCTAACGACCAAATGACACCGGATTCTACAAAATTCTGTCTTTTCCCTCTTCAATGAATTTTTTCTGGGGTCGATCGTCCTGGATAGTTTTTACTGACAAAAAACACGAGGAAACGCAGAAATCAGCAATAATTTTACCTCTGTGGCAAGAAAACCAGAAACAGCAATGTAGAAAGCTAAAATTTTCCACGTTTTGTCTTCCTTGATTGTTTTTATTGAAGGGTAAAAAGAGGGAGTGCTTTTTTGGAAAAATTTGAAGCAAAAAAATGGTGTAAATTTTCTGGGGTCGATCGTCTTGGATATTTTTTACTGGCAAAAAAAAACACGAGAAAACCCAGAAATCAGCAAGAATTTTACCTCCGTGGCAAGAAAGCCAAAAACAGCGAAGTAGAAAGCTAAAATTTTCAACGTTTTGTTTTCCTTGATTTTTTTATTGAAGAGTAAAAAGAGGGAGTGTTTTTTTGGGGAAATTTAAAGCAAAAAAATGGTGTAAAAAATGGGAAGAATTTTCGTTGTTGAGAATCAGCAGACACCTTGTCGACCTAAAGGGGTCTTTAATATGTTAGTTTCGAAGAAGTCACATTTTTTCTAACCCTGAAGATTTTTAAAAAAATCCAAAAACGTAAGTACTCATTTGAACTTTTTTCCTTCAAAAACATTACTATTGGAAGTCAAAATCCATTTTGAAGCAACTCTTGCCCCCTAAATTTGAAAATGAAACAGTTTTTGAGAAAACTTCAAAATCACGTTTTCTTCATTTTAAGCGAAAAATTTCAGAGATACGGCAAAATATGTAACAAAAAAAATTATTCAGAATTGAATTTCCTTTTCAATGAGCTTCATCACGACCATTTGGAACCTGTCTAAAAGATTCTAAAATTTTATTTCAATCCAAAAGATCTTTTCCTTTTTTTAGTTCATTTTGTAAGCATGCTTTTTTTGAAAATTTCCAAAAAAATTATAGAAAAGTTTATTGTTTGATATATCATTTGTTGGATTTTCGGTGTTTTAAATTTTTTTTTTGATTTTTTGGCACTTAATCGGAATTTTGACTTGAATTTGTTTCGGAAATTGATCCATTCCTCTCTATTTTGATTTCCATTCAAGTTTTACGATGACACAGCGAAAAGCTACTGAAAAATAGTCAGAATTGTAGCACCGGGGAAACCAGCAAAATTCATTGATTTTCAGCAAATGTTTGCTGATTTGTTAAGGAATTTCATCAAAAAATTTCACTGATTTTTCAGTAAATTTCAGAGATTTTATCAACTTTTTACTGATTTTTCAGCAATTTTTTTCACTGTCTTGTGGTATTATTTTTTTTTTTTTTTGAAAATTCTGACTTTTTGATGACACCAGGAGCCGAAGGAGTCTGATCGAAAAATTGAGTCGGAATTCCGACTTCGCACCTTCAAATATATAAAAGATGACGTATGCAGGATGTCTATCAGTCATAGAAGTCATGAAAATGTTATGATTTTTCATTAAAATTTCCCAAGAATTTTTAATCATTTTTTCCTTTATTTGAGTACAGCAGAGAATTATTATTAATTTTGTGTTTTTTTTTCACTCCGGAAAAATTTCTCAACACTTTTCGTCCTGTCTGTGGTAACATTGATTTTATTTTTTTGATCATGTTGAGGCTCAAGAAAAAAGCAAAGAATTATCATAAAAAAGTTATAAAAATTCAACATGCTTTTCCAGTAAATACCTTGTATACTTGTCGGTTATTGCTTATGTATTTTTTTTTGGGGGGGGGGGGATTTCAGCTTCCTCATTGGACCTGTTATAAGGATAAGGTTGGGAAATTTCAGGTGGTATTTTCGTCGTTGGGACTAGAATTATTCATTAAAAATTTCAAACCAAATTTGAAGAACTTTTTCTCCCCCTCCTCCCTGGATTTAGACTTCGAAGGTCTATCAGGACTTGAATGAAAACCGATTTCAATCAAATTTTGTATAATCTACGTATAAAACCCAAACCTCCATAAAAAAGGAGAAAGATCTTTTTTGGAATGAAGTGAAATGATTGAAAAAAATTAATTTTTATTGAATTTTCCGAACCTGGTGTTATAGTTTCTGGGAAGTAGCGGGACGTACATGAGGCCTTCTAATAGTAGTTTTAGGATGCCCCATGTATTTTTTTATGACATCTCAACTAAAACGCATCCAAATCCAGAACCCAAACCAAATCGATCTATGTTTTTTCAGAACCGCATTTCATACCAGAGATGGAGAATGCGACGATTGCGACGACATGGACATCTGCGTGATGATGAACCAAGGCAAAATCCCTTACTACTCCGACTCATCAGTTTCGGCTATCTCTCTGCCCACAGCCAACTTACAAATTCGCATGTTTTACGTTGTACCGCAAAATAATCGAACCTTATCCGAAATAGTCAGCCGTCCGAATAAAAATTTCGTAAAAAATATCATCAACAAAGTCGCGCCGAAACTAATCGTGTACCACGTACCCAAGATGACGTTCCGGGGCGAAATAAACCAATTGGATATTTTTCACTCATCCGGTTTAAATAACGTTAGTCTGGACGGTATCGCTAACCATCTGACTTTGTCCATTTTTAAACAAAAAATTTTACTTGAAATAAACGAGGAAGGAATAGGAGGTTGTCCTCTTAGGAGATCCAAAAAAATGCCCGTGATGCAGAACTCCGTAGATAATCGAGCCCTCCAATTCATAGCCGACAGACCGTTTTTATTCTTTATTTATAATAGTCAAACGAAAATGTTCCTGTTTTATGGAGCCGTATTTAAACCAACCGGGTATACAGATTTTTGATTGTAATATTTTCATTTGAATTAAAAAAATTCACATTGATCATCTGTAGATTTTTCGATGGAATTTTGTCTGCTTCATTGTCTCTCCTTTTCGATGTAATTTTTCGATAAATGAATGAATCAGATACCCTAAACTTTTTTTCGAATAAATTAGGGTGTCTACTGGCAAGGGAAACAGAAAATAACAAGAATTTCGAACAATTTAACTACGAGGAGCAAGAATCTTCAACATTTTTCTCTGGAATTTTTCAATCGAAGGAATACTTAAAATGCGTTTTCAACTTCAATTTTTCAAAAAAATCCTCACTTTCTTTTTCTTTAAAATTTCTTCTTCAGTCAAAATCTTAAAATTTTAGTTTTTTTGTCTGGAATTACCACTGTAGTTGCCTTCCTGTTTGGATTCCTTCTTTAGAAAATTCTGACAAACCTTTGTCAGCAGACTTCACTTGTGCATAGATACATACTGTAGCGCTGTCAACCGAAATTTCGAAAATTCCTTATGCAGCTAAAATCGTCTCTGTCAAAATTCCTTGAAAATTCCTTGACTTTTTTTTTTACAAATGACCGTCACTTATAACTTACGTCATCTACCACCTTATTCTGAGAAAAAAATGAAATAAAATTTTTACTTCAAATTATGTTTTTTTTTTTTTTTTTTGAGAAAGATCTTAACAAATTTTTACAAAGAAGGTAGGCAAAGATTTGAGTATCGTGGAATTGGGAGGAGCATAATTTGAATTTTAGACATTTTTAGAAAATTTTTCCGTTTTAGGGCCAAAATTGAGCAAAAATTTGAAAAAAAAAAATGTTCACGAACTTCAAAATTCCTCAACTTCGAGGTATTTTCCTTAAAGTTGGCGGGGCTGACATACTGTAACTGCCGTGATTGGGCGAGACTAAATATTTCAGCCTATGTTAACAAATTCATGCTCCGCTCTTTTTTACGTGGAAGTACCTATTTGATGTTTCGATTTTCAAACATTTTTGCTCTGGCTTCGCTTAAACCAAATTATTTTCTCGGTCTAAATTTTTGATAAATGTATATGGCTAAAAATATTATGAAATTTATTCTAAATGTCTATATTTTGTGTTTAAAATTTTTATTTAAAAAATTTCATTTTCTCTTTATTCGCGTTGAATAATTTCTTCTTTTAAAATTTAATATTGTGGAGAAATTCATGAAATTCGTTCCAAGAGTATTTTTTGGTATTGGAAATTTTTTATTTTCCAAAACTTTTGTTCTGGTTCCGCTGGGGTCAAATTTATGGACGAATTGGAGTACAACTTTTTGAGAAGGAGGAGACAATTTTGTAAATTTTTGTTTGAAAGGTTTTGATGAAATCCTACAGCTGTTGATTTCAAGAATTGTTTTATTTTTCTCGTTGATTTGTATTATATTTTACCGCAAGTACATATGTTAGTAATCTCAACAGAATGAAATTTCCAAAAAAGTGCCTGAAATTCCCTATAAAAGGAATGTATGCAGTTGGTGGGGGGGGGGGGAGAAGAAGAGAAGATGTACCAAAAAAGTGCTTGAAATTTATTTTACAACGAATATACATGGTGAGGGAATCTTTTCGGGCAAATTTGGAATTAGACAAATTGTATAAAAATGACGAGAAACCGCAGTAAATAGGAAGAATTTTAATTTTTCAGATCCAGTAGATATGTTACAGACAATGCTGTCAATCTAGTCAATGATATCATTGTCTAGGCAAAGCTGTCAATGGCTAGGCATTTTAGCCGATGTTGTTTACCTGGTGACATTGGCTAGACTATGACAACTTTGACTAGTCTATGATGTCACTGTCTATGACGATTTAGGCAATGATGATAGGCAATGAAATAGAAGTGGGTTGTTACATTGTTACGTATACGTGTGTTATAAAGTGTACCTTATCTGCCTATATTAGCACTTAGTACAGTAGAAATAGGGGGAAAAATGGCCATACCCCCAACAAATTGCTATAAAAGCATCTTTGGTTTATTCTGTAGAAAAGGGTCTATTCTATCACAATACTGAAAGACCTCCCTGATCCTGCCCCCCTAAGTCACTTTTTTCGATGCCACAGCCCCCTCAAAATCAGTTTTTCGCCTTCAACTTTCGAAATTTCGCACTTATGAAAAAAAAGTTGAAACAAAAGTTGTAGAAAATCAAAAAACGAACAATTTTGTTATTTACAATTTTTCCCTAGGACGTCGTGGAAGGGAGCTAGAGCCTTTGAAGAAATCACAATTTGAAATTTTCCAATTTAGAGAAATAATTACGAAAAATCGGGTTAATCGACTTTTAGGAGCGGTTCTTTTGCATAGTACATCCTATTACTACATAGAATAAGAAAAATGTATAACGGACCCCAGATCTCGAAGTGGGGGGTGGACCCTCCGCAGGAAAAGTCGCATTTTCCCCCAAGCGTAGCTCGGCTGCAATGAAAAATTCGAAAAATTGGTTCGAACAAACGTTGTAGAGCGTGAAAAGACAAACATTTTCCTTTTTTTATTTTTTTTCTACGTGGTCTTGGAGGCGAGCTATTGCAAAAAGAAAAAAAAAGCGGCGTTTGAAAATTTCTACTCGATTTTTGAACGCTTCACTTTTGGGGCCCAATTTGGGTTCAGTGGGGGGTCAATTTATTATAAAAATCGAGTTAGGCGGACCCGAAAATCCCAGAAAGTCACTAGTTCGACTATTGGTTCGCTATACATTTCAAATGTACGTACCAGGCATATGTACACATGTGTAATTTATTGAGGTAATGAAAAATTTTCAAACGCCGCTTTTTTTTTTCTTTTTGCAATAGCTCGCCTCCAAAACCACGTAGAAAAAAAATAAAAAAAGGAAAATGTTCGTCTTTTCACGCTCTACAACGTTTGTTTGAACCAATTTTTCGAATTTTTCATTGCAGCCGAGCTACGCTTGGGGGAAAATGCGACTTTTCCTGCGGAGGGTCCACCCCCCACTTCGAGATCTGGGGTCCGTTATACATTTTTCTTATTCTATGTAGTAATAGGATGTACTATGCAAAAGAACCGCTCCTAAAAGTCGATTAACCCGATTTTTCGTAATTATTTCTCTAAATTGGAAAATTTCAAATTGTGATTTTTTCAAAGGCTCTAGCTCCCTTCCACGACGTCCTAGGGAAAAATTGTAAATAACAAAATTGTTCGTTTTTTGATTTTCTACAACTTTTGTTTCAACTTTTTTTTCATAAGTGCGAAATTTTGAAAGTTGAAGGCGAAAAACTGATTTTGAGGGGGCTGTGGCATCGAAAAATGTGACTTAGGGGAGCAGGATCAGGGAGGTCTTTCAGTATTGTGATAGAATAGACCCTTTTCTACAGAATAAACCAAAGACCGCTTTTATAGCAATTTGTTGGGGGTCGGACTTGAATTCTACTGCACTAACTGTAATGTGTGATAGCACATACAAAATAATCTTATGGAAAAATTTTGAGAAAATTTAAATTAAAAAAAATTTTAAACTGGAAACAATTCTACTACTAGAAATTTTTCCTAACTACCATGATCTTCAATTTTTTTCTCAACTTCATATTTTTCAAAATTTTGTTCCAACTCAACAATTTTATTCAATAATTTCAAAATGTTCTCTAAAAATTAAGAAAAATTGACGTTATGTTTTATTTTTTTCAAGTCAATTAGTTAGGGATTACTTGAAAGAAATTTAAAAAAATACGTAATCAAAATATAAAATTGAAAGAATCAAAGTTGAGAAATTTTGAGAAAATTTAAATTAAAAGATATTTACATTTGGAAATTTTTTCAAGTTGGATATTGAAAAAAATTGAACTTGGAATAAATTTGGATCCAAATCATCGAAATTCCATTCTTAGCAAAAATAATTTGGCAGCCAATACTTCATAAAAACTACGAATTCATTTCTAAAATAACAAAAAAAAATTAATGGAAGAGATTTACAAGTACATCTCTGTTTAAAAACTGTGATTAATAACACAAATAAATAGGTATTAGGTATGTAACGTGGTTTTAAAAAGTGATAGTCTTCATTGCCTAATATAAGGCAGTCATTGATTCAATGCCTAGTCATTGATGTCATTGTCTTGCCTGTTTAGCCATTGACGACTTTGCCTAGACAATGATATCATTGACTAGATTGACAACAGTGTCTGTAACAGATATACCCTGTAAATGTCTAAAAATTGAAATTGTCCAAGTGAAATACCTACACAGTATAGTCAATAATTTCCCCGAAAAATTCGACAACTGAAAAATTAAAAGAGCAACCGTACGAAAAAAGTTGCATTGATTTTCTCTAAGTTTCTTCTATTTAAGTACGAAGTTTCGTCGAGACCGATGCAGATTTGATAACGTTGTGATAATTTTCCGAAGAGAAGATTTTTCGTCTCGTCAAAACTTCTTTTTCGTGAGAAAATCCTTGTCTGAAAATTCAGGCATTAAACAGAGTTACCTTTTTTAGTGGCTTGTCCCCTATTTTCAAGATTGGTCACTAAAAGTCACTTGTTTTGCCAAAAGGTCGCTATTGGTCACTTTTTCGTTCAAACAGCCTATCGCTCTTGCATAAAATTAAAAAAAAATAATCATACTGATATTTCTTTTAAAAAAAAGTCCATCAAATCTTTTTTTACCTACTTATTAGTTCACCAGTCTTGTTGATTGATACCTTGACAAAGATTTATTAATAAAACATTTTTTCAGGAAAAAAAGTTTTTTCAGTACTATCGCAGAAAGAAATACAGTTTGAGTTGTGAAAAAATAGGGGGGGGGGGGTGTATATATTTATGAGAAAAAATTGAAAAATCGGTCACTTTTTTCGAAAAATAGGTCACTTTTTGCCAAGGATGGGGAGCAAAACGATTGTTTTGTTCCGTTCCAATCCGATCCTTAGTTTTATAGAACCGATGTTTCTCTCTCTGTTCCTATCTTCAAATCAAATTCGGTATCGTTCCCATCTGTTCTGTTTTGTTCTGTTCCGTTCCCATCTTCTGTATTATTTTATTTACATAACCATGAAAAGAGCGAACACGAATGGACCAACCATGCGAATAAAATAAAAGAAAAATGTCACGTGTTACAGAGCACCATAAGCGTGACTGGACTTTCTGAGTGAGGTGTGCCAAAACTTTGAAGTCCTCCAACGAAATTAAAAAAAAATGTCTGTACCTATGTCCAAAAAATTTTATATTAAAATCAAAATTATAAATAATATTGAATCAAAATCGGAATTAAAATTAATTTTTTTTCATTGAATGAATAGAATTTTCATCTTTTGATGGGCGATGAGGTAATTTTGAAATTTTAAAAATTATCCAAAACTCGAGAAATGAACTTTAGCTCCAGAAATTTTAGATAGGTACCTATTCCAACTTGAAGTAAAATTTTGAGCCCAAACAAAAATAAATCGAAAGTACATCATGAAAGAACATCATATGCAAAATTTCAGATGGTGAAGCTCATTTTTCAAATTTTGGCGAATTTTTGAAATAAAAATTCAGCGCAAGTGACTCTTCATCGAAAAATATGATTTGAGGACCTTTTCACAACGTGATAAAAAATATCCCATTAGAAGAATGAAGGTAAATTAGTGGATTCAGCGTTATTTAAATTTTCCGAGATTGTGTACTCGAGTTTGAATGATTTTTCCATAACTTGCGATGACTTTGCAAAAACTGGGAAATTATTCAAAACTTCGCATAATTTTCCAAAAGTAGAGCGACTTTTTTTCACAGCCTGAACGATTTTCCAAAAATTGAAGAATCTCCTAAAACTTGGACAATTTTCTTAAAAAGAGAGATTCTTTGCAAACCAGAAAATTTTATTGAATTTCCACAACATCATAAAAATTTTAAGGTTTCCCAAAAAAAAAATTCTCAAGAAATTGGGCTGTAGATGAGTTTATTCCCGACGAAATACCCATGTGAAAGAATGGACGAATAGATTCCCATTTTTTCAGAGTAGGTACGAGTTGAATCTCACTTTTTCTCAAAAATTTCTTTCAACTCTGATTTTTATTAAAATTCTAACTCCCATTTTTTTAAAAATTACCTTTACTCAACTCTTAATTTTTTTTCAAGTCTTTCCAACACCAGAATTTTTTTCAACCTAAAATTTTCTCAGATTTTTCCGTGTTTAAAAAATGTACTTTTCTGAAATTTTTCTCAAAATAGTTTTCAGTAGGTACTGAAAATTTTCTTGAAAAAAGGATACTGCCACAAAGACACACTAGCGAATTTTACCGAAAAAATTGTCCCTGGAGAAAAAAAATTGAAAAATCTGGGAAAAGTATGGCACACCCGATGCAGATCACAGAGCATTAGAGGAAAGAAAAAATTTTTTTTCTGCGTTTACGTTCTCATCCGTTCGCATCTTTTCGTTTGATTCATTGTTGATTCGTTCTGTTCTGTTCAAATCTTATCAAAATCGTTTTGTTCTGTTCGTTCCGTTCCGTTCCTTTCGTTCCGTTCCCAACCCTTGCTTTTTGCCTCATAAAAAGTCACTAAAGTCACTATTTTTTCCCAAAATCTGTGTTTGATGCCTGGAAATTTTAAAATTGGAAAATACTCGGCTGGGAGGGGCAATCTGGACCACGGAGACGATAGTTCAGGAGTCCAACTGATTATTGGACCAAAAATTGATGGATGAACACATGAACACCGGATAAAAAATCGGAACGTCTTCGCGGTCGTCTTGCAAATGGTGCAAATTTGCAGATTCTCGCATCTTATTGAATCAACGAATTGGTTTCATTCACAGGACCATATTTTGGTTACTTTTCCATTGCTCATCTATCAGTTTTTGGTCCAATGATCAGTTGGATTCCTGAACTATCATCTCCATGGTCCAGATTGCCCCTCCCAGCCAAGTATTTTCCAATTTTGAAATTTCCAGACAAGGATTTTCTCACGAAAAAAAAGGTTTGACGAGGCGAAAAATCTTCTCTTTGGAAAATTATAACATAAAATCTGCATCGATCTCAACGAAACTCTTGATTTTTCAGTTATCGAATTTTTTCAGGGACTTATTGACCATAACTGTGTTAGATCTTGCGCTTTTGTACCTAAATATTGAGATTTTTCAAAGCAAAAAAAAAAAAAGAAATTGAAATGGTTCTATTAAAACAACATTGTATAGGTATTTGTATAAGTATTATGAACGCTTAATCGGGTTAATCAAGTAAACAGCATTAAAGCATAAATCGTAAAATTTAAATCGAATTAAACAATATCGCCAGACGGATCTTCGGTACCAGTATAAGAATAACTCACGGTAGTGAACCATGTACCTATGTTTAGAATTTATTGTGTAAATAAGGAAAAAATATACTCTACGTTTGAGTGACCCACAATCTTCAACTGATTGTTGGCCATTAAAGCCATCAAAGCGTGTCTCTTCGTATAATAATTTTAATTAAATTTTTTTTACGACCATTAATTAATATGGCGAACTTCACAACAACGATAAATTTCATCCCAGTCGACCGGAGACGATTCGCCCTCAGCCATTGTAAATTTCCACTTATTAACCATCAATAAATTCAATCGACTGGTAACAGATGATTTGATATCGCAGCTCAACTTTTGAATGCAAATTCGTTACAGGCGCCTTTTTTTCCACCGAATGCATAATTAGGTTCGTTGAAAGATAATGCTTATTATCGAGAGCTTACGAAGAATTTTTCTTGGTAATTTGACACGTGGGGTTTTAAATTCGTCGGCCAAGGTTTTTTCCATTGTTGAACGTTGATAATTTGAATGGAGCGAAGCTCGAATCTCACTTGCCTTTTATTGACATGGAAAATTGACTGGAGAGATGGGTGGCACCTGCCTAAAAAAGTCATACTTTCAACATGAAATTATAATATTGTCGCTGAAAACTTGGCTGGGTTTTTACTGTCGGTGGTCAGACCCTCTTGCGATTCGAATTTCATCGAATCGCTTATTATTCGAGGATTTACCCGAGCGGTGGTTTTAGCGAGCCTATAATTCATAACTTTGAATATTTTTCATTCGAAAAAGCAACCTCGTGGTTGCTTAAATAAGCCAATTTTCCTCCATTAAGTCGAATTCGGTTAGAATAAGAGTACATACGCGTATAACTAGTTGTTAGAAACTTCATATTTCCTTTTTCATCCGCATCGGTGTGGCTTTTTTTTTCACTTACTGTAATTCGCAGTTTGCTCGCGGTATGCTTAATATCGTACTGCGTGTTTCACTTTAATCCTTTTTCTTGCTTCTTGGACTATTTTTCGATAGAATAAATCGCAACGCGGTAAGAATAGAAATCACCTAGGTACGTGTGTTGAAATTTTAACCAACTTTTCTCATTTTTTATATTACCTTTTTTTCAAACGATTAAAAATAAATCGGCTGAAAACACTGGGAAGGGAAATCTGTATCTGGCGGTTCTCAATTTGTGGCTACGTCATGAGGTATTTTTTTCGTTCCTCGATTGACGAAAATTATCGAATTTTTTTACCTAAAAGTGAGGGATAACTAGTTGAATATTCATCGAGCAACGATGGTTAAAAGTCGAATACACGTCGTACATATAAATTCGCTCGCTTTTAAGGTCTAAAGTGCACTGTTTTTACCAATTTGTAGATACCTTCTATTAAATTCATTTGTTTGCCTCGCTTTTCGAAGAATTTCTTCCCACTGTGGTTTTTTTTTCCTCTTTACATAAGAGAAAGGGCTGTTTTATGTTTTCCGGCTTCGTTCGTCCCACAGATCGTCCGTAATTCGCATCACGATGGTTGCTGTTTCACGAATACGAATATTTTACCTGTTTGATGAACTATTCTGGTTGGGAGAGGAGTTTTTTCTCGCAAATTACCGGATGTATTGTGTGGGAGGAAAATGCTCGAAAATCTGTATTGAATGTCGTTCTCGAGTTTTTGTATCGAGTTCATTACGACGAAGAAATGTTTCAAACTTGCTTTTATTTTGAAATTTAAGAATATTTTAATGATTTGTTATTTATTTGTGAGAGTTGGAATCGGTGTAGGAGACAAGGGCGGCCCGGGTCCATTAAAAAAAAGCTTGGTTCAACCAATTTTCAATGTTCGATTTTTTTCTAAAAAAAAATAATTATGAGTAAATCTCAACTTTTTTGTACTGATGAGCTAAATTTATTTTGATTCTTGTTGAATATTTAATTCAAAATATGGAAGATTATTAGAAAAATGACAACTCTTTTAATGAACTGTGTAACAAAGCTGTTAACGCGAGTACCAAAAATTATATCGAAATTGAAAAGCCTGAAAAACGTGTTCGAAAAATTCCGAATGAGGATTTTTTTGTAGAAGCTTGTTCAGAATCTGATGTAGAGGAGTCAAAAGATGATTTTAAAGTGAAACTTTTATAATCTGCTATAAATTTATTCTTAGTTCAAATTTTTTCAACTCTAAATTTTTTTCAAAATTGAATCCAATTCAAAAATTTCTCGGATGGTAAAATTTTTAAAAATTTACATTCTCTCAAAATTTTTTTGATTTAATTTTTTTTTAAATTCATATTTTTATCAAGGTATTTTTAAAAATTTCTTCTAATTACACAGGTCAACATTTTTGAGCTTTCGAAATCCTGTTCGAAGTTTGGTGAGTGATTTTTGTAGGATTTTTCACGTTGATCACGAAAAAAGTACTGCAAAAATTCCATCACCCCCGAGGATTTTTCACAATTTGAATTTTTTGTTGAACATTTTTTTCACACTTTTTGATAATTTTGACACTTGAAGTCAATTTTCTGAGCGAAGGAAGGGTTTAGCAAAAAAAAAAAAAATGAATGGAATATAAATTGTAGAGCGTAGAGTACTGCGGGGCAAGACGACGCACTAAAAGTTTAAAAATCTGTCAAAAATCGAATTTTCGACATTTTGGGGAGGTTTTTGTTTTAGACACTACTTTGATCCTTTGTCTTCATTAATTTAACAAGAAAAAAAATATTTGATCATAAAAAGTTAATTAAAAATTAATTCTCCCAAAGAGACCTTGATTAGTACTCTTGCCCCATAGGAGGGGGCAAGAGTCCTAAGTGTGGGGCAAGAGTACTGCCATTTAACTTAATGTTAAGTTGGATACCTAAAGTGTGGGGCAAGAGTACTACCATAACATCTCATGTTACTGATTATGTAGTTTTATTTCGTTTTAAAGTTTTTATGCGAATAAATTGATCAAAACTTTACTTTGGCAAAGAAAATACATTATAACAAGAAGTTTGTTTACAGTTTGAAAGGTGTAGTACTCTTGCCCCCACCCCCGGTTTTTTCCTTAAAATTAATTTTTCTCGAATAATTTAATACATAGAAACGATTTCTTATATATATTTCGATAGCTTACCTCACCATCTTCCTCAACATGCTATATACTCCTCTGATTCACAATTTTTTACCACCCCAACATCAAAAAAACTGTAGGGCAAAAATCGCATTTTTTTGGCAAAAAGTTTTCAATAGCTCACAGATTAAAAACTACTGGACCAATTCGGATGATTTTTTCAAGGTTTTGTCAGTGCAAGGTAAATTTCAAAAAAATAAAAACTTCACCAACCCTGCATTACCAAAATCTGAGATATCAGAGATCGGACTCTTGCCCCACTGCGTCGTCTTGCCCCGCGGTACCTCTATTTCGTCTGTGTAGAGTCCAATTAGTTTTCTCTTGGGAAGTTCAAATATTTTTTATTGAAAATATCAAAAGCTAAGCCTCCTCAAAAAAACCTAATTGGACTCTACAGAAAGAAAATTTTACGCTCCACAATTCATGTCATATTCATATTTTTTTTAGAGGCTTGATTTTCCTAGAAAATTAATTTCTTGTAATGATTTACATTTTCAACATTTCTCATTTGTATAACAATGGAAATATCAAAGCCCCGCAAATCAACAATTTTTTCCTGCGTAATTGATTCTGATTGGTGTTTCTGGCCTATTTTTTTAGTGCTGAGTTCGAATTTGATTTCAGTTTTATTCTATAACATTAGGATATTTCATAATTGGGATGTTTTTTGAGAATTAGTTTTACATTTTTTGATTTAACTTTCTACTCTTGAAGTCGATTTTCTGAGCAAAGGGAGGGTTAAACGAAAAAATGAATAGAACAGAAATTTTAGAGCGTAAAATTACCTTTCTGTAAAGTCCAGTTAGTTTTTTCTTAGGAGGCTTAGTTTTTAAGATATTTTCAATTGAAAAAAGAAGCTGAACTTTGAAATTTTAACTAAAATATCTCGAAAAATAATTGGAATCTACAGAAAGGAAATTTTACGTTCTACAATTTATCTTCTATTCATTTTTGTTGTTGAACCCTTTCTTTGCTCAGAAAATTTACTTCAAGTGTCAAAAATTCAAATTGTGAAAAATCCTTGGATAGTGAAATTCTTTCACTATTTTTCTATGTCGACCTGTGTTATTCATTGAGAAAGAAAATATTTGAAAAATTCAAAGTTGGAAAAGATTTATTTTGAAAAAAAATTGAAGAAAAACTTGAAAATTATTTTTTCAACTTCATATTTCTAAAAATTTCTTCCTATTCGAAAATTGTTTCAAATAATTTTAAAATTCTTCCTCAATTTTTTTTCATCTTTGCATTTTTAAAAAAAATTCCACTTGTGTTTTTCTGAGATTTATTAAAAATTATTTAAGAAATTCGATAACCAATGAACGTTTAAGCAATTTAATTTTATTTTGCATTGAAAAAAGTTTGGCTAAAAAGTAGTTGAAGAGTTGGCTGTAATTCATAAAAACAGCCGAATTGTGTCATAGGTATTAAGTAATCTCAGATTATAAAACGTATTTTCATTTTTCTTCTCGAACACATTTTCCGAATAAATAACATTTTTTTATGCGAATGGTAATTTTTTAATCAGATGTGTGTGTGTGTGTGTTTACTTAAATATTACCTGCGACTTCATTTTTCACCCCTCTTCCTGATGCATTCAAAAAAAATTTTCTCCCTGGTAGATCATCCCCTCAACATACTTCGCCCTTCTGTCTTCTTTCAAAAAATTTGGCTGGATCTGACGCTGATTTGAATTTGGAAAAAGTACAAGAAGAGAGGGGGGAAAAGTTAAAACATTATTATTTTATTCATTTAGATTTCACGATCTTACGTTTTTTAAATTGCGAAAAAGATATGTGTGCATTGTTCAAATTTGACAAACCATCCAATTTATCGATTTCGTAATGGGCTGGTAAAATCTCAACTTCATACGTTGCCAAAAAAAAGAAGAAGACAGTTTCTATTACAAAACATGACAAATCAGAACCAACAGAAATCAAAAATTTTACAAGTTTACGAGATTATTTCCTTCCAACGTACGAGTCTATTCAACGTACAAACAGTTTTTTCCAAGAATCCAAAAACTTGTAAAACTTATGACAAGTTGATGAAAAAAAAGGAAGAAAAAAGACATCAGGCGAAACAGTTGCAAATGTGAGAACAGGATGTCGGGATATATGTTCGGAAGCCTACAGTATTTTTAGGGTTTTTTCATAAGACTTTTGCTTTTTACCCCTTGTTGCGGTGCTTCCATAAACGAGTCTTGTTTCGCTATACCAACAAAAAACTTCCGGCGTTGCTTTATCGCGTTTCCGCTTTACATGGTTGCCTCGTCAGCTAAATTATTTTGTACCTAGTGAGTCGGCCATGGTTTCATTGCATCGTTTAGATATTGTATACGAATTACGAACCAGTGGAAAATAACGAAGTCGCCTTCATCAGATTGAATAATGCTCGCTGTTTACGAGCTAAAGGCCATATTTACCTAAAGTTATCTTTTAGGAGGCTTTTACCTAAAGTATGCCTATTAGGTATTGGTGTTGTAATATGGCAAGTTTTAGGAAACGTCTGGCAAAGTCGTTTAGTGAATTCAGCCCGGCCAAAGAGTCGGTAAGGCATGGCATTTGTTAGATTTTATTGCACATCCTTTGGTTGAATTGTTGGTTTTCGTGTACAGAAGAAAAGTATCTTTATGGGAATGTTTATATTCATCTGGAGTTTGAAGTCGTAAAAAAACGAGACGAACTGAAAGTTAATTTGGATAAAGTCTTGATTATCGTCCGTGGTGAAATTTGAAACGAAGAGGTTGGAATTCTCGTTTCCTTTTTTCGGGAGTAAAATATATTGAAAAAAATGATGAAATTTCAGCTTTTGAAAGTTTTTTTTACAATACAAACATGTCTGCTCTTTCTCTTCTTTACTCGCGTTCTATTGAATTAAAATTTTTAAGGGACTCAAAAATTCGGTTCTTGAATAATTGTATGAATCTTCTTCCCCTCTCTTTTCTCTTATCGTACCCAATTTCAATATACATCTTGATTGAAGTCAATCTGGACTGATGAATATAAAGTTGCGGGGGGGGGGGTCGAGTCAAAATAATGCTAAGTAAAAACAAAACTCATTTCCAGAATTCTCAATCTGTAACTTTTATTTGAAAAAAAATCAATTGATCATTTCAAGTCGAATTGACCTAAAACAGCAGAATGGGTCACTGACTTTTTTTCAAATTTCGTACGCGATTAGATGATGTCGATAGGTCATCAAATGATTTCAAATGACGCAAATCGAGAATTCGTACTTTTTTCATACTTTCTACGTACTTTTTTCGTATTGTTCTGACTCTAATAATCTAATAATTTCTCGAAATCAGAGACAATTATTTTCGTTGTTGAAATTTTGTCCGAATTTCGTACGTTTGCAATTTTTTCAGAGCATTTGTACTTTTTGTACTTTCGAACTATATCTGCTCAAGTGCTCAATACTCGTATTTTTTTCCTAGCAGACCTTGAAAAAAATACGACTTTCTCAATTAAAACTATGAAAAAATTTCAGTGATAGATTTTTTTTTTGAGGAACTAGTGAAGTGTCCGTTTTTTGGATGGGGCAAATCGTAGCCCTATTTTAATTCCATGTCAAAAAATTATCCATCACATCTGAATTTCCACAAGGTCTTTGACGTTGCTAATTATTAGATGAATTTTTGGAGAAAATTGGGTTTCAGGTAGATAATGTTAAGAGATTTCACCATCATTTTTTGAAAATGTCCATATTTTTCAAATAAGTACAGAAGTAATCGAAAAAAGTATTAATTTCTCACTCTAAACTGGTTGCTCAAATTCCAACCATATTTCAAATCAGTTTTTGGAGAGATAATCCAGCTTTTGAACTTTTTTATTGAAATTGCTCAGATTTTACATTTAAGACATTCTGTATTAAAAGGGACAACTTCGTTAGAAATATTATTCTCCAGAGAACGCAAAAAAGTGAGTTATGGGTTGTGATCGAAAAAATCGATTTTCAACCATCCCCTTTGTACTCTCTCATTTTTGAATCAGTGAAATTTATCAAAAACCACGGATAACAGTCAGAATTGCAGCACAGTAATAAATCAGTGAAAAATGTTCACTGAAAGCAAGTCAGTGAAAGAAAATCACTGGAAATCAGTGAACATTCACTGAACATTCAGTGATATTTATGAAATTTACTGAAAAATCTGTGAAATTCTTTGAATAATCAGTGAAAAATCACTGAAAATCAGGAAATTTCACTGATTTTTCAATGATTCGGAATGAGAGAGCAGTGTAGAATTTTAGTACTTGATACAAAAATGTTTCTCAGACCCTTCTCCAGGGCAAATTTTGGTCATTCAAATTTCTCACATCCTCCTCCAGAACAGATTTTGATTATTCGAATTCTAAATCAATTTGAACCAAAGTTTACTACCTTGAAATTTTCAACTACGATTTGCCACCTAACTAAATTTCAATTTCCGAGCTATCGTCTAACTTTTAGGCGAATTTACAGGGTGTCTAACAGGTCCTGATAAGTCAAGCTTTTTCCAAAAAGGTCATGGCGGTCCTGAAAAGTCAAGCTTTTTGACCAATTTACGCTGATTTACTCAAAAGGTCAAGATTTTTTCAAAAATATAGCTAAGTATTAAAAATTACGTTTTTTTTTTAATTTAATGTTTTTGTTTGAAATTTTAATTTTCTATAAATAGCTACAAGCATACAAATGTATTCATTTTTTTTTGGGGGGGGGGGGGGTAATAACCTTTTTGTAGGGGGATTGCTCGGAAAAGTTATGCAAAAAGTCATTCCAAAAGGTCAAGCTACATAAGTCAAGCTTTTTGCTCAACAAATTTTTTTAGACACCCTAATTTATTTTGAATGACCATAAAGTAAGTACTCTATAGTCAATGGAATGACACAATAATTTCAACTAGAAATTTTTTTCAATGTAAGCTTCAAAAATCAAAAAAAAACACTTTTAAGGGTAAGGATGTAGAACCTACATTAACATTAGGTACTTTCGCGTACACAGCGAGTTTTTAAACGCTAAAAGAATTACGTGCGAAAATGACTAAAATATTCTCATCTGCTATTGGTACGTAAGGTGTAATCTTTCACTCAGTCGAAAATGTACTTTTTATTAAAATAGCATCGTATATACTCACTCGTACACCTACATATGGCTTGCGAATATCATTTAACAACAAAATTTTGAATATATACGAGTTGGTAAAAAACTCAGCCGCTTACCTCGATGCTTAACGTCACTTGCTTTGAATTTAATAACAACCTCGCGTACGCGTTCATAAACGCCAAAGAAATGAAAATATTATTTTTTTTCGGGTACACTTTACCGCGTACTCGGCGAATATATATGGCTGTTGAAATTAAATAGTAAAAAATTTCAATTTCATACCGAAAACGAATTACGTTGAAAAATAAATCCCCATTACACACGTTTGCTTTCCCTTTGGTCGCATAAAATTCGCGACTCGCGTATACAAAAACCGAATGCAGGCCGGAGGAGGATTCGGCTCTGCCGTATAGTTTTGCGGTGAACATGTTTGCTATGTGTAAAACGTCGCGAAAAGGTATCGATTAAGTATATTTCATCAGATTAACCGCGAATACCGTGTGTATCGATATGTTTTCACGATAAAATGGCGTTAAAAAAAAATAAATAAATTGTGTGTGGTGAAATTAAACGTCGTCGGTATGTACATATATAAACTCACGCATAGATATACGTATTTAGATACATGCATGAGTTACCAGACAGGATGAAACTTTTTTCCAATAATAAAAATTGTTTCAGCATTCCAATCTACGTACAACTTTTGTGTGAATTTGTGAAACATTTTTCAGGCAGAACTAAAGAATCGAAATGATTTCAAAGAGAAATCATGTACCATGCTCTTTCTCGACTCATGCCAGTTTTCAGTTACTATGCAACTCGATTTTTTTCCAAGTCCATATTATTTTCAAAATTTTTTCAGCTGTAGGTAATAATTTTTTTTCTCCTCTCGCAGAATTATAATATATCTTTTTCTGTAAAGTATTTTTCAAATCTGAAAATTTTTCTCCAAAATATTTTCCAACTTAGATTTTTTCAACTCGAATAAAATTTTTTCTCAACTCAGAAAGTTCTTCCTTCAATTTTTTTTCAATTCTAAAATTTTCTCAACTCTGGTATTTTTTCTCTGACTCTGTTAAAAAATCATACCTAAAAATTGTTGTAAAATCTAAGCTTTCCTTCAAAATTTTTTCAAATTTCAATTTCAGTTCTAATAAAAAAATTTTGCTACTCTGAAATTCTCTCAGAAATTTTTTCAATTTCGTTATTTCGTTTCCGTAGCTCAAAATTTTTTCTTAAAAGAAGCTCTATCTTCATTTCCCAGCGAGAAAAAAAATATACCTAGGTCCCTTTTCTCATATACGGTTATCAAACTTATACTGTTAATACTGATGTGTTGGACTTATATAGGCAATACGTAATAGTAATCGGGTCTTCACTTCATATATTTAAAATTATTTTCAACTCCAAAACTTCTTACGAGTTTTTAAATTTTGGAAATTCTTTTAAAATATTTTCAGTTCAGAAGTTCAGTTTTCTCAATTCTTCCAATATAGTTGTCCAATTTTGTTTTCTCAATTTTTATAATTTTCCTTCAAGTTCTCAAATTTTTACAGTTTTTTCAACTACCCGACTGCAAAAATTTCTTCCAACATTTTGTGTAAGTTCACGAAGTTTAATTCCCTGGAATTTGTTTCCTCAGAGAGTTTCTCATTCCTCCACTTTTAAGGGAACGCTTGGAAAATCCAAGAATGGGCGTGATGATACGAGAAACAATTAAAAATATTCTTGGGGATTTTGAAGAAGAGGATACCAAAACTGGAAACGATGACGTTGCTGTGGATGTTATTGGTGGCTCTGTTTGCAGAATTTGCCAGAATCAAGGAAAACATTGAAAAAAAGTAGGCAATTGTGATACATGAGGAAATCCTCTCTGCTCAGAACATCATTTAATGAGATATACTGATTGTATTTGTAGAACACCATGATCATTACATGTTAGATAAATCCCCGAAATTGTCTTATTTTTTCTCATTTTGAATTTTTAGAATATCAATTTTAATTAGCCCCTTCCATTTTAAGATATGCAACCATTCCGACAATTCCATAAAAAGTTATTGCAACGCATATTTTTCAATAATACAAGATCTTGAGTGAATTTCACCCAGTGTGACCTTGTTCAAAAATGAGTGTGATTCAAAAGAGTTAGAATAAAGAAACGCAGTTGAATGGAAAGGGAGAAATTTTTTTTTGTTCATTCAAACCTCTTAAAAAAAAGTAATTCTGAGAACTTTTATTCGGTATTTCTCAACAACACTGGAAAATCAAAATTCCGGGAACCCTATTGTCAGGTTGGTTGCCTGTGACCGTGCTTGTTCGAGGATTCATCTCTTTCCTTGAAAGTTGAAACTATTTCGATTCCTATAATTTTGTAAAAATTGACCGGCGTGCAAAAACAGGGGCATACCCTCAGTCGATTTCCAGTCTGCAATTCGGCAAAATTTCGGAGATTTCAAGTAATTCGGCAAAATCTTGGAAATTTCGGCAAATAACCAAAAAAACATGTGGAAATTTTGCAGCATAAGTAATGAAAAACTGATCCTTTTAAAATTTCAAGGTTGTGTTCAGGATTTTTGGATATAATCGTGTAAACAAATTCAGAGAATGTACAAATTCGATCCTTTCAAAATTTAAATTTAAAAATTTCTGAATAGCAGCTCAGCACCTTTTTCCCATTGAATTTATGTGAAATGATTACAATTTTTCATTGCATGTTTTTATCAGTATTTTTTCAATAATCTGAATCTTTCAGGAACAAAAACAATCCGATTGGTTAATTTTTGTATACTTACACCTAAAAATGACGTCATTTTTGTGTATACACAACCCAACCTGAACTCAACCCAAGTTTACTGTCCTCTTTCAGTAATTACCAGGGAGCGGATAAAAATGCGGTTGAAATGGGCAAAATATGCGCTTAAAAAACCCAAAATATGCGCTAAAAACCTAAAAATATGCGATAACACAATATGGGTGTCTATTTAAAGGGCGTGAAGAGCTGAACCTAGTTCTAACCTTCTAATATTGAGAATAAAATAAAATCAATGAATCAAACCATTCATTCAATTAAACGAGTTGATGAGATGGAGGGGTGTCTTGCAAATTGTGTAATTTTAGCAAAATTTTTTGGACAGAACTACATTTGGAACGCTGGATGAAAAAACGTGATTTTTTTTCAACTTGAAAGTGAAAAATCGTTAGAAGAGTGTATTTTTTTCAACGTGAAAGTGAAAAATAATTGGAAAAGTGCATTTTTTTGACCTTTTAAGAAAGAAATATTGAAAATTACGAAAATATGCGCTAAAAATGACAAAAATGGAGAAAATATGCTCTAAAACAGTAAAATATGCGCTAAAAAGTAAAAATGGCCAAAATATGCAAAATAATGCGTTTATAGGTAAAATATGCAAAATATGCGACAACAAATATGGCTCATTTTGCTCAGAAAGACTTGAAACATGAAAGTAGTTTACATATGCGGCTTCTTACTCAACACAGAAAAACATGCATTTGCATTAAAATCCGCTCCCTGGTAATTACAATCCAACTCTAAAATTACTTACTCCCCAAATCAAAATTTTGCAAAAATTTCGGCCTCGCTGCGCTTGGCCTTATTGAATATTTTCTTCCATAATTTCAAAAAACTCCAAATCCTACAATGATTTTTTTCTATTTTTCCTTAATTATTCCAACCAATTTTATCAAATTTTTTCTCAAAAACACATTTTCGATGTTTGGAATTCAAATTTTTCAAAAGCTTCGGCCTCGGTGCGCTCGGCCCTGTTGTATTTCTTCTCAAATAATTTTTGAGGAAAATTGACCGATTTTTTATTCAAGTTAATTAATTTAAAACACTGTTTTATTGAATTGAATTTAAGGTCTTCTACTTGAAATTTCCGCCCTCACTTCGCTCGGGCCAAATTTATTTCTCTCATGTTCACATTGAAACCATAATCTTCTAAATCAAGTAGGCTAAGGAAATTCCATCGGTTTTTTCAACTATACGTACAATGAAATTACCGAGGGGAAAATTCATGCATGAGCAGGATTGAGTCATTTATTTTTTCATTCCAAAAATTTTGTTGTTCATGAGCAGGGATGAGCAAGAATGGCTTTTAACAATGGAAATATATTCGAAAACCCAAGGAATAATTTCCAGGCGTGAGCAAGATTAAAAATTGATCTAATCTTGAACATGATGTTACTTTTCAAGTTTTTGTTACGTTGATCTCTAAAAATTGTGTTTTTCCCTGTCCATGAATTGATGTTGCCTCGCATGGTTTTTGCAAACATCCTTTGAATTCTTATTCGGCAATTTTGAATTTTTTAGTCGTCATTTTTGAACCTCCTACCCCAAAAAAATTGTGTTCGAACCGCCTCTGTAGGCTCTGTATACTGCTACTTTCTGCTACTATTTCTGCTCGATCTGTTATTTTCTGCTACTTTCTGCTGCCTCCGTTGCGCATTTTGAGATAGACAACTTAGAGAGACACCTCAACCCCCCCCCCGTGGTACGTGCAACGCAAAACGGAAGTGGCAGAAGGTGACAGAATGGGGCAAAAAGTAGACATGTGAAACTTTCTGCCCCATTCTGCCGATTTGTCTGCTACTTTTGTACACTGGGTGGTTTCTCTGCGAAAGGGAGAGTACTTATGAAAAAGTAATTAGCAATATTGCAAAGCTCGAGTTTTTTTGTTACCCGAACTGCTCGTCTTTCGTTTCTTTGCTACAATCCTAATGTTCCCAATGAAGTTTTGGATTAAAAATTGAGAATATTGAAATTTATGAACGATGGGAATACGAACGAATAAATTTAGATAGAAAATCGAAACAAGGAATGAAAAATGTTTCGGTGTTGTTAAATTGTGTTGAAATAATGAGCTTTGTTTTGTAAAAGAAAGAAAAGTTTTTCGCTCTGTTTTTCTTTCAGAGTAGAAATTCTGGTAGAATTGAAAGATGCCGATGACCAGGCACTTTTCGAAAACTCCTTAACGACGAATAAATTTCGAATTCGGCAGTTTTCATGTAAAGCGATTGCACGTGTTTTTAACTTGCAATTTCTTTTTTTCAATAAACGATAATAATGGAAAGGCCTGCCTAACCCTCGAGTACCACTGTAGCATTTTCATTAGAAAATTATGCCTTTTATCGTTCACGTATACTGGTATACTCGAAAATAACCCCACCTGTGGAATTCATAAGGTTATATGTATTTTCCTTTATACGTACAATTTATCAATTTTATGCCCTCCTCTGGTTATAATTTTTACTCTTATTGGCTTCTCGAACGAAATACCATCAAAGTCAGACCTTTAACGCGTTTCAACTACAAGCGAGATTATTTGTTTGGATAGTTATGGCCCATTTAGCACTTGCCAAAAATAACTTTTTTTTCGAAGTTGATAAATTGAATTTGATAGAAAAAATGTTGAAAATTTTCTCAAATGTTGTTTTTGTGCTTAGATGGGAGAATGAATTCTTTAAAAACATAATTAGATATTCTTAAGCAAAAATGTCGAAGTGTCACATATGAGAGCTCGGTCTGTGGGATTTATCGTCGAATCAATTATTCTCTGTGGGAAAGTTAGGAGCTAAGTAAGTCGGTAATGAAAATCATATTATGCGTAGTAACTGGTAAATTTTTATTGAGCTACGTGTAAACGCCGTGGGGCATTTTACGATATAAGGATTCGAAGGATATAATGTAGCGAAGGCGTTTTAAACTATGTAGGTAAGCTTTGTTGTGGAAATGAAAAAGGGAGCCAGATAAAAGATCGAAATGAAGCATAAAACTGTTTATAATTCGTTTTTACAACTTTCACATGTAATATAACATGTTGCCGCGAGTCTATTAACGTCAAACTGACGAATTATCGTAAATCAAACGATATTTTATAATGCTGAACGCGATTTTTATTGCGTAAGGTTTTAATCTCGCGTAATGATAGGTCTCGCGTGTCGTTAGTATTCTCTTCCCTGTTGAATTAGATGATGCGATTTAGACAATTCTTTATTTAGAATTTTTATTCGAAATGGGAATGTTTAATTTTATGGAAATTGACGTCATTAGTAATATTGTACACTTTTCCAAAATTCCACCACCATGTTGATCGTTACACGACTGTGGGAGTGAATCAGTCTAGTCGTCGTTATCTAATGGCTAATTTGAGAAAGATTTATGGAACTCATTTCTTTGATACACCCTCAGTTTGAAACCAACCTTCGATTTCTTTAAATTTATTATTAGGTTCGTGACGAATAATTCGTGTAGCATTGTCCACTCCAGTTTCCAAATTTCCATTGTATGAATTTACCATATTGTATTTAATTTAAATTGCGTCAGGTAATTATTCAACCTCTAAATGGTTCACTTCAACTCTTCTCGTTTATACAGGCATCTCAACTGGTCACTTTTTAAGTAACTTTGTCACTTTTTCTATCAAAAGTCTTTTTTGTCACTTTTTTCATCAAAAAAGTTACTTTTGGCCACATTTAAAAAAAAAATTTTATTGAAAAAAAAATCACTGAAATTTTTCAAAAAATTTTGATACCTGAATGCATGTCTGTGTTCATTAAATCATGAATTTTTCAAAAAAATTACCCTCGCAACGCTCGGGAGTAATTTACACTCTTTCTTTCTGCAGAATTCATTTAAAATCCATATTTTTTGGAGAAAAAATACCGCGATGCCTTTGACGACAATGGGATGTTGATTTTTAAAAAAACGTAGGAAATGGAAGAGAATTCGAAATTATTGGTTACGTTTTGGATAACCTCAATGAAGGAAAAGTGATGCATTTTCAACTTATGAGTTTTTTTTCGCAGAGATTTTCGCACTCGCTTCGCTCGGGCTTAACACATTACTCCAATAAAATATGTAGTTAATATTTTACCCCGCATCAAGTTTTAATTTATTGAGGCAAGCCAATCACAGATTGGGCTTGCGTGGATTTCATAAATTTGAAACGCGTGTTGTTTTTTGATTTTTTTGGGGGGTGGGAAGGGAGGGGATTAGAGCCATGAATTGTAAAGAAATTTTCAAATTCCAAGTCCGAAAAAACCCGAATTTTCATTCGCTTGATTTGTTAAATACCTTGACATCATTTATATGTATCTATTTCATTTTTCAAAGCTTTATAATTTTTTTTTAAAATTGAGTTTTCTTTTTTATTTGGGATTTTTATGTGACGGGAAGGAGTTGAAAATTTTTAAAATTGAAATTTGAGTCGTTTTTATGGCTGGAAAGGGGGCATATAAAAATCACGTAAAAAATTATTGATGGTTTTTGAAAAGAAAAATTGTAGATCTCACATTTCAAATCATGCTTCTACACAATTTCGGTTTGTTAGTACTTCACGTAAAAATTACCCCCTCCCCCCACGCCACCGCGGTGTTTCATGTGGGTAGATCTTATGGTAAAAGGTCTGAAAAACTTCGAAATTCAAGACAAATTGTCTGAATTGGATCAATCTCAACTCGGTTATCTTGGGTTTTCTAATTGAATATTGGCCCAATCTAACTTTTGTTAAATTGGGATATCTAAAAATTAGACTATTCTCACAACCAAAAAGAATTCTTCTGACAAATCCTAAACCAAATTGTCACATTTTGTTGGCCAAAAGCTCTGAAAAATTAGTAAAAATTGGGAAATAACTTGATTGAGTTTTTTTTAAAATTCATAAAACATCGAAATTCAAGAAAAAATTGTCACTTTTGGTCACTTTTTTGTTTATCAAGTCACTTATTTGGTCAATTTTTCTTTTTTTAGATCACTAAATTCACTTTTTTGGAAAAATTTAATTGAGATGCCTGGTTCATAATGCCTAACTTTCCTGCCGATAGATAGGTATTATTTTTTTCATGATTGTATCGAGTCTTTGTTCAACTTTAGTACATTATGTAGTCTGTAGTTCAGAAAGCAAATCTTGGTTCGTATACCTACATTTGAATTTTTGTCAAGATTTTACCCCATTTTGATAGATCACACGTTATTTATTTGCGAATACTCAAAAATTGACCTGAACTCAAAATTCTCAAAAATTGCTCTAAAACAATAATTTCGGTAAACATTTCTCAGTTTTTGATGAAATTCTACCACATTTTCATCAGTCACACGTCAATTTTTTGAAAATACTTGAAAATTAACCCGACTCTGGTCTCATAATTGCTCAAAAATGCTCAAATTTTATTTTCATCGACATTTTTGTACTACTCGTGAAATTTTAACCTATTTTGACAGGCCGCAACCCCATTTTTCGAAAATAATTTTGATAATTCAGTTTTGACAAAAAGGGAACGAAAATGACACGGTTTTCAACTTCGAAATTTGACCACAACTCATTGTTCCAACCGTTTTCTATGAACAAATTTCAGGTGCTGAAGTTCATTTCTCGAATTTATATTTTTTGGTAGAAAATTTTCATAGAAAAAAATATGAATTTTGACTCGGGAAGTTTTGGAAAATTGTGCTTTAATCGATCAAATAGGTCACCAATATAGGTTATCTGCGATTATAGGTTCAGAAGTTCATATGGACGACTTTTATGAAATTTTCCCCAGTGCTGGAAAATTCCAAAATTTTCTGGTGGCTCCGAAACGTCTCGAAACCACTTCCATTCGATTCGGGAGGTCAAAAGAACGTATAAGTATATCAAATTTCGGGGTTTTCCGTTGATTAGATCAAATTTTTATTTTTTTTATGGCAACGAGGTATTATTTTGAAATTTAAAAAAATCGCCAAAATTCGAAAAATGAACTTCAGCATTTGAAATTTTGGATATGAGGTTCTGCTATGATGTTCTTTCAACTTATTTTTGTTTCGACTTGAAATTTTACTTTGAGTTGGGATACCTCCCTTGTGAAGCTTGCATTAGAATTTATCGATTTAAAGTATTGAAGTATATTTTTTCAAAGTGGAGGATTAAGTAAAAAATTATGAAAAAATTGAACATTTTCAATCAGAAAATGGTACGAATTTTCAATTAGGTGATTTAGTAGACACCTTGTCGATTGCCTTTAAACAAACTGAAGGAGAAGAGGAAAATATCTTGCTGAAAGTAAAGCTCCATTCACGAAGTAATTTTGTTAACGAATTCATCTCATTCATAGGGTGTTAAGTACATAGACTAGTCATTTTCGTCAGAAACTCACGCGTGCTCAAATAGGTAACTTTATGATAGTAATTGGCTTCGTAAATAGCGTCTCGACACTTGTCAAAAGTCTCAAAAAAACCCGACTCGAATGTATCACGTTAGACATCTCTAAATGGAAAAAGTAAACGTGCTTCTTGCGAACGATAATAGCTCTTCGAAAATGATTAATGGTCGGTCTTTTGCTTTTTTTCCCTTGTGTCGAGATTATTTTACCATTTACCAATGTAAACGGTCACCGAGTTTAATAAACCCAATCAAAAAGTAAACACGAGGTGTTACTTTGATCGTAGAAAAAAATACCCTATTACGTAAATAAAGCCAAACTTCCCATTTCGACGAAAAATCTCATATAAGTATGTTTTGTTATTATACCCTTATTGCGACCATGTTTTCGTTTTGATGGCTCATCATTTAGCCAATTTTCTGATATTATCGAATTTTCATCTATTTTTAGAAATTTATTAATAAATCTTGATCTATTTTCCGTTAATTTGTTCGTTTTTCGGGCCCTTATATTTACGTATCAGATTGTAACCTTTTTTATTGCGGGTGTTTGAGGTTCACGTGGGTGGGTGTTGATAAATATGGGCTTTTATTTCGAAAAAGGTCAACGCGGTAGCATTTGCTATTAATCTTCACTTCGGTGTTATTTTTTGTATCATCGATGCGGGTACGTCTTATTAAATGGGTAAAAGACTGCGGCGATAGCGTATTTTATTCGATGCTTTTATGCTGCGCCTTTCACAGTACCTAAGGTCTTTCAATATTAGACCTTTGTTCGATGAGGTTATATATCGATTAATGAACTTATTATATGTACGTATTTTAATGAAAATATGTTTTTTGGCTTGGAAAAGTAGTTCAATGTCGAGATATTGTTTATCGCGATACTGATTAATTTTTTTCCAAGTTTTTTCAATTCGTAATACGTCTTGGCGCTTATCGAAGCCTACCACATTGAGATGTGGTTTTCAAACCAATCTATACATAGCATTACGAGTTGAATATTCAGGATGTTACGTGGAAAACAATACCTTCCGCGGATGGTACATCGAGTAAAACAATATTTGCATATTGGTATTATACGTGTGCGTAGATAAATCTCCATAAAACATTTATTAGCGTCATCTTGGCACTTGGCATACTCTGTAAATCATTTACTCATATTTACGGTGCGGTTTAATGATTCAAAGCTAAAACTTACGCGTTACGTGAAATGATGCGATCAAATTTAAAAGCTTTGCTAGATTCATTGTTTGATTTACGCGATAATTACTCCGCAATACCGACTTAATGTGGTTATATTTTAGTCGCGAAAATTGTATCCGCAGGGTATTTGCTGAAAGAGACGTGCAGCTTTTGTCGGTATAGGTTGTACGATGTAATGTATCGCGTTGAACCGTGAACGTATTAGGTTCACCTACGCGTTTGGATGCAGGGGTTGGATAAATTGTTCTAGAATCTGAGATGTGATGTCGTTGAATTTGGTTTTCTCATTGATGGTATTTTTGATTTTTGGCAGTATCGACCTACGTATATCTGAATAGGTGTGGTGAATTACTATTGAAAAAAATTAGACGAACGTGTTGCCTGTCTTCGAAATTGAAGGGGGTAATGTTTTTAAAAATGAAATTGTCTTAGAACAAATTTTCGATCGCGAGAGTGAATGGTATCTTGAAAATTTAACTAGTTTTCTTATGATGATTTTCTTGCAATATTTTTAAATTAAAGGGATACGAAACAACGACAGCCACTTTTTTCAAAATTTGAAAAAATGAAGCTCAGAAATTTTTAAAATTATCTCAGTGATTGGCTTTTTAATAACTGAAACACTGTCCTGTCACTTTTTATAGAAAATCGTCTGTAACTGGGCCAAAAATTGACCAAAATCTAAAAACGAGGACATCATTGAATTCGTCTCGTCGAGACGGATTTAAATTTTGGTTCATATTTCCCAGAGTTGTAAAAATGGAATATTCAATCATCAAGTGTCCGGATTTTTGTAGAAAATCGCCTGTAACTGGGCCAAAAATTGACCAAAATTAATAAACGAGGACATCATTGAATTCGTCTCGACGAGACAAATCTATTGGTGTGGTCGTTTTTGAAATATTTGCAAAAATGGTTAAAATTACTTTGGAGGGGAATCCCCTCTACTCTTTCGGTACAATTTCTCATTTAACTCCCCTGAAAATTGACCAAAATTCAAAAACGAGAATATCATAGAATTCGTCTCGTTGAGACGGATCGAACCATTATGTATTCTAGGGTGGAGCGCGAAAAAAAAACATACCTTGGATTTTGACCAAATTCCCTGGGGTTGTTGCGTCACTATCGGAGACTATCCAAAAAAAATTTGAGCCCCCCAGGTGAAGTTGGGGGAGCTAGGGGTTCTCAAAGGGCACCGCCTTTTAAAAAAAAACGTGGTTTTCTGTTTAATTTTTTTAGCCAAGGATGAAGAAAAATTCGCTTTTGTGATGTGTTTGTGTTATTTGTTGAATGTTGAGTAGAATATGATAATTTGTGAGTAGATAAATGAGCAAAAAATGTGAATAATTTTTTTCAGAATCCAATTCTAGAAGTAAGAGTGAATAAAAAATAACAAATTTTTTTCCTAGGGTTTTTTGTTATCTTGATTTAAAATTAACGTAAATTCCATACATTGGTGTTTTTTGGATTACAATTGGCTACACTGGTGGAAAAATTTTACCCATAATTTCTTTGTGATGATTGAAAAACGAAAAAAAGTGTAAATTTTTCTAGCCATAACATATAGTTAGCAACTTCATGATCAGATCAGGACGAATTCCATAAATTTGAATACCACAATTTTCAGTTGGCTGCACTGATCAAGGAAAATCCTAAAAAATTTAAATTTCTTTTCAAATATTTAAAAAAGAAATTATCCGGCGTGGCGTAAAAATATTCAATTTGGGACCAGAAAAAATTTCACAACATAGAAATTTCGCGATCTGCAACTTTTGGACCCCCTGGTAGAGGTCTGAGTTTTGATCGGAGGATGACGGCGATGGTCTTGGGAGATGTAGAAACTCAAATCGCACCTTTTAAGTGCTGTTTCATGAATCTCACGCCATTTTTTCGACCTTAAAAACACAGAAAACCACGTTTTTTTCAAAAGGCGGCGACCTTTGAGAACCCCTAGCTCCCCCCAACTTTACCGGGGGGAGGGCAAATTTTTTTTGGATCGTCTCCGATAGTGACCCAACAACCCCAGCGAATTTGGTCAAAATTCGAGGTATGTTTTTTTTCGCGCTCCACCCTAATGTATTTACAATTGAATTTTGGCAGTGGCATAGCCAGGAATTTCTCATTGGAGGAAGGGGTCCAGAATTTCAAAATTTTTAAAGAAATTTTGAGTTTACCCCCCCCCCTTGCTAATTTTTTTCACTATTAAAGCACTAAATTCAAAATTTGAATCATTTTTATAAATATTAAGGAATCGCACAGACGTTTTAATGTTCTTACGCGATTTGCATAGAATATTTAGGGAAAAGACTTCGATAAAAATGTAATTTTGGGACAAACAACTTCCATACTAATTATCTTGACCTTAAAAACCGAAAATAATACCTTACAAATTCAAACAGTAGTATCGGAAGTTTTTTTTGGGAGCATGTAAAGTGGGTATGAAGACTTGGAATACCAGAAAGGAACCTTTTTTCTTGTAGTCACCTCAAATAGTTTATATGTATACCTAATAATTGTAATTTCGTTCATGCCAAGCGAAGCGAGGACAAAGCTTTGAAAAAATTTAACTTTTAATGTTCCAAGAAGGCATTTTTTCACCTAAATTCTTGACCTCATGGGATGGGGGGGGGGACCTCCCTGGCTACGCCACTGAATTTTGGTCCATATTTCCCAAAGTTGAGAAAATCCTTGAATAAAAGATCCATCAAGTGTCACTTTTTATAGAAAATCACCTGTAACTGGGCGAAAAATAGAATTTAATATTAAGCAGCCAGCAACTTCTGAATTTCATATCCCTTTTCAGAATTTTGCAGCGTACGAATAAATCTATTACAAATCAAATGAATAAATTTTCTTCAAAAAATTTTGAATAAGTATCTGTAATTTTGTTCATATGGTTTCTTTCCGACTTCCAGACCATTTGAAAATTGAGGAAATTGGGGAAAAAAATTGAAAGGATATAAATTAAAATTACCTTGACGTGGTGTCTACTCGTAAAAGAAAAAAAGAAAAAAAGAAAAAAAAGAAAAACTAGAAAATAACAAGAATTTTACTTTAGTAACTAGATAATTAGAAAGTATTAAGAATTTTAGTGAGTTTACTGCAAAAATTAAGAATTTTCAACATTGCCTTCTTTTTTTAAAATTTTGTGATCGAAGGATGAACGGGGGGGGGGGGTCTTTTTTGAAAAATTAAAAAAATTCCAGAAAATAGCAAGAATTTTTGTTTTTTAGACTCAGCAGACATAACCTTTAAGCTCCTTCAATTTTAGTCTTAGGCAACAAATTATTGGAGTATACAATTCCCGGAAAGGCCAGAACAGATTTTCGCTTCCCACTTATTTCACCCAAAACACCAAAGATTTTCGAAAGTGATCGATTTCTTTTCTTTCTATGAAAATCTGACCTAATTTTAATTTTTTTTTTGGACCTGGCTATGCTAGAACTTATTTTTATTTCTCATTCGACTGTTTTAAAATATATGGTGAAGACTTTCTTATTATTAAGGAATTATTGAATGTCTTTAACAATTATTCTTTCCGTAGCCTTCCCCAAAAAAAACAAAACAAGTTTTGTAATACTTATTAACTTATGACAATTTATTTTGTTTCAGGTGAGTTACAAATTTTCATTGTTCTGTTGAAATAAGAAGTATTTGGCACCGAAATAAGTGAGTAATTCCCCGTAATTCTTCTTATATATTTTTTTTAACAATTGTTGAACGAAGAATGAAGTTATGCTTCGTTATTTTATAAAATTCTTCCAAAAATCATGTGATTTTCTAATTTCTTCCAACTTTTTTTTTGATTTTTGAACATTACCCAATGGTCATCTGTATATTTTGCACCCTCAAAGAAATCTAATGCCGGAAATATAACTTAAGGGTGAGGGAGTTTAGAAATTATGGGAGAAAAGAGAACAAGTAGCCTAAATTTTGAAAAAAATATGTGGAAAAGATGGGATTAAAAACAGCTCAACAAAATTCATCAAAAATTCTCATAAAATGAGCAGTTTATGTAAAAATCAGGAAAAGGTGAAAAATGATCTAGAAAACCTATCAAGGGGAATAGGCAGATTTTTTCCAGCGTTTCTGGGGGGGAGGGGTGGAAGACAAGAATTATGAATTTGAAAAGTCAAGACATCAAGTTTCTTTTTGGCGGACACCATGTAGTAAAAGATGTTGCCTATTTTACAAGTGAAAGAGCCTATTTCCTCGTTCAGAAAAATTGATTCCAAAATCAAAACGTCTTTTCCCACCATTGGAATAGGTCGTAAGTACTTTAAAAATTGAACGAATTTGCGCATAATGATTTTTTCCTCAATTTTAACAATGGAAAGGGTCAAGACCCGTTTGAAATGAAAACATTCGTGAATTTTTTTCATTGTTACTTTAAATGATCTTCAGCTCCTCTAATTTTGTGCCAAAAAATTTCCAAATTTTTTTCATTTTCTTAGCTAATGTTTATTTTTACGTTCGATTTTTTTTAGAATTATATTTATCGAAATTTGTGAGTTTGAGGCCCATTAAATTTTTAAATATGACAAAAAATTATTATACTTGGAGATTAATTCCGACAGTGTTCACAGCATGATGGTACCCAATCTTACCCATTCTCATGATTAAAAAAAATGAACGTTGATTGAATTTTCTTGGAAAGAGCATTTATTCCCCTTCAATTTTAAAAATAGGCAACAGATTCATCTATCAAAACAGTGAAAAATGAAGAATCGAGGGAGTGATGTTTTAAATGAAATATAATTCAAGATGACTTTTCTGGCGAAAAAATCTGACTCGAGTTCTTTTTCAAGCAAAATTTAATCACGATGCCTGTTTACAACTGTGGTAACATCGAACTAAATTTTTATTCTTTTACGTGTTTTTCAAAATGATAAATTACATCACGGACGACTGTTGATTTCAGCCGTTTGTAATATTTGACGAATGACACGTCCGATTGAGCCATTCTACCGATCAAATGGTGGCTATTTTTGAATTTTTTCTTTTTCCTTTCGCGAAGACATTAATGCCATAATACAAAGTACGTAATGGCAATATTGACGCGAGCAACGTGTGTGTTTGTATACCGAACGTAGTGAAATAAGCTCGCTGTATTTCGCCACGATAAAGAAATTGTATTATACGTTAACAAAAAAGCGAACGTTTTTCGATCAAGTTTATAAATTGCTTACTCGTGTCACTCATTCACTATCAGTTGAAAAATGTTCAATATGACGTCGCTTTTCACTTTTTTTATCCGTTAAACATGGCGCTAAAAAAATCATTTAGACGGTTACCTTTGTATTTCTGTTCCGTATATCGAGGTTTGCTCAAAATTGCCTCTTTATTTGGAAGCTGTTTTGTGATATCCGTGGTGTGAAAAATTAAATATGTTCGTTCGAAGGGATTCGTAACGCGAACTGAGCAGTTGCGATTTTATTTACGCTACGAAAGTAAAAAGTTTTTCACAGAGTTGTAATTTAACTCTTTTTATGCTAAATAATGTGTTACGTGGTACGTAGAGTACAATGAGACCAGCTGAAGACATTTTACTTTTTAATCTGAAAAAATTAAAGTACATATATTTTGTTTAAAATTAATTATCTCATTTTAGCATCATTTTAACCTAAACTATGTTTAATAAGGGACCGTTAGTGGGCGCTAATAGTTACTTTGATGTTTGTTTTGGCTTTTTTTTTATAACCATTTCACGATACAACCACGTAATACCTACTTAGTGATTCGAAAAATGCAAATTATGAAAACGTTTAATGTGATTGTTTCTAAATGAGAACTATGTAATTCGACTAGGTGATTAAAAGGGAAAAAAAGTTGAATTCATTTTACGAAAAAACGTAGGAAGATCAGAAAAAAGAAAGTTTAGATAACAAGGCGAATGAGAATAATTGGAGTAAAAACAACGAATAATAAATTAGGAATTTCGACAATATTATCTTCGAAATAGAATCGTATCGTACCCTTTATACAGGGTGTTCCATAGCTGACGAGCTTTCTTCCAACCATTAAGTAGGCAACTCATACTGAGTCTAAACATGTTTGTTTCCCTAATCCTTGATCTGCTAGGGCTGAGTTATCCTATTTGAATTTTTTAAAATAAATTTCACTTGTAGTTCAGACATTTTAGCTAAAAAAACAACCTAAAATTCAAAAAAAATTGGCAGAAAGGGGAAGTTTTTTGTATAAGCCCAATAAAGTAAGTATGCATTCAATATTCCCAAACTTTTCTAAAATCAGCGGGTATTTTGTCTCTCTTGGGGGGGGGGCGAGGGAGCTCAAATTTCTGTTTTTCGGCTATAACTTTCAAAATTTCGGAATAACGAAAAAAAATTGAAAAAAATTAGAGCATGAAAAAGCGAATATTTTTATTATTTACAATTTTCCCCATAACGCCATGAGGGGGCTGGGTCCTTCGCAGAAAAAAATTAATTTTGAAAATTTCTTGTAAACACAAATAATTAAGGTACCAAAAATCAGATTAGTTGACTTTTAGGAGCAGTTCTATTGCATAGTACATCATTTTACCATTGAGTAAGAATCTATGATTTTACTACGTAGAAAAAGAAAAATGTAAAACCGACCCCTCACCACAAAGTAGGGGGCGGGGCGGTGGACCTTCTGTAGAAAAAGTTGCATTTTCCATTTTCCCCCAAGAGTAGCTCGTCTACAGTGAAAAATTGGTACAAATAAACGTTGTAGAACATTAAAAGACGAACATATCCCTTTTTTATTTTTTTTCCCTACGTGGTCTTGGGGACGAGCTATTGCAAAATGAAAAAAAAGCGACGTTTGGAAATTTTTCATCAACTCAATAAATTATTTATTACTTTTTAGTGAGCTGTGATGAGAAAGAAATGCCATGATGTTTTTGACTACGATTTTTTAAAAAATGGAGAGAGAATGGAACAGAATTCAAAATTTTGAAAAACCTGAATGAGGAAAAAGTGGTAATTTTCTTTCTCGTGAAGGTCATTCTTGCAAAAATTTTCGCTCTCACTTCGCTCAGACTCAACACATTATTATATCTCAACAAAATAATTTATTTTCCCCCGCCCATTGATTTTTTATTCATTGGTGTAAGCTGAAAAAATTACAGGGACTTGCGTGGATTTATAAATTTGAGGCATGTGTTTTTTTGGGAGGGGGAGCAATAAAATGTGAATTTTTTTTTGAATTTTCAGTCCGGGAAAATCCGATTTTTCATTCGCTTAATTTGATAGACACCCTGACATAATTTGTCTCATTTTTCAAAACTTTTTAATGTTGCTTCGAAATAGTTTTTCCTTTTTATTTGAAATTTTTTCCTGTGATAAATTCAAATTTTCAAATTTTTGTGGCGAGGAGAAGTTAGTTGGGTTCAAAAATTTTCAGAATTGAATTTGAATATTTTTTTGGCTCGAAGAGGAGCGTCAAAAAATCTCGTAAAAAGTAGTGATTTTGAAAAAAAAATTGTTAGACCCCATACATTTCATATAATTTTTCTGCATAATTTTGGGATGTAAGTAGGTACAGCATGCGAAAAATTACCCCTTCCATGGTTCATAAATATCATATTGAAAAAGTCTGGAAAACTTCAAAAAATAGGTATGGAAAAACCTGGAAAAGTCAGGGAAAATCACCTCTGTTCTCTGAAATATTGTGGACACCTTGACGTCGTTTTTTTTCTTTTTGCAATAGTTGGTCCTCAAAACCACGCAGAAAGAAAGAAAGAAAAGGAAAATGTTCATCTTTTAATGCTCTACCTACAATGTTTGTTTGAACCAATTTTCGAATTTTTCACTGTAGGTGAGATACTCTTGAGGGAAAATGCGAATTTTCTACAGAGGCCCCCCCCCCACTTTGAGATGAGGGATCGGTTGTACATTTTTTTCCTTATTCTACATAGTAATATGATGTACTATGCAAAAGAATCGCTCCTAAAAGTCGATGAACCCGATTTTTGGAAATTATTTGTGTTAATGAGAAATTTTCAAAATTATTTTTTTCTGGAGAATCCAGCTCCCTTCAATGAGGTCCTAGGGAAAAATTGTAAATAACAAAATGGTTTGTTTTTTGTGCTCTTCAATTTTTTTCGTAGATGCATAATTTCAAAAGAAATGACCGAAAAACAAAAATTTGAACTCCCCCTCCCAAAAAAAGTGGGACAAAATACCCGCCGATTTTAGGGAAGTTTGGGAATATTGAATACATACTTACCTTATTGGACTTATATACGAAACTTCCACTTTCTGGTAATTTTTTTGGGGTCAAAACCTTAAATGCCCGTACTACATACATCTTTCACGAAATAAAAGTTAAGAACGTTCAATTTTGAGAAAATCGCGTGAAAAACTTCACCTTTTCGAAATGAAAATTTTTCACCGAAATTTTTTCAATTTTTTTGATAAAACAAATGTTGCTCAAATTGAAAGTTACGAGCGTTTAATTTTGAGAAAATCGCTTTAAAAACCACACTTAAATTTTTCCGAAGAGCGTAACTTAGCTCCTGCAGATCAAAGGTCAAGCAGGCATATTTGACTAAGAATGAGTTGCCTGCTTACAGGTTGGGAGGAGGTACGTCAGTTACGGAACACCCTGTACAGTACATGGCGATTTTGGCACGTTGTTTCGCAGGTCTTATTGGTCGATACCCTTTCGAGCATATTTCAATGCTTTTTTTGGTAAAAAGAGAATAATGTGAAAAGGCTGTATGACCGATACCTATTCTAGCAAGTCCACGTTGATTTATAACTACGTGAAATTTATCATCGGTTTAAGAGCGAGCCAGAGGGAAAGCCGGGGCTTATGGAAAGCCCATCAACTTTGAATATATATAGGCGCAGGGTCGTTAAACAGTACAAATCAAACACGTAATAGGAAATTTCGTCGTGTGATTTTCGCACAACGAACCGACGCGAACGTGTAGGCTGCTCGCGTGAAATTCTTATGGAAATATTCGAATTTTCCGGCGTTATAAATGAATGGCATTTCGTTTTAAAAAATTTGAATATCGGGTATGTCGTCGAAAGCGTACGCGTTCAGTTTTCCATCTTGATGGTATTTTCCCAGCATCAACGTGAATTTATCTACTTGCCAATGTCTTTCATCCTGCGCGACAAATTTACGATTTTTTCCCCTTCGAAAACGACGCGACGTCGATATGAAGTAATGTAACACGTGACCTGATTTGTAATTTTTTTCGAGTTTGCCGGAATGATATTTTTTCGAAAAATACGATTAATAGTAATTGATGCTTGGAAGGGTGGAATTATTTTTAAATTTGCACATTTTGCGGCCGAGAAAAATTAATCTATTGATTTGAAGAAGAAAAATGTCTGTTATCCAAACACCTTTAGGATGATCGAGGAAACGTTTGCAAATTGCACTCTAGCTTATTTTTATAACGAAATTAGACGAAAAACACATCATTAACAGTATAATAACAATCATATGCATCGTTAATTATTGAAATACTTTTACAGTGGTCCATAAATAGAGTGGAGACGAGATGTACATCTATTTTGATGCTCGCAAAGAGATGTCCATTTTTAATGATGAAAAAAACCAGTACGCATCTGAGACGAAAATGAGATTAAATTGTTAAAATTTTACGATGCTATGAAAACGTGGTGTAAATTTTATGGACTTTTTTATTGCCAAATTAAAATCTAAAGTGGTGCTTTAAAAAATCATATAACTTCTGTTTGTTTGCGATGAATTTTAAAAATTGTTATAATTAATCGAAATTGAAGGGGGTCGTCGACATTGAATTTAATATCTGATTTTCAGACTTTCGTGTTAGCACGTAATGTTGATGAATTGGCTTCTCAGTGTTGTTGCGTTTCGTCCTATCTTAATTGGTGATTCGTAAGGGTGTTTGGGAATTCCTATTATTGTACTCGTATAGTCTTTGATATTTATTTCTTTTGAGAGTTTTTTTTTAATCGGAATAATTATTTTTATATTCCTCCTCCCTCCGAAAGTGAATTAAAGGTAATTGCAAATCGCGACCCCCCCCCCCTTCAAAAAATAAGAGAGAATTGATCATAATATTTCAAACACATAGTTTTGGAAAAAAATTGGAAATGAAGCCTCAGTGAGTGTTTGAAGCTTCTGATATAATTTGGGGTCATTTTGACCTCAAGCCCAAATATACCAAGACCCACAGAATCCATTTTCAGAGTAATTTTTCAGAAATACGAAGAGACTTCAAAAGAATGAAGTAAGGGGCCTAAATTGCAAATTTTTTGAGCAAGGTATCAAAATGCGCATGTATTGTCTCCCAAGTTGAACCAGTTTCATTTTACCAAAAAAAAAAAAGACCGAAATGAAAGTGAGGTAGAGGTGAAGAATGAGAATTTTTCAAAACTGAATATCTAGTGAGGTATCGAAATGTAAGTATGTTTTTTGGCATTTGGAATCCAGTTCTGAAGTTATTTTGACTCTGGACTCAAATAGTAATTTTTGGTGAGGATGGGTGGGGATAAGGGGACAAAACTAAGTATTTTTACTTCGTTATCCGTTTTGCCTCGACTTCTCATTTCAGTAAGTTGTTGTTCAGGTTATAGGCTAAAATAATTTTATAAATTGATTTTGAGATAGAGAAAATGCATTTTGATACCTCCTCACATTTTTTGAGTTCAGCCCTTCAATACCTTCAATGTTTTAAGGTTCCTTTTGTTTTTTGTTTTTTTTTTATTTGGGGAAATAACTTTGGAAACAGACATGGAAGGTCAAAAAACATACCTTTTGATCCTTTGCTCGGTAGTGTTGCAAAATTACAAATTCAGACCTTAAACTCCCCTCGTTTTTGGTCCTTTTTGGAGTTTTTGTAGACTAGGGCATTAGGACAGTCAAAAACATACGTTTTAGCATGACATGAAAATTTTGATTTTGACTTCCATGGGGCTGGGGGCTCAGGGCAGCAAATCGCGTTTTGGACTAGGGATCAAAACAACCTCCGAAATGGACTTTGAGGGAGTAGGTGAGTTCATTCCTTAAATTTAGAAATTGTGAATTGATTCCCACTTTTTTTGAGGTATGTATGAATTGATTCCCATTTTTTTTCGGGATAAATTTTTTTCCAATTTTTTTCGATTTTTTACTAAATGTTGAAAAACATGGAAAAATTGATATTCTTTGAGGACCCCTGACAAAAAATTGATGCTAATGATATTTTTTAGTGAAGACATTCAAACTAGATCATTTTTGAACATAGTCAGAATAATTTAGGGTCCGGTACAGAGGGTAATCTGGAGTCAGGAGATGGAATTTTTACCTCTTCGTTTTGGGATCCAAGGTCAATGCATAATTTTTTGGCTGTCCGGTTTGTGCAACTTTCGAAAAGAAAGTGTGAAACTATCACCCCGAGTACCAACCGATTTGATTTTTAATACTTAATATCAGATGAATTTTGACTTTGAATGTTCGATTTTCGAGTTTGAATCTCCATTTTCGTTATCTGATTTTTGGCATTCAATACTCAATACTTTTTTATTCAATTTGTTGAAAAAAATGGGGATCAATTCGCCTATCTATTCACATGAATATTTCATTGCGAATCAACTCATCTACAGCAGACTTTGAGAGTTCTTCACTTGAAAATTTTTCAATTTTTTTTTGCCTCTCAATTCCATTTTCTGAACTACTTTTGCTTTTTTGGAATGGGGATGAGGGGAAACCTGTATTTTGATACTACATTCGGTATCGTTGGAACTTTTTTTTGCTTATGATCCAAAAAAGAGATTCAAAAGTTTCGAATACTTTCAGATATTCTAATTTTACATCTGTTCTTCAAAAGCCTGTTGAAAATATATTTTAATCAACTCTTGTTTGTTTTTTATAAATTTATAATTATGATGAAACGTAATTTTATGAATACCTGAAAAAATAGATTTGTGTTAGTTGATATTGCAATTTTTACTTTTAAACCTTCATGTTGATCAACCCTCTTTCCTGGTTTGTACAGTTGAACTCTATTCTTCAAAATTTTCCATTTCCACGTATTTTTTTGCCTTGGCCTTAACTGGAATCGAATAGATTTCGCTCGTGTAGTGAAAAATCTCACGACAAGATTATCGCTCGTCGTAGACATACACGCGAATCTACATATTTCATTCTGTGAAATATGAAAAACCACTCGAAAATTTTCCCATTTTCGCGTATTCCCGTCGTATATGCGAAATGACTACGAGTTATAATTAAATTATCTTGGAAGTTTTGACTAATGCAAAGCCGCTTATATAATTCCTTAGCATGTTGACTTGTTGACTGTAATTTTAAAGATGCTACGTTGAGGGTTTTGTTGACAAATGCGTTGATTTTCCGTCTCTCTTAAGCGTCATAATTTCCCAGATATATACAATCATCGCCCCTCCTCAGTGACGGTTTAAATAGACGTCATAAATATTTTGCTCTCGAGTATATTAAATGAAATGTACCTTGCGACTGGTGCGGAGATGGAGAAAGATCTTATTAATTCGTTTCATCTCGAATGACCTGACTTTTTTTTAAACCAAGCATTTAATCGACATTTTTATGTAAATAGGTGTCAATTAGTCGGACGCTATTAAGTGCTCGAGATGTGCGAATTGTCTTCGTCCAAATTATAATGCGAATATTCAGCTTGGAAAAAAACGTTAATTGGTTTTTTTCCTACTCGAGTCCTTTTATTATGATTATAGTCTAGTTTATGGCAAAATGATGTTTAAATGGAGGATAATTATTAATTTTAGGATGTAATTCTTTTTGTTCAATTATTTGATGAAGTTTTGTATTGAAAAATTTCAATTAAGAGGATCACTATGAGCGGGGGTAGCTACTTGAATTTTTTCAGAGTGGTGCCAAAATAGGTATTTTTTTGAAGGATGGGGGGTTTAATATTCGAGTAAGTTGAGAATATGATTTTGAAATGAGACATGAGAGGGTCCATTTGTCGATTTAATGTCATATTCATATTCAGAAGGTTCGACTTATGCGAAATCGACATCCATATTACCTAAATACCTTAGCTTGAATCAAACGGGGGGGGGGGTGTTAGGTCTAAAATGGAGTCCCGAGAGTTCGAGTCAAATTGACTGATTAAAAAAGGTTAGAATTGAGTCATTGGTGAATTTTCATTTTTGAATCAGTAATTTTTTTCTCAACTACTGAAATGAATTAGTAAAAATCTTAATTTACTGATTCATTTCAATAGTTAAGAAAAAAATACTGATTCAAAAATGAAAATTCACTAATTAAATCAGTGATTTTTCACCGATTGGCAGTCAAATTTCACAGATTAACAGTGGAATCAGTGGAATTTCACTGCCAATTTAGTGACTCAATTTTGTCGATTTCTATCAGCCAATCTTCAATTTTTGACTGATTCAAATTAAAAGAGTACTGAAGTGCATGCAACATAGGTATAAATACACGTTTTTTATCACTCGGGGCGTCAGTCAAATTTTTTTTTGATAAACTTTCACCACGTCAAAATTTTCAAAATTTTTGTGGTAGGTATACTTATGGATTGATGGCACTTAGTTTGAGGGAAAAAATTCCATTCCACCTTTGACCCTTCATTACAAAAAGGGAGTTCAAAATTTTCAAAAAGGCGTAACTCGGCAAAAAATTGCCCAAAAATTTTGATACCTAATAATTTTTTGGAGTTCCTCTTATCCTCTAGAAGCTATCTTAAAAAACACGACAATTTTATCTGCATTTGGCGAAAAATGAGGAAATTATGAAAGATAACACACATTTGGCTTCCCCCCCCCCAATACTCGAGCTTTGGGTCCAAAATTGGTGTCAAAATTATTTGCCAGAATAGGTGACTCTTTTGAGGTAGAAATGGTCAAAACAAAATTGGTTTCCAAGGCCAAATCACCCCTTGATTCATCTCTGGGATCCTGTCACTTTCAGTCTGTTGTCATCGGCACTGCATGCTTTACGAAGATTGCCACCACTGACTGTGAGGATGATCGTATGGGGGGGGGGTAGACTATTTGGTCTATTAGCCCATACCAGTAATAATTGGAATTCATTAGAAGCATATAACACCATTGGTGAACACAGTCACCTCCTGTATAAAAGAACTTGATGCAGAGTATATTTTTTTGCTAGGATTATTCATGATCAATACTAGTCTATGATCCAAACATGAAAAAGTGCTCTAGAAATCGAATTCAGCGATCTTTTTTGAGAACCAAAAAAATGAGCTGCCAAAATGTCGGTACTATCCGCCTCATTCGAAAAAGTGCAGTTTCAGATTTTTAACCCTGCACAATAGGGGGGTGGACCCCTAAAAAGGTGATTTAGGGGACATGGTCCGAACCAAAAAAAATCGACGGATTTGGGTTGAGGAACTTCTCCCGATACCGAATATGTAATTTTTTTCCGTTGCACCCTGCACAACTGCATTTTATTACACTTCAAGTTCAATTTTTATGCATTTTGGACGATTTTTGACAGTAAAAGAGCCCTCCTATCCAAAATATAGGTGAGAACCAAAAAATACTCGTCAATTTTGTTGAATGTAGTCATTTAAAGTCCATTCCCGCAAAAATGGGCGAAAAATTCCTGCACAATGCGAAGTAATGAAAATGAACAGGTTGGTCACCCCATCCCCCCACCAAAATTAAGTCATGGAATACTTGCTCAAAAATGGCAATGCGATACATCAAAATGGGTCAAAATTTCGCGCTGAATCCGAAAATCGTCATCATTTTTGATTTCGACCCCCCTCGGTGGAGTTCTGCCTCCAAACTTGAATTTAAGGGGGAAAATAAAGAATTTACATCATTTAAATGAAACGTAATTGGAATATACGCAAATCAAACAATTGTGGTTGATTGATCTCAACTTTCAACATACCTTGACCCCCCAAAAAAATTTCCAACCCTCATCACTCCCTCCCCCGCCAAATTATAATAAAAACATCAATTTAAAAACAGCGATGCGGCATATCGAAATGGTTTAAAATTTCGCGCTGAGTTCGAAAATGGTAATAATTTTTGAATTTGACCCCCCTCGGTGGAATTCTGCCCCCAAACTTGAATTTGAGGGGGAAACTGAAGATTTGACATCATTTAAATGAAACGTAATTGAAATTTACGCAAATCAGACAATTGTGGTTGATTGATTTCAACTTTCAGCATACCTTGGCCCCCCCTAAAAAATTTCCAACTCTCATCTCTCCCACCCAGCCAAATTATAATACAAAACATTAATTTTCATTGTAGAGGGAGTAAAAGTCTACTTTTACTCCCTCTCGCGAATCGCTCGAGTGCTCAAACTCGACTTTTACTCCCTCTACAATGAAAAATATCGTATGCAACTCGGGAGATAAATGATTTTCGACGATTTTGAGTTATTTCCCTCGCTTCGCTCGGGCAATAAACCTCAAAATTCGTCGAAAATCACTTTATCTCCCTTGTTGCATAATATACTATTAAAAACAGCGATGCGGCATATCAAAATGGTTTAAAATTTCGCGCTGAGTTCGAAAATGGTAATCATTTTTGAATTCGATCCACCTCGGTGAAGTTTTGCCCCCAAACTACAATTTGAAGGGGTAAAAATGAATAATTGACCTTATTAGATGAAACGTAATTGCAATTTGCACGCGCCAGGCTGTAGTAGTCGATGAGTTCCAATTCTGCAGCATATATCGACTCAAAAAATTTCTACCCCTCGCACCTCCCGCCCCTGCGGCATCATACCTGATCAAAACATTTATTTTATGACATAGCTGTGTGACATTTTAAAATACCTTAAAATTTCGCGCTGAGTTCGAAAATCGTAGTAATTTTTTAATTTGACCCGTCCTTTCTTTTTTTCATTTCCTAATGTCTTTTCATTTTTCAAGAAAAAAATTGTTGTCATTTTTTTTTTGACTGTTGAAAAAAAAGAAAAACACTGCGCCACTGACAGACTTAAATGCGCCCGGCATCCTCCAATGAACTACGTATAGCTTGCGCGCGAAATTTTAAGGCATTGTAAAATGTCACACTGCTATGTTATAAACTAGATGAGGAGCTTGACAACAAAATGAGACATACGCCAGTGACACTCTACGACAAAATGGGCCTTATATGTCAGAAATTTTTTTTCCATTTCTTGAAGAACAAAATCTGTTAAGAAAATTAGAAAGTTTTTTCTGACACATACGGTCCATTTTTTCGTAGAGTGTCACTGGCGTATGTCTCACTTTGATACCAAGCTCCTCAAATGTTTTCATCAGGGATGATGCGGCGGGGGCGGGAGGTGCGAGGGGTAGACTTTTTTTGAGTCTATATATGCTGCAGAATTGGAACTCATCGACTGCTACAGCCTGGCGAGTGTAAATTGCAATTACGTTTCATCTAAAAAGGTCAATTATTCATTTTTACCCCTTCAATTGTAGTTTGAGGGCAAAACTCCACCGAGGGGGGTCAAATTCAAAAAATGATTACCGCATTTTCGAACTCAGCGCAAAATTTTAAACCATTTCGATATGTCGCATCGCTGTTTTTAAATTAATGTTTTGTATTATAATTTGGCGAGGTGGGAGAGATGAGAGTTGGAAATTTTTTAGGGGGGGCCAAGGTATGCTGAAAGTTGAAATCAATCAACCACAATTGTCTGATTTGCGTAAATTACAATTACGTTTCATTTAAATGATGTCAAATCTTCAGTTTCCCCCTCAAATTCAAGTTTGGGGGCAGAATTCCACCGAGGGGGGTCAAATTCAAAAATTATTACCATTTTCGAACTCAGCGCGAAATTTTAAACCATTTCGATATGCCGCATCGCTGTTTTTAAATTAATGTTTTTATTATAATTTGGCGGGGGAGGGAGTGATGAGGGTTGGAAATTTTTTTGGGGGTCAAGGTATGCTGAAAGTTGAGATCAATCAACCACAATTGTTTGATTTGCGTATATTCCAATTACGTTTCATTTAAATGATGTAAATTCTTTATTTTCCCCCTTAAATTCAAGTTTGGAGGCAGAACTCCACCGAGGGGGGTCGAAATCAAAAATGATGATGATTTTCGGATTCAGCGCGAAATTTTGACCCATTTTGATGTATCGCATTGCCATTTTTGAGCAAGTATTCCATGACTTAATTTTGGTGGGGGGATGGGGTGACCAACCTGTTCATTTTCATTACTTCGCATTGTGCAGGAATTTTTCGCCCATTTTTGCGGGAATGGACTTTAAATGACTACATTCAACAAAATTGACGAGTATTTTTTGGTTCTCACCTATATTTTGGATAGGAGGGCTCTTTTACTGTCAAAAATCGTCCAAAATGCATAAAAATTGAACTTGAAGTGCAATAAAATGCAGTTGTGCAGGGTGCAACGGAAAAAAATTACATATTCGGTATCGGGAGAAGTTCCTCAACCCAAATCCGTCGATTTTTTTTGGTTCGGACCATGTCCCCTAAATCACCTTTTTAGGGGTCCACCCCCCTATTGTGCAGGGTTAAAAATCTGAAACTGCACTTTTTCGAATGAGGCGGATAGTACCGACATTTTGGCAGCTCATTTTTTTGGTTCTCAAAAAAGATCGCTGGATGAACACTTTTTCGTGTTTGGATCATAGACTATACAGGAAAAGGAGCACTCGCTCCTGAACTTAGATGACTTTGTTATAGTTTTGCTCTATAATGTGAAAGTGCAGGACACTCAAAAAGTAAATGATTGATATTACATATTGCTTCAGGGATTGGATGCAAGGAACACAAAGGATTGTTGACAGCCATTATTCTGAAGAGGTGGTTAGGAAGGGAAGAGTGACCTGTACAGAGTCTTATTAGAGATGTTTTACTGTACCGGGAGAGATGGAACCAAGGAATTTTTGCTGGAGAAGTAAATAGGTTGATTTTTCGTTGGCAATATGATTTGAAGTGGCTGAATCTATCGGAAGCTATTGGAACTAAGAAATTATACATGGACAGAGGGTGATAGCATACATTACAATATATAGAAGAAATGAGGTTTTCTTGATTTTTAAGAAAAACTGTTGGTTTTGATGAAATTTAGTAAATCTACAATGTATAGAGAATTTTAGTAGCTACAATTTATGTCCTAACAAAATTTTTCCATCTAAAAGCCTATATTTTTCAATAAACACAACCCGGTATGCAAAAAAAACAGACAAATGGGCAGAAAAGAGCAGAAATTTTCATTTGTCTGCTCTTTTGGACCCCCGTTGCGCGATGAACGACCTTTTTTACTACCTGTTGCTCGTTAAACGACTCTTTTTCACCCCCCCCCCCCCCCGTTGCGCATCGGGAGCAGACAAGAGCAGAAAAAAGAGCAGAAAGGAGCAGACAAGAGCAGAAAAGAGAGCAGAAAAGAGCAGAAATTCTCAGCAGAAAGGAGCAGAATTTGTCTGCTTTTTTTGCATACCGGGAATGTACACTATCCCCCTTGACTTTAGCGTTCCCTGTGAGGCTGTGAGCATCAAATTGTCAATTGGAAAAAGAGGATTTGTAAAGTTTATTCCACATATTCACGATGCAAAGCATAGTGGCTGACATCTGGTGGACTTCCATGCAATGCAACTGCTGAAACGGAGTTGATGGTCGAGTTTTAACCAATAGCAGTAGAGAATTTGATAGTAACATTTGGCTAATTTTTGTTATCAGCTGATTAATTCAGACTGGAGGGGTATAGGTTTATCAGGACAGCATCACCTTTTCAATACCCAATACTAGCAAACCTCGCAAATGTTGCCTTGCAAATTGGAGTGAGCCTGGTAAACCAAAGGAATGAGATCCTGTACTACTATACCATCAGATAGCAAACCTTCTAAAATTACTTGTTTAGCTGATAAATCTGCTTCATCATTACGAGGAACATCTGCATGGCTAGGAACCCATAGCATTGCTATCTTCAATTTACATTTTTCTGTAAGGATGGATATCATATTACATATTTGAAGAGCAAATATATTTGACTTGTGATCAATATCAATTATTGAAAAAAGTGTGCTTTTTAAGTCTAATATTATTAGTGTTCAACAAATATCCGGATAATCGAAATGAAGAGTTTCAACGGAAAAAAATTGAATTTTTGATTTCGATAATCGATTCTTCAATTTCGATTTTTCGATTTTGATAATCGACCTTTAAATTTTGTGAGGGTTCGTAAAAGAATTCGGGAACTCTCGGAAAAGTTCAACCGTTTTCGGGATGTTTTCGGAGCTGTTCGGCAATTTCCGTATGATATCCGGATATTTGGATATTTATCCAAATTGGTATTTGTTGAACACTAAATATTATTAAAATTTGATCTAAATGACTTGCATTTACTCGATTAAAAATGACAGCTTGTATTATGGCACATAGTTCAGAAGTTAATACGGAGGGGTGCATTCATTTTGGCTTTGAATTTATGTACACACAAATTGAAATTGTGTGTAAACAAAGTGTAACCAATCAAATTTTTTCGTTCCTGAAAGATTCAGTTCGCGTAGATTAAATTAGAAATTTTCCCGCCTCATCAAAATTAACTGGTTACTGCAAGTTTGCACTAGCCGATAAGTGATAATTGAAATTGATAAGTGAAAAAATGACATAAGAATTTCGATAATTTTTTATTTTACTTCGAATTTTACAATAGGTAAACTTTAAATTTTCAGAAATGAACGAATTTGCACATGTTGAAAATTTAAATTTGTGTAAACCTATTTTCAAAGCCAAAGAGAATGCACCCGAGGATACACTGGGCAGTTTAATTTAAATTATAGATGGAAGTCGAATTTGATCATTGAAAAACCCCTTAATTTTTCGGAATTTTGAAAACTCATGGTTGATTTTTCGTAAAACAACTGAATTACGATGAAAGGAATTTCCTATACGCGAAAAAAAAAATAGGTAGGTGGATAATTCATTGAAAATCATATCAATATCGGGTAACTCGATTTGTGGGTAGGAAATTTGTAATTTCGCATTCTACTTCTCGCCTCGTTTGCGAGCAATTTTTAACTCGTACTGTGATAGCGACTCGTACACGTTTTACAACTCCCATCGGACCCATTTGCATACTGCTGTCATATACGGTACGTCGTACGCAGCATAAAGACCGCGAATGTACTCGAAGAAACGATATTGCAACTGGTATATACTTAAAAGCTGCCCTATATTAGAAATGTTATTGTAAGCAAGCTTTTGTCAAACAATTGGATGGCAAGTTTACGTGTAATTTGGGCGAGAATTAAAGGTGTACGGGCCGCAGTGTAAACACATTTACAAGTCGCCGCATTAATAAAGCAATATTGAGAGAAGTTAGGTAAACAAACAAAAGCCAAGTCGTATTAGCTGTACGCTTTTAGCTAAAATGTAATTCATACAATGATAAAAATTAACCGGCAACATGTTTCGTTTGTAAGCCAAAAGCGATGCCTCTCGACACGACTAAATTAACGCTACATAAAAGCACTTCATTTATATCCATCCTGCGGCAAGCTCTTCAAATATCTTCTCTTTTTTCTTACATGAAAAGAACCGTTCGTTTCAGCCTACGTTGTAAATTAAACTTAAACTCGTCGAGTCTTCACTGTTTTTCGCACCCTTTCGCTAATTTTTCGGAAGTCGAAGAAAATTCTTATAAAAATTCAACGACTCTCCATCATACAGGAGTAATTTCCTCTTTAACCCATTTACCATTCCGATCGAGTTAAAAGCCTCGATATTAATTTCCAAACTTCAATTTTGATGCGTCGGAACGATATGTAATGGCATTTTTTTCAACCAGCTATTTTCTTTATTAAATTTCCATGATTTAGAATACACGTGACGACGATGCAACGATGGTGGTAATTTTCGGAAGAAATTTCATTTTCAGTAGATGATGAGCCTACTGGGGTGTGAAGTGATGGCTCCATAATTGATGGAATAGCGGTGGAAAATTCCTAGCTGGGTATAAAAATAGCGGAGTACGATTTTTTCGTATTTTCATCGCGAATTCCCCCAGGATTGTAACACTGATTGAAAAATTTCGAAGTGTCGAATACGTTGAATTGTTTTGGATATTTTTTTTGAAAGTTGAATAGGCTTGGTTGGGGGAAGGGTGTTAAGAAAATGGTGTTCAGACCTTCAAGGGAGCGGGTAAAAATTCCAGTCAAGTTGTTTTAATCCTTATTATTTCCATTGCTCTTGAAATCATATTAAATTTATTCTTGAAAATTTTTGGAAAATTTTCATTATAAATGGTCTTGCCGTTTGCTTGTTTTTATCCAAGAAGATTCGAAAAACAGAAGAAAAATTCATTCAAATGGTTTTGATATTTTTACCCAAAAAGTCATACGCGGTAACGATGTTTTAATGTTTGAAAAGAAATCTGTTTCTCATCATTTTTGAAAAATAGTCAGAATTGAGGAAAATCTGTTTCGATAATCTTTTAGGGTAAATTATTCAAATTAAAATCATTTCAATTAACTTTTCTTCAAAAATACATAACTTTGTTTATTTCTTTCTAGAAATTTCGAAAAACACGAGAAAATTTTTTTTTGGTACCGTGGAAAAATAGGTCTAGATGTTTTTTTTCGAGTAAAACCTCCACTCCAGAACTATCTTTGATAGAATTTGCGTTTTGTTAAATTCCCATAAAAGAACGTTGAATTTTTCATGTGAAATTGAATGATACATAGATTTTTATGCATGATTGGGAAATAAGAGTGGATTTAGATGTGGGAGGATCGGTACTTCAGAAAATATCGATTTTTTCAATTCAAAGTATGGTTTGAAATTTTGAAACGGGAAAGGAGAAGAAGGGAAGGGAAGGGAAGGGAAGGGAAGGGAAGGAATTTTAATATTACAGTAAGTAAGTAAGTAAGTATGTAGATCGAAAAAAAAATTGTTTTTGCGAGTCGAAATATTGCGGAAAAGTTGCTTCCCCTCTCTCCAGAAAACTAATCAAATGAAAAAAAAATCAAATCGTTTCTTTCAGTCACGCAGCCTTCAATGCTTCAATAATTGAAAAATAATTCAATATGTTTGAAAATGTCGAAAATTTTTAAAAACATTTTAAATTGATTATAATTAATTTTCGAGCTTATTTCCTGATTATTTAGACCAAAAATCACAATTTTTCGAAAAAATCAGTGTTAAGTAACTTTTTTCCAGGGATGTAAACAGAAATCGAAAAAAATATTGTTTGCGGTTTCAAATTCTATATTTCGGTTTCGATTATGGGTTCGATTTTTTTCAATTAATTTCGGCTTCAGGTTCAGCTTCAGTTTCGGTTTCGGTAGCAGCAGAAAAATAACGGTTTGGGTTCTTTATTTCTCTTTATCGAAGTAAAGAACCAGAAACCAGAAAATAATGAAAGGGTATGGACGGATAAGGGGTGAATTTGGCCCCCGGCGCTTTTGGGTTTCTAAACACTTCAAGTCGTGTATATTGACTAGAAATAATTTTTCACAAAATTTTGGACCCCTACCCCCCTCTCTTTCGGAGCTACGGCCATTTTATTGCATCATTTTCAAGAATTTTTAATTCCAAAAGAAGTGAATGAAATTTTCTGTTCTTTGGCACAAAGTTACATCTGGTAGAGGTGTATTCATGATAATTTTTTCAACAATTTTGGTGCACTCCTTCACGTTTTTTCGGTCATTTGAAGTTTTCAATCGTAAAAAATACCATATAAGCGAAGAGCGACCACCCTGGAAAAATTCCTAAAAAATACGTTTTTTTATGTAAAATTTTACTATGTATTTAGTTTTGGCGATTTCTTTGAACTAAGGACCGAAAATCGCGAAAACCCGTACAGAAATGTTGTAATTTTAGCAGATTTTTCAAATTTTGAGCGCTTTATACAGAAAGAAATAACCAAATAAGGAAACCAATTTCATATTCGTGTTCAGCAGGTCAAAATACCCCGGTAAACACCCTTTTCGTAATAGTTTTGATTAAAATTTCAAAATTCACCATTCTCACTGATTTTTAATGAAAAAAAAAGTGAATTTCGAGACTTCGAGTAAAACGATCGCGAAAAACATATTTTTCGGGGTATTTTGACCTGTTGAACACGAATATGGATTTGGTTTTTTCATTTTGTAATTTTCTCATGTGTACTACCTCTTTCTTCATCCCCAAGCCCCCATTCACACCCTTTTCCTCTAATTTATGTATATTTCAACGTCTTGCCGAAATCCATCAGCTAAGACGTATTAGAGTTGAGAGTTTTTCAGATAGGGTTTCATTTTTGCCACTTTTTTAATAAGTTGATTTTATGGTAGTCCTAGAGTTGAAATCCTTCCATTTAAATTTCCAACTTCCTAATACTATTAATAGTGATGTTATTGGTCTTAAATACGGTTTTATTTTCGGAAAAAAGGTGTTCTTGTGTTTTTGACCAACAATGCTCCCCCCAATGCTTCCCCCCCCTAGAAAATCAATAATGAATTAATTTTGTACAGCGCAACAACGAGATGCCAAAATGACAAATAGGAATATTTCAAAAAAAATCAAGCATCTGCGATGCCCCGCTCCTGTTTTCGTGAAATTTTTTTCAATCTCGAATTGCTATGTTGATTCTTGTGGAAAATTTTCAAAAAATTATTGTTCGAGATCTGAGCACGCAATATTGTAACTCATTGGCACGATTTAATGTCAAAGACATGGAGGATACGTGGAAAATAAATTCACCATCACTCCTCTTGGACGTTTTCTGTTGCTGAAATGTGACTCAAAAAATTTGAAATGGAAAGAATTTGGTTTCCGACTAATTTTGGGTCGTAGAACACGAATATGACATTAATTATTGTGTATAATAATTTTCTTGCTCGAGAGACCCGATTCAAACTTGAAAATGAGGACGTTTTAGGGAAAAATGACGAAATGAAAAAACCAAATCCATATTCGTGTTCAACAGGTCAAAATACCCCGAAAAATATGTTTTTCGCGATCATTTTACTCGAAGTCTCGAAATTCACTTTTTTTTCATTAAAAATCAGTGAGAATGGTGAATTTTGAAATTTTAATCAAAACTATTACGAAAAGGGTGTTTACCGGGGTATTTTGACCTGCTGAACACGAATATGAAATTGGTTTCCTTATTTGGTTATTTCTTTCTGTATAAAGCGCTCAAAATTTGAAAAATCTGCTAAAATTACAACATTTCTGTACGGGTTTTCGCGATTTTCGGTCCTTAGTTCAAAGAAATCGCCAAAACTAAATACATAGTAAAATTTTACATAAAAAAACGTATTTTTTAGGAATTTTTCCAGGGTGGTCGCTCTTCGCTTATATGGTATTTTTTACGATTGAAAACTTCAAATGACCGAAAAAACGTGAAGGAGTGCACCAAAATTGTTGAAAAAATTATCATGAATACACCTCTACCAGATGTAACTTTGTGCCAAAGAACAGAAAATTTCATTCACTTCTTTTGGAATTAAAAATTCTTGAAAATGATGCAATAAAATGGCCGTAGCTCCGAAAGAGAGGGGGGTAGGGGTCCAAAATTTTGTGAAAAATTATTTCTAGTCAATATACACGACTTGAGGTGTTTAGAAACCCAAAAGCGCCGGGGGCCAAATTCACCCCTTATCCGTCCATACCCTTTTACCAATTTAGGAGCTTTGAGCATTCTAAATTTCCAACCAATTGAGCAATTGAGATATAAAATAATTATTCTCCTATTTCTCTCGAAGAAATGAGCAAATTTGAACCTTAGTTTTGAAAATTTCAATTTTTCAACAAGTGATTACAAAATTGAAAAACTAAAAACACGACAAAAACACTCAGAAAATTGGATGAAATTACAACTTTTTAAAGCATTGTGAAAAAATACGTTATGCAACATCAGATTTCATCCATCCCAACGCTCCCAACGTATCAACAGTGCCAAACTTCAAAAAAATAAACCGAAACCGAAATAATCTTAGGTACATTTCGCCAGCACCCCCACCACCCCCTTAGGGGTCAAAAGTAGGGTCATTCGTTTGTGCTTCGTTAGTGCTTGTTTGTGCTTCAAGTCCGGTCGTTTGTGCTTCACCCCCTCCAAAGTTATGGGGGAAAGTTTGTGGGGGTGCTGGGGAAATGGCAGCACCCCCACCACCGCCGATCGAGTCGAAAATGGGGTCGTTCGTTTGTGCTTCGTTAGTGCTTGTTTGTGCTTCAAGTCCGGTCGTTTGTGCTTCATCCCCTCCAAAGTTATGGGGGAAAGTTTGTGGGGGTGCTGGGGAAATGGCAGCACCCCCACCACCGCCGATCGGGTCGAAAATTGGGTCGTTCGTTTGTGCTTCGTTAGTGCTTGTTTGTGCTTCAAGTCCGGTCGTTTGTGCTTCACCCCCTCCAAAGTTATGAGGAAAAGTTTGTGGGGGGACTCCTTTAAATCGCCCGAACGCTGGAACTCGCTCCACGACGTTACGCGGGAGTTCGAATGTGACCGGCTTGTTCGAACTCTCGCGTAACGTCTCGTCGTGGGACGAGTTTCAGCGTTCGGGCGATAATGGCGGTCCTGCATATCGAATAATTTGAAGGGGCTGGAGAAATTATTTTTGAAAACGAAGTTGGAAATTAGAAATACCTATACGATATGCTATTTAACTGGCCAGGGAAAAATGCACTTTGAAAAAATACATACCCAGTCACTATTGCATTTTGAGGAGGGGAGAGGGGTGGACCCCTTATGGAGGAGAAAATTGTTTTGCACCGATTTCGCTCAAATCCTCATAGATGGTTATGCAGATGAAGAAGTACTTCCCCAAAAAATTTCAGCCCCCCTCCACCTCAGGGGGCTGAGCCATCTCGCAAAATTTGTAATTTTTCACAAAGCTGCCCAATTAAAACTGCTCAATTTGGGAAACATTGCTCAGCTCCCTCACGTGTTGGGGGGCTGAATTTTTTTGAGAAGTACATACTACTTCATCCAAATAACCTACCATGTGAATTTGAGAAAAATCGATGCGAAAAAATCATTTTTTGAAACGAGCCTCCTCAGCTTCATTCCCCGCTCCGAATACACGAGTGGTAGGGTCGGTGCGTTTTTACCATACACTCTTGACGTCACTAGCTCGTAAATAATTGTGATGCAAATGGTATTTCGACGATCCAAGTCCAAATTTATTCCAAGTTTGAAAATTTATCCTATAAGTTCAAATTTTTTCAGTTTATTTAATTCTGAATTATTTTAAAAGTCATTTCCAATGTTAAAATTTTCTCAAAATTTGTCCAATTTTGATATTTTTCCAACATTAATTTCTTCAATTTTTCATTAAAAAAATTTTAACTCTAAAACTGTTTCGAATAATTTGAAAATTTTTCTTCATTTTTTCTAACTATATGAAATTTTTCCAATTGAAAATTTATTGAAATTTTTTTCCGACTGGTCATTTTTCAACATTTTTTCCAATTCAATAAGTATTTACTTGGAAAAAAGTACCTAGTAAATATATGAAATACATGGAAACAATTTTAAAAATTAAAGTTGGATAAATTAATTTAAATTTGGATAATCGAAATCTCATTTGTGTTTAACTGATTCAGGAGCTAGTCAAGGCATCATATGAAACATTTTGACTCAAAAAATGTTCACTTCCTCGCGAAATGTCATTTTAGGGTCACCTGTGTAACGAGGTAATTCTTTGCTGAAAAAAACATGATCTGTATATACTTTCTGAAGTGTCCTGCCGGGGTGGGGGGGGGGAGAGGGTAAACAATCCGAACGAAAAAGTTGAAAGGCTCGGATTCGTCAACTCAAAATGTATACAGAAATACCAAATTTTTCAAAATAAAAAATTCTGGGGCTTTTTATAATCAAAACACTCGTTTTTTGTCATTTTACCCGAAAAGTCCAACTTTTGGAAGCGATGGCTTCGCCCCCTGAGGTGGAGGGGGGCTGAAATTTTTTTGGGGGAGTACTTCTTCATCTGCATAACCATCCATGAGGATTTGAGCGAAATCGGTGCAAAACAATTTTCTCCTCCAAAAGGCGTCCACCCCCTCCCTCTCCTCAAAATGCAATAGTGACTGGGCAGGTGCGACTTCATTACAGACTCTGGACATCACATAGAGAAGCTTTTTCAGCAATATGTAAAATTCCAATTGATATATCTGTATTTTATCAAAGTGCATTTTTCCCTGGCCAGTTAAATAGCATATCGTATAGGTATTTCTAATTTCCAACTTCGTTTTCAAAAATAATTTCTCCAGCCCCTTCAAATTATTCGATATGCAGGACCGCCATTATCGCCCGAACGCTGAAACTCGTCCCACGACGAGACGTTACGCGAGAGTTCGAACAAGCCGGTCACATTCGAACTCCCGCGTAACGTCGTGGAGCGAGTTCCAGCGTTCGGGCGATTTAAAGGAGTCCCCCCACAAACTTTTCCTCATAACTTTGGAGGGGGTGAAGCACAAACGACCGGACTTGAAGCACAAACAAGCACTAACGAAGCACAAACGAACGACCCAATTTTCGACCCGATCGGCGGTGGTGGGGGTGCTGCCATTTCCCCAGCACCCCCACAAACTTTCCCCCATAACTTTGGAGGGGATGAAGCACAAACGACCGGACTTGAAGCACAAACAAGCACTAACGAAGCACAAACGAATGACCCTACTTTTGACCCCTAAGGGGGTGGTGGGGGTGCTGGCGAAATGTACCTAATAATCTTTCGGTTTAGGTTTTCGCTTACGGTTTTTGGTCCATTTCTAGCGGTTTAAATTGATTTTCTGTTCGGTTTGCATCCCTGCTTTTTTCATTTTTGCTTCATAAACGATGAGAAATTTAGAAAAAACATTCAAAAAAGTTGTCTTTTGATCTTGATAGTCATTAAATAAACTTCAAAATTCATCTAGACCAATTTTAGAATTTAAAATCTTCCAAAATTTTAAAAAATATTCAATTATTCGCGAGTCAAGGCACAAGTTGCTACATCTGGTGGAATTTCTGGAACTGCTGAAAAGGGTATGTTTAGAACGGAACCGGGTGCGCTCGGCTATTTCCGACCGCGTTCGTTCGAATGTTCTTAATTTTTTTAGGTAGCCACATGCCGCCCTACTGGTTATCGCTTGTTGTTTTTCTCCTACATATAGACACTGGAATACCAAGATGCCTTACTGGTGGACACAGACGTGAGGGGATTCTGTAAATAATTACTTACATATTTTCCGCTAGATCGCGTTGATCATAAATCCCCAAAAAACTTGCATCTGTGTGCAGCCTAATTTGCGGCGGGGTAACTTTTTGCTAAAGGTTGATGTAGTACGCGTGTACACGTACGCGCGCATGGGGGGGTAGTTTTACGTAGTTTAGTGACATGTATATCGTTGTCAAACGCATTACGGCAAGCAGCACCGGTAGCTGAATGGATAGAACGCCAGCCTACTATGCGGAAGGTCCTGAGTTCGATCCCCGCTGACGGAATATTTTCTGAAATTTTTTTTCATCGTGATTTTACTGATTTTACAATTTTTAAAACGACGATTTTTTCAGAACAACTGAATGTCAAGGTGAGGTGAGGTTTAGTCTTTAGGATTAACAATAGTAAAAAAATACCCAACCAATTTCATCATAATTTTACAATTTTCAAAACGACGATTTTTTCAGAACAACTGTATGTCAAGGTGAGGTGAGGTTTAGTCTTTAGGATTAACAATAGTAAAAAAAAAAAAAAAAAATCATTAAAAAATAACCTAAGTCAACCTTTAGCAAAAAGTTACCCCGCCGCAAATTAGGCTGCACACAGATGCAAGTCCCAAAAACTACTTTTTGTTTGGTTTTAACATGAAATTCATAGGCAGTATCATAAAAAATGCTCTTTTTTGTTTGCTTCTCGTATAGAATTCACATGCAGTATCAAAAAAAATTTTTCTTGCGATTTCATTGGTTGAAAGTCACGTGACTTTCAACCAATGAAATCGCAAGAAAATTTTTTTTCAAATACTGCTTATGCAATTCGCATTTAAGCAGCTCCTACACACGATTGTAAACGGCACGTTTTTACGCTCTCTGATTGGCCGTTCTCTGGCCGTTCTTCACATCGCAATCACGTACCTCAACTATCAAGTCGTTTGTTTACATCGTTTTAAGAATTGCATTTGTTCGAATGTTCGAAATGAAAATTTTAAAATAAAATAACTCAAGAATTTGAGTAAGAACATAGGTGTTTGAGGTAGGGAAAATAATCTACGTTAAATGCTCTATCAGATGCAATAGATTATAGATTCGAAAGTTGTACCGGAAACTGATCGAAAGTTATGCCAAGTTCAAAGTTACAAAGGTGAGTTTGTATTGCAATGCATATGCATTTTTTCAACTTTACATTAGAATAACTCAAGAATTTGAGTGAGAACATAGGTTTTTGAGGTAGAGAAAATAATCCACGTTGAATTCTCTACAAGATAGAATAGATTTGAAAGTTCTGCCGGCAGCTGATGTAAAGATAAAAAAATACGTAATAATATTCGCAATAAAAACTTACTTTTATAACTTTGAAGTTTGAACTTTGCATAACTTTCGATCGGTTGCCGGTACATGTACAACTTTCAAATCAATTCCATCTTGTAGAGAATTTAGCGTAGATTATTTTTTCCTACCTCAATTACCTATGTACTAGTTTAAAATTTCAAGTTATGTTGAAAAAAAGGATAGCTTTTTAGCATTTCTAATATGCACTTGTGTGATGCTTTCTGGCATCATTAGCGTTCATTATACGTTTGGCTACTCATTCATCCATTAAAAATGAACTTTAAACTGTTTTATTACTTTGAATGTATTAATTTTTGCAAGTTTTCAACATTTCAATGCATAGAACAGAACTTGGAAAAAAATTGCAACGAATATAGTGATAACAAGCAATCAGCTGGAATGAATGGGTGGAGCTTAGCGGCCAATCAGAGGGCACAAAAGCGTGCCGTTTACAATCGCGTGTAGGAGCTGCTTAAATGCTATGAATTCCATGCCAAAACTAAACAAAAAGTTGTTTCGGGGATTTATGATCAGCGCGATCTAGCGGGAATCAGGTGAGTAATTATTTACGAAAATTTTGCGTAATCCCCTTTCCGCTGTGACCAGCAGAGAAGCATCTTGGTATTCCAGTGTCTATACTCCTACACTATCCCCTTTTCAGACAGCGACACTAGCGAACCTCACGAGCCTTGACTCGCGAATTGGTAGTTTTTGAAGAATTGAAGGCTCTCGTGCGGTCGGAAGATATTTATCGATTCGATTTATTTTAATCAGTCTTCCAAAGGGTCAACTTTTCACACTCTTGCGATTTGCAAAACGAAATTTTTGTCTATTTGATTCACTCTACAATACATATTAGAAAACGATCTCAGATTTCTACCACCTCTTTCTGAGTTAATTAATATCACAAAAATGATTTGCCAAGATCCATCAAAATTTGAAAAAAATTGTAAAATGTCCCAATTGACCCATCCTAGTAAACATCTCAAGAGCTAATTTATTCCCAAATTTTGAAACCCCTTCGTAATTTTTTCCAAGTTTTGAATTTTCAATTCTGTGATAATTCGGAGGAAAAAGTATTTTCTTCTTTGACACGAATTCACCTTTGCTTCCAGAACGTACACGTTTAAGTGGCTCTTTTACCTACTCCACGTTTCAACCCGCGAATTAACCGCTCGAATGACGTCGGCGCGGCGCTTTAAATATTTTTTAATAATTTAATCTGAACAATGTACTTGGCCTGACTCGACATGACGTCTCAGAAGATACGTAATTCCATCCTCTAATATATTCGTTCATCAAGTATTTAGGGCGACAAAAGCTAGCGCTTTTGTTTAAACATAGTGACAAAAGCGTTACATTTTTTCGCTGCCGATTTGTATGTGGCACACGAATGTATTGTAAACTGAAAAGTGTTTTGTTTCCTTTGTAAAATCACTACTCCGGTTTACTATGCACTAACGACTTTATCTATTTTCAAAGCTGTGCAGTTGGAAATTTGAAAAAAAACGACGCGGATTTGTGCTTGCGATTGTTAGAAACGTAGGATTTCGTTTACATTTTGCCCTCTGCCTGTTTTGCTTTTCATTATATGTACTAACGTGTTCCATTTTCATCCTCCTTTGCCTCGAGCGATTCCGTTGAAATATCTTGAAAATTCATTTCGCGCCTCCGACTCGACCGAAATTCGAAAGTACAAACGTTTATTTACCTACGACGATTGTCAGTTAGTTTTTTATACCCGGCTGTCTTTTCTCTTCTTTTTTTCCGCTGCGAAAAACAAATATTTACACGTTTGAGCTGAAATTGTAAGGCAGGTAGTGGAGATTCATTTGAGGGTGATGAACGCCGCCAACACCGGTGGTATTAATGTATTCAGGAATACTGTTTAGGGACAGAATACGAAGGTAATTAAGCGAAACCGAGACAGATTCTCGAAGACAAAAGGGATCATATTGAAATGCCAAGATGGTGAATGATTTTCCTACGTATTTGTTTCATTTTGGAATTTATAAGCTGATTTGTATGGTCGAAATGTTGGACTATCGACTGAGTGAGGGTGTTTGCATATTGTACCTTTTTTCTTCTCTAAATATTGAAATGTGTTTGGAAAATGGTTCGGTTTTTAATTTGAATGTGTATCTAGGGTTTTCCCGAAATCTTATTGCTGGTACGTGAAACTGACCACTTTTATTTCTTTTTTTGGGGGCGAATTTTATGGAAATCAATCGTAGGGAGGTAATTTTGAATATTATGTGAAACTTGTCTGGTTTAATTTTCTTCGAATGGGTATTGGAATCGGCCTCGTGTGAAATTTCTATAAATCTTTCCCGGTCCCGGAGCGAGGTAAATTGAGGTTATTGATGTCGAGCCAATTTTCAAATTGAGGATATTGATCTACTTTCGTGTATTATGGGTATGAGTAAGTGCTATGCGATCCACCTACCTATGAATATTTTATTAGGCCGATGAAGGTTCGCGTTTAAATTTCATTATCCTAAATAGCCGAGTAATTTCTATAGCCAATTTCGAAAGTGTTAAAAATAACGATAATTTAGACGACTTTTTTCTCTCGAAATTTTCCTCGCCCGGTGACATTTCGTATTTTTATATTTTTACGCGATAGTTTACACATCATTTAACAAAGTCTTCTTCGCGTTTACCGTCACGTCGGGGTTTTCTTTTCGTCGTTTATTCTTTTCGAAAATATCCATTGTTAAAATATTACCATGTAAGGTTGTAATTTACAGGTTGACATTTTCAATGGGAGTGAATCCAAAGAGGGCGATATTGGATTACTACGAATCTATTCCTTATTTTGGAAGTGTAATTCGATAGGCTGGGTCGTTTTATAATATTTTTTCAAGTTTGGATAGACTCTGACGAAAAATTGTTTTAAAAATAGTTGAAAAAGATTTGATGAATATGTGAAGAATTTTCGCCAGTGTGTTTACTAGGGTGGATCGAAAAAAAAAACATATCTTGGATTTTGACCAAATTTGGTGGGATGGTTTACTTTGAGTGGGAGATTTCACAAAAAAAATTTGAGCCCCCGAGGGACAACAAGGGGAGGGTAGCAGGAGGTGCTCAAAGTGCACCTCCTTTTGAAAAAAACGCTGTTTTTGCGTTTTTTAGCCAATCAAAATTGTGTGAGAAGCCTTAGTAAGACTTCAAAGATGCGATTTGAGTTTCTACATCTCCCTAAACCATCGCCATCCTTCTCCGATCAAAACTCTGACTGCTACCAGGGGGTTGAAAAGTTGCAGATTGCAATATTTCAATAATATGAAATTATCACTAAGCTGGAATGATTTTTTTTTTCATCGAGTAAGTGAACAAAAATTTTTTCAACCACTAAAATTGAATTTTGAACAAAAAAATTGAAAAATTTTGTACACCAGTGCAGCCAACAGCAAATCATAAAATTCCAAAATACGGAATTTATATAGACTTTGAATTGATTATTTTTTCGCCTGAAAATATTATGTTTTTTTTTCAATCACTGAAAGTATATTTCGAAATTTTTTTCTCAAAAATTTTGTATGTCAGTGCAGCCAGTTACAAATCGTGGCATGCTACACTATGGAGTTTACGTTGACTTCAAATAATTTTTTTTATCGTTTGAAAAATACACAATAATTTTGTTTTCAATCATCAGAAATTTAAAATTTGAAATTTTTCTTTGAAAATTTTGTACGTCAGTGCAGCCAGTTGCTAATTGTGATGTTCCGATGTCTTCAAATTCGAAACGTATTTCTATTGATTGGGAGAAAAAATTGGTTCAATCACTTGACGAAAAAATAATGGATTCGAGTTCATAATATCCAATATCAGAATATCACAATTAGCAACTGGCTGCACTGACGTACAAAATTTTCAAAGAAAAATTTCAAATTTTAAATTTCTGATGATTGAAAACAAAATTATTGTGTATTTTTCAAACGATAAAAAAAATTATTTGAAGTCAACGTAAACTCCATAGTGTAGCATGCCACGATTTGTAACTGGCTGCACTGACATACAAAATTTTTGAGAAAAAAATCGAAATATACTTTCAGTGATTGAAAAAAAAACATAATATTTTCAGGCGAAAAAATAATCAATTCAAAGTCTATATAAATTCCGTATTTTGGAATTTTATGATTTGCTGTTGGCTGCACTGGTGTACAAAATTTTTCAATTTTTTTGTTCAAAATTCAATTTTAGTGGTTGAAAAAAATTTTTGTTCACTTACTCGATGAAAAAAAAAATCATTCCAGCTTAGTGATAATTTCATATTATTGAAATATTGCAATCTGCAACTTTTCAACCCCCTGGTAGCAGTCAGAGTTTTGATAGGAGAAGGATGGCGATGGTTTAGGGAGATGTAGAAACTCAAATCGCATCTTTTAAGTCTTACTAAGGCTTCTCACACAATTTTGATTGGCTAAGAAACGCAAAAAACAGCGTTTTTTTCAAAAGGAGGTGCACTTTGAGCACCTCCTGCTACCCTCCCCTTGCCCCTTGGAGGCTCAAAATTTTTTTGTGAAGTCTCCCACTCAAAGTAAACCACCTCACCAAATTTGGTCAAAATCCAAGTTATGTTTTTTTTTCGATCCACCCTAGTGTTTACCTACCCCCTGGCAAAAGCTCAAAGTTTCAAAATTTTGAATTTTTCCTGAAAAATTTTGATTTTTTTACTTTTTTGATGAAAGTTGATCGTATTATTGCCATTGAAGAGTGAAAAATTTCAAATTTTCCTCCCTTTTTAATGAGGGGGAGGAGGTGCGTGATGTTTGTGTTTGGTCAAAAACATTATGTTTGAGCATATTTCGGAATTTGGTTTCGATAAAAATTGATGAAGTATTTTAAAAGAACTTTGAGTAGAGGACATTCTAAAAAAATTTGAGCTCTCTGGTCTCCAGACAGGGTGTTCACTTTATGGAAAACCTGGAAAAGTCAGGAAAAATCATCTCTAAGATGAGGTACCAAGATTTTTTATTTTCCGCGAAAGTGTAAAATAGTTTCAAATCGCGAATTTGAAAATTTTTCAATTTTTACCTTATTTAAATCGCTCAATCAAACACCTCAAAATCGATCTATTTTTTTTTTGATTTCTGGGAATAAAGTTTGATGGAATTTGTCTAAAAAATTTCGTGGTATTGCTTCCAACTATATTCGGATTAGTTCTCATCCATTTTCTTGAGACTAAAATTCTCCGAACGACCGAAATCCCGAGTAGAAAAACCCTCGAAAAATTATTCCCGAATCTATTTTTCCGAATAATAGAAAAAAATTGAAAATTGTTTTTTTATTTTGGAGTATTTTCACAAACTATTTGTGAGCCAACACTCGAAAAAACCCGACTTGGATTTCATTTTGATACGAAATTTTCTCCCAAAGTTTTTCGACTGAAAAAACAAAATTTTTCAAATTTTTTTCAAGAATGACATCGTTTTTAAAAGTTTTCCAACTTGAACCTAATTGTTCCTGATAAAATTAGATTTTGTTTTAATGAGTGGGTGTGGTATGACCGGTCTCGTGTTTTTCCGTCAAAACAAAGTAAGAACAAAGTTTATTTTCGAATGTTTTTTTTGAGCTTTCTACCTCGTAAGTTTTTTTTTGTAATTTATTCGAGTTTATCTCCCGAAGATCTGGTCAAAAACCCTAAAGAATCCAGCGATGCAAATCCGAAAGCTCTTTCATTTAGTATCCAACTCCCTATGCCTGTATTAGGTACGACCTTTAAGTTCGGATAACACTATCGTAAATGGCCCACCATGTATAATTTTCGCTTTCATTTAACACGAGCCCAACTTTTTTCTTCGCAGCTTGATGAATTTTATTTTTCAACTTTTTCGAATCAAGTTTGGATAAAGGATTCATAGAATTTACCCAAAACATTTTTTAAAAGTATGGTAATCTTATTCGACTTTCGGAAAAAATTTCATTTGGAAAAACAGATTCGGGAATATATTTTTCGGAAGTTTTTCTATTCGGGAATTTGGTCGTTTGGGAAATTCCATTCTGGAAATTGACCCTAAATCATCATAAAAATCAAGTTGACCATTTAATTGTTCGCCCTGAAAAATGAGACAGAAACGTTCGGTCGTTCAAATGACTTGATTGAAATTTTGGAAATTTTTTGTGGAAACGCTGCTTACTGAAATTTAATGAAAATTTCATAAATCGAAATGCAGCTGACAGAAACGTTATAATTTTTTTTTGAAAAACTCATCGAAATATTCTCGAAAATCAAAAAAAAATATTAGCTCCATTTTTAAAGTGTTCGAGTTGGCGAATAGAATTTAGTAAAAATCGAAAAGTCTTCAAATTCTCGATCTACAATTATTCAACCAGTTTGTCGTGGGCAAAAGTGTTTCCTGTTTCGAGGTTAGTTTAGGGAAGAGTAAAAACTCAATTCGTACTTTTTTGGGGGGCATCTGAGGCTACCATCCGGTGGCACAAAAGAGGAGGAAAAATCGTATTTTATTCAGAAATAACTCCAGTTTGAAGTCTCCTAGCTCAGCCTTTCTTAAGGCGAAGAAAGCTCAACATTTTTTAGTGGGAGTCCACTCATAGTAGGCTATTTTATCAATATTCGTCAGAATCTAGGGTTTCGATCCATTCTAATGGACCTAGAATGGCCCTTCAAATTATTCTTTAGGTTGTAACTTTCCTCAAAATTAAATATACGACTAATTTATTTTCGCTAAAAAGCCAAAAATATGAATTTTTTTTCGAAAAACATCATTTTAAAATTGAGCCTGAGTTAACCGCTGCTGACGGAAAAAATTCAAAATTTTCATCACGTCTTTTTAAGGTCGTTTTACAACAATTTTTCGCTCGAGTTCATCAAAATTCGAAAAGAGTTGCAGTACGTCTCACTTCTCATTCTTCAACATCGAATTAAATTTCCAGGCATCGAAGTAAAATTTCGAAAATTTCTAATTATCAACATTCTATGGATGATTTTTCGCTTGAAATTATAACATAGTACATTTTAACGAAAGAACAGATTCGAAATAATAAATTTCCAACTTGTTAAACTCTGCAGGCTAATATGTTAATTAATTTAACACGAAATAAATTTTCAAGCTTCGTGCGTGTTTGTAAAATTTTCAATTTTATTTCCTTCTCTTAGCTCGACTACATACGTATTAATTACGTATATTTCACTAATGATATTATTCTGTTAAAGTGTTTTTATAACTTGCAAAGAAGGAAACAGGGCAACGGCAGGGTTCCCTTTTATCATAAACCACATCTGCGCTTTTATCTCCTCTTGAAAGCTATTAATGTCGAGGGATTCCGACAAAAATTTCAATTCTGTAGTCGAATTGTTGTAAATTACTAATTGCTCTTCATTTTTTTTTATAAAAGATTGTTTTAAACCTACCAGGTTGAGTACCAATGAATTTTCAAACTTTACCGGAGCGAAATTTATTTTAATTCTACGCAGATCTGCGAGTCCATTTTTGAAACTAGGATGGCATTAATAATCTAATTTGCTTTAAAGATATTCTTTCACGCAGTATTCGTATAAGCAAATTTCCTGACTGGTGAATTTAGCTCATTCATTCGATCTCATTCAAGTGTCACAGACCATATTACATCTATGTTGTATAGGAGATTTTACCACGACGGGCTCGAGAGATTTCTCTGCTAATTTTGAGTCAAGTATAGTACGGTAATCAACTTTTTAATTAGCTATGTTTTTCGAAGCGGACAAATAGGTACGTAAAATTTCGTAGTAAACTGAATTAAATACCTACGCAGATTTAAGGCCAAATTGAATCTAATTTTTTGTAGTACACGTTGTCTTATGCAGTTCTGTGTATTATTTACGTTTGAAAAAGTTTTTAGAATTTGAAAAATAAAAGCTCATGTTAAGAGACGAAATTTGATGCTGAACTGATTTCATACACTGAAAAAAATGAGAAATGAAAAATAAAAAGTGTTAAAAAATGATAAATTTTATCCAAAAAATGATAAAATTTTATCCAAAAAGAGATAAATTTTATCCAAAAAAATAAATTTTATCCAAAAAAGAATAAATTTTATCTAAAAAAAATTTAATCTAAAAAATTATAAATTTTATCCTAAAAGAGATAAATTTTATCCCCAAAAAATTTACTTATCCAAAAAAAAAAAATTTTAACCAAAAAAAATAATAACGGAACACCATTCACAAAATTGGAAAAATTTATTCTAAAAAAATGATAATATTTATCGCGAAATTTGGTAAAATTTATTGCATAAAAATAAATTTTACCCGATTTCGCGAGAAATATTATTTTTTCAGAATAAATTTTGTCAATTTCGTGAATGGTGTTCCGTTATTATTTTTTTGGATAAAATTTATTCATTTGTTTTTTCAGTGTAGGAATAAGAATTCTTCAAGATTATATTGTTGATACGATACAATTTTCAGAAATACACGCGAAGAAACCAATTAAAAATTGGATTATTTGGCGTATCTTAAAAAAAAGCTGTATTTAGAGTTGTAAAAGTTAACCCAAAAGGAAATGAACTTAGCTTTTTGATAAACTAGGATTGCTTTCGTATGCAAAATGTGCCTAACTGAAGGTATAAGTATCTAATGAAAGATACCAATCGTCTACATTCTTTTAAACTTCGCCTCTCGATGAAGATGAGCGAAATAATTTTTCATCAACTCACCGTTTATTCGTAATCACCGAGGAAAAATTTTGATCACGACGCCTACCGAAGATAATCCTTTTTAAATTGGAAAAATTCAGCGAAGTTATTTTTCCTATAACCGAATTCGCGAAAAATCTAATCATTTGGTCAATTTAGGTAAATTGCAGCTTTCACGTATAAACCAGTGTTTTTCATTTGAATAAATGGAAATCGTTAGTAAATAAGTTCGTCGAGTGCTTGTACTACTTTTTACCAAGCTTTCCTCCGTTATCTTGTTTAAAACCGCATTAACAACCGAGCTTAATTAGTATACGACTGACCTTTGTTTATGGAGGAGAAAAATAAACCCAGAAATAAAGGTTGTTTTGAATAATCACCGAACAAGTGGTATAGTTTCAGCGACAAAAGAATTTTATCGTGTTTTTGAAATCTTTGTTAATTGATAAAATAAGTATAACTCAAACGAGTGAAACAAAATTGTACTGATTTGTTATATTTTTGGACTCAGTGATGAAAATATATTATAATACAAGTATATGCGAATTTGAAATCTCGTTGAAGGAACGAAAATAATGTATTCGAAGTGTTCAGAAAACAAGCCTAAATTTTTCTTCACCTGCAAAAAAACTCAAACTTAGATAAACTAATTTTTAATTTAGATTCATAGTTCCTGCTGGAAACAAAAAAGTTTACTTATTTCACGAGAATTTTTCACGAACTGAATCATGTAACCTTTTCTTGTTTCGGTAAAATCCAACTTATTCATTATTACGAAAGAGAGAGGTATTTCAACAGGGAATAAAATTTTTGGCTGAAGGCTCATTTCATGTCAACTCGACCAGATTTTGACCTTGGGTTTTCCAACTTTGCTCAGATTTTTTTGCGGGTTCCCCTGGATGGTCTAATGAAGGAATCGCCGTCATTTCGATACTAATCCTTCTGATGGACGGGGGGGGGGGGGGGGGGGGGCCTCGTAATTTTCGTACAATCAGGATTTTTTGCGAAATTGCTCATCTTTGAAGGCTCATGTCTCGAGATTGGTTAGGTCCAAGATGAATCTGTTTTTGCGGGTTTGTAGAGAATTGAAAGGACATTCAAAATTGATAATCGCATTTCGAAAAGTTTTTAAGTTGAACTCTGGTGATGAAATATCAATTTTCATGATGAAAACAAACGATGACGGCTACCATTTAAAAATCTGAAAAAATTACTGTGAGGAGAACTTTTTATGTGTTTTTCAACTAATTACTTTCAGGCACTAAACAGTCACCTTTTTTAGTGACTTGTCCCCTATTTTCAAGGTTGGTCCTTAAAAGTCACTTTTTTGCGAAAAGGTCACTAATAGGTCACTTTTTTAAATTCTGAAGTCACTTTTTTCGTTCAAACGGCGTACCGCTCTTGCATAAAATTAAAAAAATAGTGATATTTCTAAAAAAAAAAGTCCTATCAAATCTTTTATGATTTTTTTTCAGTTTGTTACCTACTTAAAGCTTATTCTAGAACTCGTAATTTTTAGATGCAGAATATTAAGATTTTTTCAGTAAAAGCTTATTTTAGATGGAAGTTATAATAATTATGAATGTATAGTGTTGTGCTTGAAAGTAGTTGTAGGTATTATTAAAAAAAATTATTTTTTTCAGTTACTTGAAGCTTATTCTTAAACTCGTAGTTTCAAGTAAAGATTTATTGATGAAAAAAATTTTCAGGAAAAAAGTTTTTTCAGCGAGAAATACAGTTTGAGTATGAGAAAAAATTGAAAAATTCGTCACTTTTTTCGAAAAATAGGTCACTTTTTGCCTCATAAAAAATCATTAAAGTCACTATTTTTTCCCAAAATCTGTGTTTGATGCCTGTACTTTTCAATATGGGATCTCAACACTCCTAGGAAGCACAGGAGTCCTCAATTCTAGTTAAAATTCAAATAAATGGAAAAAGTAAAGTGACACATCAATTTCTACTAATTCGAAAGCGCTGAGTTCGAATATGTGCTCAGTTTTCTGATCTGAACCTTCTGAACTCCTCCTCTCCCCCTATCGGATCATCCCTTGATGAGGTCAAAATTTGAAAAAAAAAACGTGTAAGTGAGCAATTTTGCAAAAAATCCTAATTGTACAAAAATCACGAGGGCCTTCCGCGTCCCTCTGAAGAATTAGGATCGAAATGACCATCCAGGGGAACCCGTAAAAAATTCTGAGCAAAATTGGAAGACCCAAGGTCAAAACCGGATCGAGTTAATATGCAATATGCAATGAGCCTGAAACAAAAATAAAGTGCAAGTAAATTTAAAAAACTCATCCAAAATTTCAAGTATTCGAGTTCATTTTTAGAATTTTGGCGAATTTTTGAAAATTCAAAATTATCACATAGCCTTTCAAAAGTCTAAAATGAGGAAATTTGATCTTATAAAAGTAAAAATTTGAAATTTGGCATCCATACCTATCTTATTTTTGACCTCTCAATTTATCCAGAAAATTACATCATTCTCGAAATTGAAAAAAAAAACATTTTTCATGGAAAAAATGTTGATTCGACCTATTTTAGTAATTTACATTTATAGGTCCTCATCTCCTGAAGTTCAAATGGGCTATTTTTATGGTCTTTTTTCAGTGCTGAAAATTTCGAAATTTTATTGGGGTTCCAAAATGCTTCGAAATCGCTCTAATCAGTTCAGAAGGTTGAAAGTAGTGTGTATACCCAATTTTAGCTTTTTAGTTTTTACTTGAATAAGATCAAATTTTAATATTTTGCACTTTTGCCAGACCATGAGCATGAGGTGATTTTGAATTTTCAAACATTCCCAAAAATTCTATATTTTTACTACAGGTCTTTCGATATTTTTGTTTCGGTCCAAAATTTTACAGCTGGTTCCCTATTGACAAAAAAAAATGAAAAATGCTAGCAAAATGCTAGCACACCTTGCTAGCATGTGCTATCATCATTTTGGACACTTTTGAACCCGTTTTGTTAGCAATTATGCTAGCATTTTATGCTAGCACTTGCTAGCAATTGTTAGCAAGTGCTAGCATAAAATGCTAGCATAATTGCTAACAAAACGGGTTCAAAAGTGTCCAAAATGATGATAGCACATGCTAGCAAGGTGTGCTAGCATTTTGCTAGCATTTTATGTGCTAGCGTAAAGCTAGCAATATTGCTAGCAAGTGCTCGCATAAAATGCTAGCATAATTGCTAACAAAACTGGTTCAAAAGTGTCCAAAATGATGATAGCATATGCTAGCAAAGTGTGCTAGCATTTTGCTAGCATTTTATGTGCTAGCGTAAAGCTAGCAATATTGCTAGCAAGTGCTCGCATAAAATGCTAGCATAATTGCTAACAAAACTGGTTCAAAAGTGTCCAAAATGATGATAGCATATGCTAGCAAAGCGTGCTAGCATTTTGCTAGCATTTTATGTGCTAGCGTAAAGCTAGCAATATTGCTAGCAAGTGCTCGCATAAAATGCTAGCATAATTGCTAACAAAACTTGGTCAAAAGTGTCTAAAATGATGATAGCAAATGCTAGCAACGTGTGCTACGTGTGCTAGCACTTGCTAGCACTTTATGTTAGCATTCTGCTAGTATTTTTTGGTAAGGTGTGCTAGCATTTTGCTAACCCTCATCTGGTATTCGTATGCTAGCATGGTTCTAGGATTTTGCTGGTATGCTGTGCTAGCATTCTGTAAACATTTTACTAACAATTGTTACACTTCTAATATTATGTACTTACCTTTGCTCTGGGTCTTGGGTTAGAGGAGTACGCCACCATGTCAGGTTGTATGTTAGGTATTAAAAGTAATATTTAAACTTGGAAGTCAAAAAAATTTTTTTCCTCAATTTTGACCAAATTTGGAAATTTTTTTGATTTTTTAGAATATTGCAATAAAACAAAATTTCTAAGACATATTCAACAAATTTTTATCCCTCCCCTTGGGGGCTGGAGCCCCAAAATTCACAATTCAAGAACAAAATGGAAATAAAATATAATAAAACTCAAATTTTGTGAAATTTGTGTGTGATATATTAAATATATGTTTTTGAGGATGTAGGAATATGTAATCGGCCATAATTTTCTCTTGGAAATGAAGGGTTGGGGGGAGGGGGTGTAATAATGACTGAAAAAATTTGAATTTTGAAATTGTTTTGTGTGGTACATCAAAATCCATATTTTCGAGGGCGTAGAATACAAATTCGACAATATTTTTCTCTTGGGGATGAAAGTTTAGGGCTGGATGTGGGGGGAGGGGGTGGGGGTAAGACTTGAAAAATTTCAATTTTTCGAGTGATATATCAAAATCTAGGTTTTCGGGGACGTAGAATACGAATTCGACAAAATTTTTCTCTTGGGATGAAAATTTAGGGTTGAATGCGGGGAGGGAGTGGGGATGAGACTTGGAAAATTTCAATTTTTCGAGTGATATATCGAAATCTATGTTTTCGGGGACGTAGAATACGAATTCGACAAAATTTTTCTCTTGGGATGAAAATTTAGGGTTGAATGCGGGGAGGGAGTGGGGATGAGACTTGGAAAATTTCAATTTTTCAAGTGATATATCAAAATCTAGGTTTTTGAGGACGCAGAATTCGAATTTGATGATATTTTTCTGTTAGGAATTCAAGAGTTGGGTGTGGAAGGAGTGGGGAGGGGTTGAGACTGGGAAAATTTTAATTTTTCGAGTGATATATCGAAATCTATGTTTTCGGGGACGTAGAATACGAATTCGACAAAATTTTTCTCTTGGGATGAAAATTAAGGGTTGAATGCGGGGCGGGGGAAGGAGTGGGGATGAGACTTGGAAAATTTCAATTTTTCAAGTGATATATCAAAATCTAGGTTTTTGAGGACGCAGAATTCGAATTTGATGATATTTTTCCGTTAAGAATTCAAGAGTTGGGTATGGAGGAGTGGGGAGGGGTTGAGACTGGGAAAATTTTAATTTTTCGAGTGATATATCGAAATCTATGTTTTCGGGGACGTAGAATACGAATTCGACAAAATTTTTCTCTTGGGATGAAAATTTAGGGTTGAATGCGGGGGAGGGAGTGGGGATGAGACTTGGAAAATTTCAATTTTTCAAGTGATATATCAAAATCTAGGTTTTCGAGGACGCAGAATTCGAATTTGATGATATTTTTCCGTTGAAAATTCAAGAGTTGGGTGTGGAGGAGTGGGGAGGGGTTGAGACTGGAAAAATTTTCATTTTTCAATTGATATATCGAAATCTATGTTTTCGGGGACATAGAATAAGAATTTGACAAGATTTTTCTCTTACGGGCCAAGGATAAGAGAGGGAGGGGGCGGGAAAAATTTGAATTTGCATTTTTTTTGTGTTATATATCAAAATCCATGTTTTCGAGAGCGTAGGAAACGAATATATTTTTCTCTTATGTGAATTTTTCAATTTTTTCGAGTGATGTATCAAAATCTAAATTTTGAGGACGTAGAATAAGAATCCAGAAATATTTTTTTCTTAGAGAAGAAAGATAGGGGTTGGAAGAAGGGACAAGACTTGAAAAACAATTCGCTATTCTTTCTTTTGTGATGTATCAAAACCTAGGTTCTCAAGGATGTGGAGTGCAAATTTGACAATACTTTTCCTCAAACGTCTCAAAGAAATGAAGCATTGGGTTGAGGAGGTGAGTGTTGAAAAAATTATAATATTGCGATATTTCCATGTGGAATATAGCGTTATTTGTTTCTTATGTAGAGGGTGATGGATGAGATCTGGAATAATCGTAATTTTTTTCAACTTTTATCAAAATGAATGTTTTCAAGAGGGTGAAGATTACAAATTTGGCGATATTTTTCTGTTTGGTTAGTGAGGTATTCTAAGGGTAAGACTTGGAAATTGTATAATATTTGGCAACATTCTTTAGTGATTTAGCCCTACTGAAAATTTTGCTAGCAAAATACTAGCATTTCTAACCCATCAAACACTAGCATCACTCTAGAATAAGTCAGGCTCTACAGATTTGCTAGCCTAAAATCAGCTAGTGGCAAAATGTTAGCGTTTTGCTAGCAGATTTGAAGCTAGTTCGAGCTAGTATTATTTATGTTAGTGAAATGCTAGCATTTTGTTGACAGTATAATGCTAGAAGTTTGCTGGTGGTGAAACGCTAGCATTTTGCTAGCAGATGCGAAGCTAAGTATTTGGCTACTGTAACTAATTGTTAGTAAATTGCGCTAGCAAAAGGCTAGCACTATGCTAGCAGACATAATGCTAGTCTAACTTGAGCTAGTGCGATGCTAGTATTTGGATACTTTAACTTTTTGTGAGAAAATTGTGCTAGCGAAATGCTAGCATTTTGCTAGCAAATCTGTAGCTAGCCTGTCTTATGCTAGAGTGATGCGAGTGTTTTGTTAGCTATGTTAGGAATGTGTTAGGAATGCTAGTAAAATACTAGCATTTTGTTAGTGGTAAAATGCTAGAACTTTGCTAGTGGTGAAACGATTTCGCTAGCAGATGCGAAGTTAGTTCGAGCTAGCATCATTTATGCTAGTAAAATGCTAGCATTGTGTTAGCGGTAAAATGTTAGCATTTTGCTAACAGATGGGAAGCTAGCTCAATTTATGCTAGCGTGATGCTAGTATTTGTCTACAGTAACTGATTGTTAGCAAATTGTGCTAGCAAAAAGCTAGCACTCTGCTAGCAGACATGATGCCAGTCTGACTTGAGCTAGTGCGATGCTAGTATTGTGCTACTGTATTTTTTGTTAGAAAATTGTGCTCGCGAAATGCTAGCATTTTGTTAGCGGTAAAATGCTAGAACTTTGCTAGTGGTGAAACGCTAGCATTTCGCTAGCAGATGCGAAGTTAGTTTGAGCTAGCATCATTTGTGCTAGTAAAATGCTAGCATTTTGTTAGCGGAAAAATGCTAGAACTTTGCTAGTGGTGAAATGTTAGCATTTTGCTAGCAGATGGGAAGCTAGCTCAATTTATGCTAGCGTGATGCTAGTATTTGTCTACAGTAACTGATTGTTAGCAAATTGTGCTAGCAAAAAGCTAGCACTCTGCTAGCAGACATAATGCTAGTCTGACTTGAGCTAGTGCGATGCTAGTATTGTGCTACTGTATTTTTTGTTAGAATATTGTGCTCGCGAAATGCTAGCATTTTGTTAGAGGTAAAATGCTAGAACTTTGTTAGTGGTGAAACGCTAGCATTTCGCTAGCAGATGCGAAGTTAGTTCGAGCTAGCATCATTATGCTGGTAAAATGCTAGCATTGTGATAGCGGTAAAATGCTAGAACTTTGCTAGTGGTGAAACGCTAGCATTTCGCTAGCAGATGCGAAGTTAGTTCGAGCTAGCATCATTTATGCTAGTAAAATGCTAGCATTGTGTTAGCGGAAAAATGCTAGAACTTTATAAATGATGCTAGCTCGAACTAACTTCGCATCTGCTAGCAAAATGCTAGCGTTTGACCACTAGCAAAGTTCTAGCATTTTAGCGCTAACACAATGCTAGCATTTCACTAGCACGTTTTTTTAAACATAAAGTTACATTTGCGAAATATTAGCATCACACTAACATCACTAAGCCTAGCATAAACTAGCTTCGCATCTGCTAGCAAAATGATAGCGTTTTACCACTAACAAATTTCTAGCATTTTACAGCTAACAAAACGCTAGCATTTCACTAGCACAATTTTTCTAACATAAAGTTACATTTTTGCCAAATACTAGCATCTCAATACCATAAATTAGACTAGCTTGAACTAGCTTCGCATTTGCTTTGCCACCAGTAAATTTTTAGCAGTGTATATTAAAAATGTGCAACTGTAGCAATTGAACCGTTTTGTTATCTTATTCATAGAAAAGTAGGTATGTAGATCCCTATTGACATTTTTGCTAGCAAAATACTAGCATTCCTAACACATCCATAACAAAGCTAGTGGTGAAATGTTAGCATTTTGCTAGCAGATGGGATGCTAGTTTAATTTATGCTAGCGTGATGCTAGTATTTGTCTACAGTAACTGATTGTTAGGAAAATGTGCTAGCAAAATGCTAGCACTCAGCTAGCAGACATAATGCTAGTCTGACTTGAGCTAGTGCGATGCTAGTATTGTGCTACTGTATTTTTTGTTAGAAAATTGTGCTCGCGAAATGCTAGCATTTTGTTAGCGGTAAAATGCTAGAACTTTGCTAGTGGTGAAACGCTAGCATTTCGCTAGCAGATGCGAAGTTAGTTTGAGCTAGCATCATTTGTGCTAGTAAAATGCTAGCATTTTGTTAGCGGAAAAATGCTAGAACTTTGCTAGTGGTGAAATGTTAGCATTTTGCTAGCAGATGGGAAGCTAGCTCAATTTATGCTAGCGTGATGCTAGTATTTGTCTACAGTAACTGATTGTTAGCAAATTGTGCTAGCAAAAAGCTAGCACTCTGCTAGCAGACATAATGCTAGTCTGACTTGAGCTAGTGCGATGCTAGTATTGTGCTACTGTATTTTTTGTTAGAATATTGTGCTCGCGAAATGCTAGCATTTTGTTAGAGGTAAAATGCTAGAACTTTGTTAGTGGTGAAACGCTAGCATTTCGCTAGCAGATGCGAAGTTAGTTCGAGCTAGCATCATTTATGCTAGTAAAATGCTAGCATTTTATTAGCGGTAAAATGCGAGAACTTTGCTAGTGGTCAAACGCTAGCATTTTGCTAGCAGATGCGAAGTTGATTCGAGCTAGCATCATTTATGCTAGTAAAATGCTAGCATTTTGTTAGCGGTAAAATGCGAGAACTTTGCTAGTGGTCAAACGCTAGCATTTTGCTAGCAGATGCGAAGTTAGTTCGAGCTAGCATCATTTATGCTAGTAAAATGCTAGCATTTTGTTAGCGGTAAAATGCTAGAACTCTGCTAGTGGTAAAACGCTAGCATTTTGCTAGCAGATGCGAAGTTGATTCGAGCTAGCATCATTTATGCTAGTAAAATGCTAGCATTTTGTTAGCGGTAAAATGCTAGAACTCTGCTAGTGGTAAAACGCTAGCATTTTGCTAGCAGATGCGAATTTAGTTCGAGCTAGCATCATTTATGCTAGTAAAATGCTAGCATTTTGTTAGCGGTAAAATGCTAGAACTCTGCTAGTGGTAAAATGCTAGCATTTTGCTAGCAGATGCGAATTTAGTTCGAGCTAGCATCATTTATGCTAGTAAAATGCTAGCATTTTGTTAGCGGTAAAATGCTAGAACTTTTCTAGTGGTGAAATGTTAGCATTTTGCTAGCAGATGGGATGCTAGCTCAATTTATGCTAGCGTGATGCTAGTATTTGTCTACAGTAACTAATTGTTAGCAAGTTGTGCTAGCAAAAAGCTAGCACTTTGCTAGCAGACATAATGCTAGTCTGACTTGAGCTAGTGCGATGCTAGTATTGTGCTACTGTATTTTTTGTGAGAAAATTGTGCTCGCGAAATGCTAGCATTTTGCTAGCAAATCTGTTGCTAGCATGGTTTATGCTAGAGTGATGCGAGTGTTTTGCTAGCTTTGTTAGGGATTTGTTAGGAATGCTAGTATTTTGCTAGCAAAAATGTCAATAGGGTTGAGGTCAACTTCATTTTCATTCAACCGAGCTTCTACCTTCATAAATTTCCTCGAGTGGACCTTGAACCCTCCCTTAAACAATATTCTCGTATTTATATTTGGAGGGCGGAAAAAAATACGTTGAAAAGTAGCTTAGTTTATTCGACGATGTATAATTCTTCTTGAATTTATTATGATTTATTCAGCCGACATGCTGTTCGACTTCAACATTAAAAATGGTTGGCCTTCTAGATAAGAATTGTTCATTTAATCGCATCATTTTCTCAACGCGATGCTTCATTTAGGATACAATTGTAGAATCCGCAATTTAAGTATATTTTATCGTTCGAAATGAAAAAAGGTTATCTTTGGTGACTTTCCAAACCGCCTTCGAGGTCTGATAATTAACATTTTTGCTCTAATCGCCGAATAACAAATAAGTACATATATTTGTAATCTGATGACGCTACGCTGGTGGTTCATTGCAGCGCGGCGCGGCGTATCTCTATTATCGTTCCTCTTAACGTACCAAAAATGACGTGAAACATTAAAAAATAATCGAAAAACGCTTAACATTATTTTCCAAAAAATAGCACCTTATTTCCTTTCAGTTAGAACGAGTCGATGGAAAATTCCATTCGGTAAAACACCCGTGTTATAATAAACTTTGGAAATTTTTTTCTCAAACTAACTTTATTGCTTTTCTTTCATTAAAGGCTTACTCTTTGCGCCATAAAATGGAGGATAAAATCTTTCATTGGAAATTATAGTAGAAATTCCTTGAACGATAATGAATTCTATCTCTGCTAATTTTGGATACTGTTCTCGAAATGATGGGTCGCCGAGGTTATTAACTTGTATTACTCGAGTGAAGTTTGGAAAATTATTTCGTTTGATGATAAGAAAAAGGCATGTTGCTTTAGAGCATCGAATCGCGACCATTCTTTTTAATTAGTTTTTTTTTTCGTTCAATTGTTTTATAAAATTTGATTTACGAAAGGTTCTTGTAGGCTTAGATAACACAAGCACATTTTTTCAACTAGTTTTTCTCTATCACGTTAGAATTTTTCATTTTTGATGTGAATTTCAACTCTTGAAGTCGATTTTCTGAACAAAGAAAGGGTTCTACAGAAGAAATGAGATGAAAATGAATTGAACAGAAATTGTACAAGAATGTAAAATTTCTGTTTCGCAAAGTCCAATTAGTTTTTTTCGTGGAAGCTTAGATTTTCAAAGTTCCACTTTTATATTTTATTGAAAATATCTCAAAAACTAAGCCTTGTAGAAAAAAATTAATTAGACTTCAAAGAAAGGAAATTTTAGCTCTACAATGAAATTCATGTTCTATTCATATTTTTTTGGAAGTTTGATTTTCCCAGAAAATCGATTTTTTATACTGAACCACTTTTTCAATATTTCTCATTTGTAGCAATTATTGAAATATCATAGGCCGGCAATTCAACATTTTTTTCTTGCGTAATTGCGTTTGATTGACGATACTGACCTACTTTTTAGTGCTTAGTTCGAATATGATTTCAGTGGCTCTTCACCTCCTCAGTAAGACCTCTTGGCCTCCAAAAGGTTCCGGAAACCGCTGAGGAGGGTAGAACCCCTCAAAATGGGGTTTTTGCTTATAACCCGACAAAAACGCAATTTTTCAAAAAAATAGTTATGTACAATATTAACCTACGTTCAATTTTCTACAAAATAACTGTCTTTTTTTTTGTGTGTAAAACTTAAACTAAGCCCACAAACGCCCCCGCAAAAAGAACCCCCCTACTACAGGAAAACAGTCGCAGTGACACGGCGGCTTTGAAATTGTGCCTAAACCGTGCAAATAAAGATAGGACTTTTTTGTTTGCAGCATTTGATTCCTTGCAGTATTTCAAGTCGGAAATGATATTTTTCATTTGGGAGGGGGGGGGCGAAAATGATTACAAGTGTGACTAAAATAAAGAGCAAATTTTGATCAAAAATAATTAAAATTCCATTCCAGAGGGTATTCAGAGGCTTCTGAACTCATTTTTGGGATCATTTTGATCTCAAACTTGAACCAAACCCCACAGGGCCGAGGGGAAAGGTCGAGGTGAAAAAATTGCTTGTAAATACCGAGTGTGATATCTGGTATCAAAATCTATGTTTTTTTACCCACGAAGTCCCTTTTCGGTGTCATTTTATCAAAAACTCCAAAAGGGACTCATAAGGGCGGTATTGGGGGAGGGGGGGAACTTTTTCTAAATTGTCAAGTGGGGTGTCGAAATACGTGTTTTTTGACCCCTAGAATCCATTCCTGAGGTCATTTTACTCATGACCCCAACCATGATCCCATGGGACGAGATACGTCGATACAGATAGCCAAAAATTGAAACAAAATAATTTTTTTACTGAAATTTTTGTTCAAAAAATTATTGCAAATGAATGGATTCTAATTCGTCTTTCAAAATCGTTTCAATTTCTTTTAGCCTCATACATAGAATGAATTTTGATAAAATTTTAAAATTAATCTTCATGGAAGTGATATCTACTAAATTTTGATTTTCGAAATTTTCATAAAATTCAGTCGACTGACTGCTACAAAAACTTTACAAAAAACAATCAATTTTTTAATGACCAGATCATTTTTGTCTTTTTCTCGAGTAACTATTGAACAACTTGAATTTTATTAAAGATGTGTTAATCCGGTTGATAGCTCTGCTATGATTTTTTTTTTTTGAAAAATATCAAAAATGTTTTTGGTGACCAAAATAAAATAAATGTATTGTGGCTTGAATTTTGGGTGTTTCACTTTGAGTGAGCAATTTGAATGTGCGATGAAAATTTAAAAATCTCCAAATTCACGATTTGCAACTTTTGCAACTTTCATACCTCTTAGTAGAGTGGAAAAAAGAAATCCAATGTTGAATTTATTAGTTTAGAGAGGTGTAAAAACTCGAATTTAACCTTGGGAAGGGGCAGAGGATGTCTGATGTTCCTAGGAGGTGGCACTACCCAAAAGTGCCAGAACTCATAGTCAAAGGACACTGTCCCACTAATTTTCATTAAAATCCAGTACTTTTCTTTTCTCGGCCCATCTTACAGGATACAAGCCGTAAAAGTTTCGATTTATTTTCCGAAGTTTCAAGGTGCGATGGGGGGGGGGAGGATTAGGGAATTCAGAAAATTTGCTCACTGATAGTTGAAAATGCCTGTTCAATAGGTTATTAACCATTTCAATCCCACTTCTGAATTAGAAAAAACGTGACAATTTTTTTTTTTTAGTAAAAACATTTGTATAATTTTCATGTTCTTTTTCGTTTCTTAAAATTGTTTGGGCTTAATTCGATTTTGAAGGCCGAGGAGTTAAGAGGATAAAATTTTCACTGGGCCTGTTTGAGGTCTAGATATAACTTACCAGCCACCCCCTCCCCCACATTCAATCCAAAAAAAGAAGAAAACAATCCCCCTTACCAGATACCACGTACAATTTCGTCTGATTTTACAGAGGGTCATAAGGAAAGACTCGGTGGCCAACCGATTTTCGGCTCTAATGGACAATGGTCCATTTTCATGTCCTGAACATGAATCTGAGGTGCCCGGTCCCGTCCGGTGTGTGCGTCTCCCCCCAAATTGTGGATCTTTGCCCCCAAATCAGAATTTGCTCAAAACTGTCAAAATATTGGTGCTAGAGCAAAAATGAGGTCCATGAAACTTATTCTACATCAAATTTTCTTTGAGATGACTTTTGAATAGTATTCAAAAACCTAAAGAGGCTGGAGCTATAATTGATCAAAGGGAGGGGTGTTTCTCCAGAAATCTGATTTTTGGCTTTCATCTGCTGAAATGATAAGAACCAAAGTTGTAGAGAATAAAATTTCCTATCTGGTAGAAGCGGTTAGATTTTTTTGGGACGCATAGTTTTCAAAATATTTTTGAGTAAAGTTGAACAAAGAAAAAAAATTAAAAATAAATCAATTTTTGGCTACCAAAAGTTACTAATGTACAATTTTACGGAAAAATATCTTGAAAACTATGTGTCCCAAAAAAATCTAACCGCTTCTATGTACCAGAAAAATAATTTTATTCTCTACAATTTTGGTTCTTATCATTTTTGTCGTAAGACGCTTAATTTGCCCAGAAATGTCACTTTTTGGTAAGCAAGGCACAAAAAAATGAGATTTTTTCACAGAATTTAGGAAAGTTCAAGCTGTAACTTTTTTTATAAATGAGATAGAGATCTGCGGGTTGTTCCGTTCGATTCGCTATAAAATTTTCTATAAGACTAGGCCAAAAAAATTTGAAACTTTTTTTTTTAAAGCTCGTGTTTATTGTTCTCGAAAAACTTTATTTTTCGACACCCCCCCCCCCTCCCCAAGCAAACTTTGAAAGCCATGAATAAGTATGTTGGTGTATTTTGAATCCTATAGAATCCGAATTTAGACATTAGAACTGTAACACAGAATAAAATTTTTTTTGTTGACTGTATAGTGTTACGAATAAAATTGGAAACTACCTTTTTTTTTGCTCAATTGTAGCTTCAGCTTCCTTGGGTTTGTGCATATCATTAGTCATTTGATTGGAAATTTGATATAGATTAAGTTTTGTAGACCTCATTTTTGCACTAGAATCAATATTTCAGCAGGTATAAGCCAAAAATAATATTTCTGGAGAAAAGCCCCCTCCCTTTGATCAATTATAGCTCCAGCCCCCTAGGATTTGTGAATACCATTCAAAAATCATCTCATAGGAAATTTGACGTAGAATAAGTTTCATGGACCTTATTTCTGCTCTAGTACCAATATTTTGGCAGTTATGGGCCAAAAACCTGATTTAGGGGTCAAAAATCCACAATTTGGGAGAGACGCGGACACCGAACAGGACCGGACACCTCACATTCATGGTCAGGACATGAAAATGGACCATTAGAGCCAAAAATCGGTTGGCCGCCGAGTCTTTCCCTATGAAATGTTCATTCTACTGGACTATATTGTTTATTTCGTCACAGTCCTTGATTTTCGATTCCACGAGGGGTTTTCAAATCTCGTAGAAACGAGCTTTGGTGCAATTTCTAAAGCTCTCAAAACAGTAATCCAATTAGAATTTAGTATGAACTTTTTTACACGTGGTTTGAGCTAATTTTTCGTCACCGTTCGTTTACTCGGATCGTGTATTAAAATGGCATCATCGTGGCGCGAAAATGCGACCAGTAAATAGCGCTGAAAACTACGCTTTTCTAATTAAACGCTCGAGTGGCGCATAGAATACGCAACAGGTGACAGCATCGAGCACCCGTTCGGAATACTTATACCATAATATGACGACGACGCCAGAAATCAACAGTTTTTCTTATGGACCTTGAAAGCCTACCCCATACCGCATCAGTAGCAAGAAATTTCAGTCGAAAATATTTCCACGCAATCTGTTCGGTTGAAACACATCGTCGACATGGTTAAAGGAGAAAAAAATATCGAAAAAAAGAAGAAATAAACCTTTCGGACGTCATTGCGCGACAAAAATACTCTTTTTTCACTTTTATTGCGGAAATTTTCTCGTTTATTTTTTTCCAACGACGACGACGAGACCGAGTATTTTATATTTCGATGCAATTTCGTCGGCATCGACGGCCATTCATTCGCACATCCCTCAGACCCTTAAATTCTGGCACGAGTAAGGTATAAACCGTTACATTTCGCCGTCTTTTATACGCCTACAATGAAGCTCGTAAAAGTTTAGTAAATGATAAGGCCGCGTAACGTATACTTTTCCATGTCGCACCCGTGTTTCGCCTTTTTCGCCATCCCATCGGTTAATTTTAATTACAAGCCAGACTACGTCCTTTATAATGAAATAACCAAACTATAATCTGCGAAAATTTACATATGATCTTTGCTAAGTAGGTATTTCAACGCGATATCATGTAAGGTGTTTTTTCTTCATTAATACTTCGGTTTAACGCCGTCCTTTTCCTTTGTGGCGATTTGAATGGCTGAGCAGGAGGACCGTGGGTCTGAGAAATTCGCCGCTGAATTAACATTACAACTTATTATCTCGCCGTGACACGTTTCAAAACCCTCCCTACGAGGTTTTATTGCGGAAATTATTAAATAAGTTTCAAAAGAAAATGTCTCACGGTTCCTTTTTCCGGCTTCGCTGCGAAGGCGTCACGCGTCCAGCCCGAGCAACAAATTACCTAGTCGTAAGGTGGTTTGTGCCTTTGCGAGTAATTCAATTAAGGATGCTTCCTCTGTAACGAGATGCATTTTCATTTGTCCGAGATGAAAAACACCTTGTGTCGGTAATTTATGGCTCTTTGTAACGCCAAGCGAAAAGACAACTTTTTCTAAGAAATAAAAGTACGCGATGGCCGAGTGGGAAGCTTGCTCGGTTTTATTCTCGGAAGCTAGCGCGACGTACGTGATGGTTCAAGTTGATACTTTGATTTTGGTAGGGAGTATTTTTGTCGTGATGATTATCTACGAATGGTGGAATTATTATAAGTAGGGAACGAAATTTTATGAAACTGTATGTTTATCTATGCTTGAGAAAAAGTGAATATTTTAAGGATCTACATTGATCACGAAATATTCTGAAGAATAGGTCTCATATTATTTTGCATATTTTGGATATTTCAGTCGTAAAAAGTGCATATTTCGGCAAATTTGAACGTTTCGACGCTTTGTGTCTGCATATTTAAAAGATTTTCCAATTTTAGAGAGTCTTTCATTCAAAATTACGAAATTATGAAAAATGCCATGAAAAAGTGGAGTTTTTCACCTTCTTAATAACCAATTGTACTAAATTTTTTCAATTTTTACGTTAAAAAATTATTGTTTTTTGAACAATTGATTACCGAATTAATTGCACTCGTTTTTTTTGAATTTTTACGTTATTTAGCTGGGAATCCTTTTTCCAGGGATACTCATGTCATTGTTGCATATTTCTACATATTTTAACTCAAAAATGCATATTTTAGCTTAAAAATTCATATGTATTTTAGCTCAAAAATTCATATTTTAACTCAGAAATGCATATTTTTGCATATTTTCAGATTTTAGTTGCATAAAATTCCGTTTCCTAATTATAACTGCGGGAAAATTCCATGTCAACTTGGCTGGAAACTGTGTCATAGATCGATGATTTTTTTCTCTTCAAATTTTGCATTCTAGTAGAGGTCACCTAACGATGATGAATGGCTCAATCTTGGAACCTCAGCAATTTTTTTTCTTGATGGAGGACCTTTATGGCAGGATGGTGGGTAGTTGAAAATCTTAAATGAAGATAGTCAAGGTCAAGGTTAAGATTAACTTGGAGATTTGAACTTTTCTCTTTATTTTGTTCTTTATTCAAACAGGAATTGACGAATGTTAACAAAATCAGAATTGCCACTTTTGATTATGTAAAAGATTGATCTAAAGAGTTGTTCAAATTGAAAGAAATATACGACTTTTGGGAGTAAAAATTATGAAGAAATTCTTATTCATATTATGTACGTAGATCTACTGTGCAGGTGAGACGTATAATGACATTTTTTGATTTTTTCGAGAAAATAATTTTTGAAAATTGAGACTTGAGGCAAACATTTCTTGGTTTGACCTGAAAACCCAAATCATTCATTTTTTACTATATGTGTACGTGAACGTAATAAGGTCCCACTTTGTCGGAATTGAGTTATGACCAGATCCTCATGCTCATACTAGACAAAATTTCGGATCATTTTAAGACCAATCCGAGCCTCCGAGGTGAAAATCTCTCCGAAATACGCGCATTTGAAGTTGAAAGTTGAAAAAGCACAATTTTGAGAAAAACACGTTTGAAGTTTTTGAAAAAAAAAGTAAAGAAAGTTTCAACTTTTGCACCTTGGAGGCTCGCATTGGTCTTAAATGATCCAAAATTTTATATATTTTCAATTTTTCAATAAAATGTATGCAGAAACAATTTTTACTGGGTTTTAAATCATGAACAATATGTGGCATTCCACAAGAAAAGGGGCAACATTGCCGCAAATATCAAGATTGAGTTATTGCCATATTCTGAAACTAGATAAAATTACCTTTTAAATGAGCTATTAGCGAGCCTTTTTTGTGAAAAATTCGCGGAGTTATGACGTTTTGAAAATTGAAGTTGAAAAAACATAGTTTCGAGAAAAACGCGTTTAAACTGTTTAAAGTTTTTGAACGATTTTTTTCTTGAAAAAACGTATTTATGGTCGAAAAATGTTAATTTTTTTTTTAACTGGTAGGAAATTTTGTGTAGAATCCGAAAAAGTGGGTTTCAGAACCCTACGAGGCCACCAGTGTTGCCAAAACAGCGAGTGAACACAAATATGAAAAAATTTACACTTTATTCAACTCACTCCACCACTTCAACGGTCCTTTCCAGCCCTAACAATTGAGTACCGTTTTTCCAAACTGAGCTAACTTCAAAAACCGTGCATGAGGAAAGGGCCTTAGGTGCCATTTTTTTCAGAAAGGGCCTTGAGTGCAATTTTTTCTGGGAAAAAAATTACACCTAGGGCCCTTTCTGGAAAAAAATGGCACCTAAGGCCCTTTCCTCATGCACGGTTTTTGAAGTTAGCTCAGTTTGGAAAAACGGTACTCAATTGATATTTTCTTGTGAAAAAAAAATATGCTTCTCATTTATAAAAAGACTCAGTAACGATCTCGATTGAAATATTTTAAAAATGTTTCGATTTTTTTTTTTTAGGAAATCTGATGATGAGTCGATAGAAGTTTTTTTTGGAAGTCAAAACATAACACGAAAAAAAGCACGAATTTTAATAAAAGAATTTGAGATTCTGGGTGCTCTTTTTTTAAAAATTGTGATTTTATACAATTCTTCTTCAATATTATGATACATATAAACTCTTCTCTTCCATCGGGCCATCTCAGACAATTGAATATTTTGAAACGGAAAAAAATGTCTCGTTCTAATTTCTTAGAAGACTTGAAGGCGATCTCAAATGTATGGGGGGGGGGAAGCCCCAGGCACAAGGACGCATAAAAATTTTGTTGGGAGGGAGGGATGGAGGGAGGGAGGGAGGGGTGGCCCTCAAAAAAGTCATTCTAAAAGGTCAAGCTAAGTCAAGCTTTTCGCTCAACAAATTTTATTAGACACCCTGTTGAAAGAAATTTCGAAAAATTTAGTATTTTTAAAAGAATTTTTGGACTGAGAAATAAACTTAAATTCATTTGAATTTCAATTCTTAAGTTTTCAATTTTCCATCTCCGCACTGCAACAAACCCTGCTAAAATCATTTTGCTTTCATTCGAATCTCCTGGTTTCTTTTGGGTTTTTTTGCAAAATCCTGTGAAAGTTCTGTTTTTTCATTTTGAAAATTCTCAAATTTTTTCCAAAATTCACCTTCTTTAAAAATTATATTCGTGTTCGAATTTCTTCAAAATCCTTTCCAAGTTAAATTTTCTCAAAAATTTTCTCGACTATTGGATTTTTTTCTCAAATTGAGAATTAACTGAAGAAATTCAAAAATTTCAAAAATATAAGGAACCTGTAGCTTTTTTGAAATTCAATAGTCTATGTCTATACCTAGCTTCTTCAATGTTGAAGATAAACTTGTAAGGACTATTCTTGTTGAAAAATTATATTAAAAACTAACTTTATAAACGAAATATAACTATATCGTATCTTCAAAATTTTACCTCAAGTAGTATTCTTCTTCTCTAGAATGCATAAGTCCAGTTCATCATCAACAAAGCATATGAATGGTCCACGAAAAGAACCGAAAGTCCAAAAATTATTGCGTTTTAGAAAAAGGACTTTAGAGTATCTACGTATGATTTCAGAGTAACAAGTGACGATGAAATTGAGACTTACAAAGACGCAGCTCTCGAACCATAAAATATATCAAAAATTCTTGATTTCTGAAAAGGAAATAAATTACTCTCTCCCAGGTTGTTCATCTTCGCCAAAAAAATATATAAATGTTTATATTTTTCTCCCCTTCCCCTCCTCTTTCCAGTTCGCCTTCGCGAAAACCCTCGTGGTTCTTTCAGGCCAAAGGCCAAAATCGATTTTCCAATAAACTCTCTCCAGTTGGCGAAGCAATCTTCATCGACGCGGGAAAATTCGCTCGAAAAAACTCGCAACAACAATTTCATTTGTAGCCAAAAACCCAAACAAAATGAAGCTAAAGAAAATTCGAGCAGGTGTATTAAGGAAGACGCCATTATTCGATTAAACGAAAAATTTTCTCGACTCGAAAACTTCATCACAGCTTTTCCGCTTTCATTGTAAAAACTTTATACTAACAAAGTACGCAGTTGAATTATACGGTTTAACTTTGATATAATTGTATCAAAACGATTTCACTAGAAAAGTACAGGGGGAGAAAAAAGGAGAAAAGACGTAAGACTTGGGCGATTAAATCTAAATTTTGTTTACGTGGAAAACGCTGCTTGGCGGTCTCGAGGAAAATTGGATCCGTTTCAAAATAATATTACGTTCGGTACAAAAATTTATAATTGAGATAAGTATCACGTATGTAATGAAATAATACATTCGTGATGTTGAAAACAATTAGAAACACGAAGCTATAGGGATATCTTTTCCCGTTGATAATTCCGAACAGATATCGCAGGTTAAATTCTTTTCCGACAACAATCTTGTAAAATAAGAAAATTCATCGTCAAACACGAATTCAATATTCTCGATATCTATGTCAGCACTAATTTTTTCAAAGTAATATCTGCGTTCTTTTTTTGTTTAAAATTACTTTACGTATAATTTTTTCATCTTTATTATTTTTCGATCACTCAAATAATAAGCGAAAATTTTCAGTTTTTTGTTCGAGCTTTATGAAAAATTTTCTCGAAATCCTACGCCGGGATGATTTCCATACGTTAACATACGAATATAACTCGAGATAAATAGATATTAAAGCCACATCGCCGAAATTTCTAAACGTATAAAGACGGACACCTGAAAAGTTTTGCTCGACATGGCCACAAATCGACTTTCAAACAGTTTCAAACTAAATTATAGGACCGATTTATTCGTGCGTTTAAGTCGAACGAAATTTGAATATACGAAATCTAATATGCATACGAACACTTTGTGAACCGCCAATGTTGCCAATAATTGATTTTAAAACTTATTTCCATCGAGATGTGCTCCATTTATGGGAATACCCTGTAATATTTTGCGAATTTTCAAGCAGACCAGAAAGTCGAACAATTGAGCAATTCTCATATAACGTTTAGGTGTAGGAAGAGAGGGATCTATTTGCTGTGTTGCGCAAAATTGAAGTTTCAATGGTCCTATTTCATCAGATAACCGGAATAGAAATCAATCCATTTGTTCGCATTTTCAAACAAGGTCATTCTATGTCGACTTGGTCACAAATTTTACAGCGGGTGACTGATTTTTATCGAATTCTGTACGAGAGAAGCGATCATTAAGTATGACGAACGGTGGAAACCGAGGGTTTGGGTGAGTTGTGAGCATTTGAAATTTAGCAAGATAGTGGATAGTTGAAAAATTGCAGTGAGGGTAATCAAGGTAAAAGTAAAATCAATTAATAAATTTTTCTTTATGGTGGACCTTTTTTGGTCACACAAAAAAATTGATCTAAAGACCTAAAAATTCAAATTTCAAATATTTTGGACGAATTTTATGATATTTTTCAATATTTACAATGGTATTTTAATACCCCAATTTCCGTCATAAATTCAAAAATGTCAAAAATGGACTTATACCTCGTTTAGCATTTGCTACTTCAATTCTTTGAACTGATTATCTTAATTTTTTCAAGATAGCATTCTTAAAAAATTCTTAGACATTTTTTTCAGTTGGATTAGGTAAGAGGCTGTCGAGTTGGAAAAATTTCAGAGTTGTCAAATTTAAAAAAAAATAAAGAATATTTTAAAATTGAAAAAAATGAGAAAATTTGAGAGAATCTTAATGAAAAATTTCAAATTGAAAAATCAAAAAAATTAAACGTGGACAAATTTTTGAGAAAATTGAGCTTCAAAAATTTGTTGAGAAAATTGCGAGAATAATCATGATGGTAATTTCCAAGGAAGAAAAAACACTAGAATAACGTTGCAAGTTCATGCACAGCTTGATTGGAATGAAGGCGTATCTAAATTTTCGAGATCGTAGATAACGAATTTTGTGCTCAAAAAATTGTAGGAGTTGAGGATGGGGAGGGGGGGGGGTAACTTGAAATTTTACTATGATATATTTTTGAGGTTATAGATTACAAATTTTAAACTCAAAAAAATGTAGGAGTAGGGGCGGAACAGAGGAGATGGGTTCACATTATTGTGAAATTTTAATTAAAACCCCTCCTTCTGCCCTACCTCTACTCCTACAATTTTTTGAACCCAAAATTCGTAATCTACAAACTTGAAAATGTAAATTTTGACATTATACGATACCTACCATAACAAAATTTAAATTTAAATTCCTCTCCCCTTGCCTCACTGCTATTCCTACAATTTTTTTCTCATTATATTTTAAATCTACGACCCTGAAAACATACGACTACTACTTTTTAAGCCACCGTTCAGCATAGGCGGAGATAAGGGGGGCATGGGAGGGCTTGAGCCTCCCAAATGTTGAATTAGCCTCCCCCAGGCATTTTCGTGCTTGTGTTTCACTCTAAAAAAAATTCGCAAATACCCAATTTTCAAGGGATAAACTACCAATATGACGAATTTCTTGATTTTTTTAGTTACCTCAGAGATGGGCCGATTCAGAATCGCCGGTGTGAATCGTAAAGAATTTCTGAATCCGATTCTGAATCGGATTCGCGATTCGATTCTTCAATTTGGTGAATCGCAATTTTGCGATTCGCGATTCTTTTGTGACTGAATCGCGCATCTGCGATTCTTTTGCGATTCTTTTTAAATATTATGTACAATGTTGAATACTTCTTTTTTTAATAAGGGTTTAAGGGTATAGCCGGATAAGGGGTGGTTTTTGCTCCAGGTGTACCTTGATAAAAAAAAATCTGGAAAAAATTTTGGCCTCCCAATCCCCTTCCTTTCGGAGCTATGATCATTTTATTGCATTATTTTCGAGCATTTTTAATTCCAACGGAAGTGAATGAAATTTTGTGTTATTTGGCACAAAGTTATATCTAGTAAAGTCCTATTTACGATAATTTTTTCACTAATTTTTTACATCCCTTCACGAGGTTTTGGCCATTTGAAATTTTCAACAGTAAAAAAAATGACCTTTACAGCAAAGTTCAACTAATTTTTAAAAATATCCTAAAAACGTGGTTTTTTACGTAGATTCGAGTCATTTATTCAGTTTTGGCAATTGAGGTGGCGCAAGGGCTGAAAATTGTGATAAACTGTTAAAAATGTTATTTTGGTAGATTTTTCAAATTTTGAGCATTTTATATGGAAATAAATGACCAAATGAAAAAATCAATCCCATATTCGTGTTCAGCAGGTCAAAATACCCCGATAAACACCCTTTTCACGATCATTTTACTTTAAATCTCAAAATTTAGTTTTATTGTTGCAAAAAATTAGTGAAAAAAGAAAATTTCGAGATTTAAAGTAAAATGATCGCGAAAGGGTTGTTCATCAGGATATTTTGATCTGCGTAACATGAATCCGACATTAGATTCCACTCATACGATCATGTACAACATTTTAAATAAAAGAATCGCAAAAGAATCGCAAATGAATCGCAAATGAATCGCAGAAGAATCCGATTCTGAATCGCGATTCTTTTCAGAAAAGAATCGCATTTCAGGAATCCGATTCTTCAAAACTAATGAATCGGATATTCCTGAATCCGATTCTTTAAATTGCTGAATCGCCCCATCTCTGAGTTACCTACTAAAATGGTCTTTTTGATGAAGAAAATGATTAGGTGCTTAAATGTAATCGATCGAAAACAGTGCACAATTATTATTTGTTGAAACAGATTGTTTGTGTTTTTTTAAATCCACGTTAGATGACTGATGCCACTGAATGATATTAAACCTAGGTTAGCTTATACAAGTTGAACATCATTAATAAAAACAAAAAGCAATGATTTAAGTGATTTGGGAACCATGAATAGTGGTCCAGGGCAACCAAATTTGGAGAAATTTCCTCTCACAAATCTTGAAAAACAATGTATAGGAGATTTTTTCAAAGTTATTCGTGGATAGAGTTCAGCGTGAAACACAATGGGGTACTTTGTTTTTCGTGTTGAAAATTCTACTCAAAAATATAAAATTTTGTTGTAAATAGGCACATTTACCGACTTTAAAATAAATTTGTTCAAAAAGTCTGTAAGTAAATCATGTAAATGTAGCAAAAACTACTAAATTTTATTTAAAAATTCGAAAATCGCAAAATTCCTACACCGCAGAAATGGAATTTTTTCAACCAAAAAAAAAACGATTAAAAAACGAATTATTTTGTTTCTGAACATCATCAATTTTTCAATCTTGGCCCTCGCTTCGCTCGGGTAAATGGAAATCAAAATACATTTAAAAGTGAAGGGTTGAGGATTAAGCCTACATTTCGATACTAAAATTTGATTTAAAAAAATGAAGAAATTCCTTTTTTTTTTCCAAAAATTTTCACCCTCGCTTCGCTTGGGCTCGACGAATTTACACAATTCTATCTCAAAATGACGGTATAAACTCACTTTCCTTCCATCGATTCTTCATATTGAAAAAAGGTCGTCAAGTTGAAATTTCGTAATGGTAAGGGTAAACATTTTTTGGAGGGTCGAAAATGAACATTTTCATTTCCCATCTTTTTCAACTGGGACTCAAGCCCCCCCCCCCCCCCCAAGTTACAGCCCATCTCCGCCTATGCCTTTCAGAGATTTTGAGCAAACCGAGCGTTTTAGAGGGTCCCCTGGTACACTGTATGTCGTAAGTACTACGTACGACATACACAGCAGGGCTTCAAAAACCGAACTTTATTGTGTTCCGGTTCCGTTCCCTTTTTTAGTTATGTTCGGTTCTTGGTTCGGTTCCCAAGAACCGTTCTTCGAAATAATGGTTCTCAGGTTTGGTTCCTAAGAACTGTTCTTCAAAAAACCGGTCCTCAGGTTCGGTTCCTAAGAACCATTCTTCAAAAAACCGGTTCTCAGGTTCGGTTCCCAAGAACTGTTCTTCAGAATAATGGTTCTCACTTCTCAGGTTCGGTTCCCAAGAACCGTTCTTCAAAAAACCGGTTCTCAGGTTCGGTTAAAACCCTGGTACGTACTGTTACGTTATTTTATAATTTTACTTTTCAAATGGAAGTCGTGTGCTACTGTAAGTATTATTTTTTTTAAACCTTAGATTTAATTTCGTGACGGATGGGAAAATTCGTTCATTTTAATCAAATTTATCCGCGCAGTCACAGGTATCCCTTTTTTCCAGTCTGAAAAACATTAAATTAATGGAAGTTGCGGAGTGAAATTCTTACCAGATTTTGTCGAGGAGATAAATTCATCTTAGCAATTTCTCTTCCTTTCAAATTTCAGAAAAAAGTTGTAAAACGACCCACTATGGTGTTAAGCATTCGAAATATTTCCAGCAAAGGGACACCCCCTCCTCCTTGAATCTGAGTTCATCATTTTTATACAAAATCGATGAGTTCGTCTCTGAATCACGTTTACGTACTCGTAGTTATTGCGTAAAATTTTACGATACATTTGCTCGATCGTTTATTGCCTTTCACATCTGGCCTTTTGCTATTCTTTTCATTTTTATATTTTTTACGTAGTATTTTTCCACTGTTTCCTATGGAGGAAAATTCCATTGAAAAAAAATACAAAAACATTATTACGACTGATGGATATCCCCAGTTATGGGCTTCGGTTGTACCCTCGTACCCTGGAAACCTAATCTGGATAAGGACAATCGTTTGAAGATTTTATTACCTCGAACGAGACGAAGCTATGGTTACGATTTCCATAGAAAATTCCATTCTCGTTGGGCCTTATCGAAAACCCGCTTTTAAGGGCAGGCTGGCACGTACGTCGAATAATGAAAGGCGCGGTAATGTTTGATTGCCAAGCATTACGTTTTAAAAATATGCAGAATATGGCGAGTGAAATTTGGCCCGTTCGTCGCGACTTAAACGCTCTACAACGTATAAAATTTATATATACGCTGCTTAGATGATTTGAGCAAAATAAGGGTAACGAGGAAATGTCGTTATACGATATCGAACCGCTGTCTAGGCCGAGGCGTTCGAAAAAGCATTCGAAGAAAAAAACGTCAGAAAAGAAGCACTCTAAAGGCCACAGCGACCAAGCTCGCAGGCATAAAAAATCCTTTTCCAAGATATTATCGTCGTTATTAGGTAAAAGTAAGACGAACTCGATCGCCGTTTCCGACCATTCCAGCGCCGTAAAAAAGTCGTCAAACGAAACGCACTCGCCGTTGCAACCGTTGCCGGAGGTAAACGAGCATCGTAAAATAAAGGCTACGACCGGAGATGAATATCATCATCGCGAAAGAACCCAATTACACCGCGAACCGACGTCCAAACCTCGCGATAAAATCGATTTCCTGAAATCCGTCCAATTAAGCAATACCAATTTACAATCGAGTAAAAAGCCCAAACTCAAAGGATACGGTAAAGAGTTAATTAGGCCGGATGCGACCACGCAGACGACGTCAGTTCAAACGTACAAAAACGACAGCGCTAATGTAAAGAACGCCATTACGAGAAAAAAATCTAAGCTGAAAAAGGCCGCCAAAGAAAGAGACATTTTATCTTTTTTCGATACCGGGTACGTAACTTCGAATTCGCTCTCGGACGGCGTACAAATTAACGAAATTCTCCAAAATGACGAAGTAACGTATCGGTCGCCTTTGTCTACCCCTGAAACCGAAGATGAACCGGTTCCTCGGATGACCACGCTGAAAGCTCATGCCGATGGCAATGCTCCCAACACGTATATTCTTAAACCTGCCGGATGGAAACCTGTGACTGAGTCTGGTCGAGATACCAAAGCCAATGTGTTCCGGTTCAAGAAACCTCCCACGAAAAGCGTCTCCAGAACGTCGAGACGAAAATCTTCGAAAAATACGCAGAACGCGTCCACCCAGCCATCCATTTGGTATTGCAAACGAATCCCTGAAGATCGAAATGAGCAATGCGAAGATGAAGATAATCTGATGGCTAGTAAAGACACCTATCAATACACTCCTTTCCAATCGACGATGTCTCCTAGAACTCGAGCCGAAGCCCTGGTCAAAAAGTACTTCCCAAGGCAGCTGACGCCTCAAGAAAAGAAATACCTGACGTATGCCATCGGCATCATCTTGGCCACAGCTGGTATCGCAGCTTTTTTTATGTTCATGTCACGTCCCAAAACTAAACAACATCAAAAATCAGCAAAAATAGCCGACGAATGTTGCGAAAACGAAATCGAAGACGAGTGTTTTCCCCAAAAAGCGGATAATTGCTGGGGAACCGAAAACGACGACGCCTGCGTTTACGAGAAACACCAATGCGTCAAATGTCAGAACCCAAATTATAAAGCTGTCGTGTCAGCTACGGAGAAATTGCATGAAGATGACGACGTCGTGTGCGCCTTGCAGGATCTGAAAAAGGTCACCAAACGGGTCAAAGGTAACAAGCGAACGTGTACGAAACGGTGTGGTGGCAATATGATTCCTAGAGAACCGGTTGGCGCCAGATGTGGAGAATATTTCAAGGGCTCGGATTGCGCTCAGAAGTGCGACTTTCGAGGTACAGATTGTACGCAGCCGAGATGTGAAGATAAATGCCGTTCTAGATGCGCCTAGTGTTAAGTTATTAGTTAGACGTGGTGTATATAAAGTATGGTGTATTGAGTGTTTTTATTCCGGTCGTTTTTATTGGTAGTATAAATTATTTTATCAGCGTGTCTACTGGCAAGAAAAACCCGAAAATTTGTAGCATGAATTTCACTTTAGTGGTACAGAGTGTCCACTTTCAAAAAACCTAAAAAAGTCAAAATTTTGAAATTTTCGCTGGAATTTTGTGAAAAAATTTTTAAAAAAGGATAATCATCTAAAAAAGCGTTTCTGTTATAAATTTTTCAAAAAATTTATTCATAATTTTTTGGTTATGATTTATCGTTACGACAAAAAATGTTGAATACACAACAGAAATATGTAGGAGGTCTAAGCGACTGAAAAAATAATCGTAACGAAATGAAGAAATCACGACAGAAAAATGCTCCGAAGTCGAACGTCAAAAAAATACATTCAACGATAAATAACAATTTGCGCGTCACGTCAGTATAATAGTATCACATTTCGTAAAGTGACATTCACGACATGACAGAACAATATCTCACAATGACAATTTTTACGATTAAAAAAGTATAAAACTTCCAAAGTAAACCCTTGGTTTTAATAATCTCACAAATTCTTCTCCCCCCCCCCCCCTCCTTTCCTAATAAATCTCCAAAATTAGGAATATAATTCTGGGGGGTGCGGATTCCAAAATCAATGGTCATACAAATCTAACACCCCTCCCCCCCTTCGGTTTCTCACCTAATGAATATACAAAATTAGGATTGTTTATTAGAGTGCATACTGGTGTGAAAAAATAAACATATTTAGAGGGTGATTCATCGGCTTCCCACCGACAAAATTTGTCAGTTGGTAGCACTGGTCGAGAGAAACAAAAAAGTCAAGTGAACTTTTGAACGAATCGTTCATGGGAGGAAACTACGGACGTTCAAAGTGTACCAAATGCTAAAAAATTTTTTACCAACAATTCTAATTTTCCTGCAGAAATTTGTAGAGGAGGTTGTACTATGTCTATAAAAAAAATTCAGCGAAATCCACTGAAAAGAAGTCGTTCTACAGCGATTTTTTTTCATTTTTGGACATGGAAAATTCAACTCTTTTTGTTCTGTAATGCTTTCAAATGGCCGGATTTGGCTCATTTTTTATGTGAAGTGTCGTAGGGCCGGGGCATATGGGCATATACTCACAAAAAATTAGCCTGATCCGGTCATTTCAGTCATAAAAGAGTTGAATGAAAAATTCAACTCTTATGACCGAAATGACCGGATCAGGCTAATTTTTTGTGAGTATATGCTCCGGCCCTACGACACTTCACATACAAAAAATGAGCCGGATCCGGTCATTACAAAGCCGTACAGAGCAAAAAGAGTTGAATTTTCCATGCCCTGAAACAATAAAAATGCGGATTTTGCTGAAATTTTGTATATAAATAAAGCACAACCCCTCTACAAATTTCGGTTAAAAAATTACAATTATCGGCAATGTTTTTTTTTTTCAACATTTGGTACTGTTTGAACGTCTGTAGTTTCGTCCCATGAACGATTCGTTCAAAGTTCACATAACCTATTTTGTTTCTCTCGGTCCGTTCTACTTACCTAAAAAAATATTGTGGAAGGAGTTTAATTTTCCATGTCCAAAAAATAAAATGAAAAAAATCGCTGTAGAACGACTTCTTTTCAGCGGATTTCGCTGAAATTTTTTTTATAGACAGAGTACAACCTCCTCTACAAATTTATGCAGGAAAATTACAATTGTTGGTAAAAATTTTTTTTAGCATTTGGTACACTTTGAACGTCCGTAGTTTCCTCCCATGAACGATTCGTTCAAAAGTTCACTTGACCTTTTTTGTTTCTCTCGACCAGTGCTACAAACTGACAAATTTTTTCGGCGGGAAGCCGAATTACCCTTAATTGGGAGACCTCCCAAAAAATTTTGAGACCCCAGATCAAAGGGATCGGAGCTGAGGGCCTCAAAAAAGAATCATTTTAAGAAAACGCATTTTAATTTTTTTTTGGTCAGCTACTTATAAAAAAATTTCATACCAGTCCTGCCAACTACATTTCAAGTACATACGCAATTTTTAAAAAATTTCAGTTGGTAGGACTGCTACAAAAAGTATCAAAAACAAAAAATTAATCAAAGATTTTTTAGCACTGCAATGAAGATTTTTTGAAAAATTTCATCAAAAATCATTGTAGGTGGCTAAAAAATGGCTCGATTTTGAGGCATTGACTGAACGATTTGAATTTGTCAAAAATCTGAACTTTTCAACAGATATGTTTTTTTTTTTTTTTTTCTATTCTAATGTTCATTTTAGGTAAGAAATAGAAATATGGCCAAAAAATTTCAAAATTTGTGATCATAAAAATTGGTAAAAATGTCAAGTGGTATACCTATTGAAAAGAAAGAAGAAAAATTTGTGCCTTTTCGTGCTACTTTTTTGAGTTTTAGGGGGAAAAAAAAAGTATTTCTCAATGAGTTCATCTCCTTCCAAAAAAACGTTAAAATTTAAAATTTGTCATCAAATCCTTTGATACAATCATGAAAAGGACAAATTTTTTATATCATTTTTTTGGGGGCGGGAGGAGAAAGAATAGGTAATGAATTCTGAAGAAATGTTTGAATTTTCAATTTTCAGCCCGAAAAAATCCAAACGTTTACTCGGCTGATCTGGTAAACACCTTGACACAATTCTTTTCATTTTTCAATACGTTTTCCTTTTTTATATGAAATTTATTGTGTTATAAATTCAATTTCTCAATTTTGTATGGCCCGGGGGGGGGGGGTAGCAGGGTGTCTAACGGTCAGTATAAGTCAGGATTTTTGACTAATTCACTCAAAAGGTCATACTTTTTTTCAAAAATTCCAAACAAAATTTTTTTTGGGGGATTTTTTCTGGAATTTTTCGAAAATCTAAAAAAAGGATAAAATCATTTAGAGAAGTGTTTCTTTGCTTATTTTATTAAAAAATTCAAAAAATTTCGCTCTCGCTCCGCTCGGGCCAAATTATTACATCTTTTATCTGATTTTTTTATTCATCATTCAATAAAATTGATATTCAAAATGCATGTCTTTGTCCATTAAATTATGAATTATTCAAAAAAAAAAAAAATCGTTTCTTTCTACAGAATTTGTTTAAAATCTTAGGTTTTTTGGAGGCATACATTTTGCTTCAGGCACACAGATGCATAGAATTTTTTTTTTTTTTTGGGGGGGGGCTCAGAAAAATCATGAAAAAAGTCATTCCAAAATGTCAGGATAAGTCAGTCTTTTTACTCAACAAATTTTGTTAGACCCCCTGAGTAGTCAAATATTTTCAGAATTGAATTTGAGTAGTTTTCGTAGACGGAAAAGAGAGCATATAAAAATCTCGTAAAAAGAAGTGATTTAAAAAAAATCGTCAAGATCATTCTTCTGCATAATTTCAGATTGTAAGAACATCACGCGGAAAAATTATTACCCCCCCCCCTCCCTCCATGCTTCATGAATATCACATGAAAAAGGTCTGGAAATTTTTGAAAAATTGGTCTGGAAAAACCTGGAAAAGTCAGTAAAAACAGTAAAAATCGTTTCTAAAATATTGTGGACATCCTCTGTTGGACACCCTGTGTTGAAAAAGCCAGAAAATATCAAGAATTTTGATAATTTTACTTCGAAAAGCAAGAATTTTCAACTCTTGCATTTTTCAATCGAAGAATTAAACAATGTCGTCAGATAAAAATGAACGAAAATCCTCAAACTGTAAAAGTCTGGCACCCGTAGAGGACAAAAAAATCCTTAAACATTCTTGGCTTCCAGATTTTGACCTATTAGAAATTAAATGAATAAAGTTTCTTCAAAATGTTTTTGCAAAAGTACTTGTACGTCGTACCTATAATTATTTTTGTTTTTATGATTTTTTTCTCAATTTTGAGGTTACTATGGAGATGGTCCATTTAAAGGTTGAGAAAACTTGCAAAAAAAATTAAATAAATAAATAGTAATTTTTAATGGTCTTAAGTCTCTTTAATTTTAGTTTTAGGCAAAAGATCATCAGGGTGTCCATTTCCTGGAAAGGCGAGGACTTTTGAGATTTTCACTTCCCATTAGATTTCACCCAAAAAATCCAAACATTTTTGAAACTGATCAACTTATCGTATTCCTTTAAAAAAATATGTATTTTTCTGTCCATGAAAATATAATTTTGATTCCTTTTTCAACGGTATAGAAACAGATGGTGACGACATTCTTGTAGTTGAGGAATTGTCAAATGTTCAAAAATAGTAAATTTTAGATTTATAACAATTATTTTTAAAAAAATCAAGTTCTGTAATATTGACTAAAAATGGCATTTTTTTCCGTTTCAGGTGAGTTACAAATTTTCATTGTTGAAATAAGAAGCACCTGGTGTCGAAATGAGTGAGTAATTTCTTATGATTTCTTAAAAAAACAAATCATTCTTAGTGTGTAATTGTTGAACTAAGAATGACGTAATGCTTTCCAGAGATTATGTGTTTTAAGAGATTTGAAATTATGAGAAAAAGATAACAAATAGCCTAGATTTTGAAAAAAAAGAAAAGAAGTTTGGCTCATTTGCTAAGATTGTTGGAAAATAAAGAATTTAAAAGCTGCTCAGTAAAGTTCACCTAAAATATGTAAAATCTCATAAAATGAACATTCTGTGTAATTTGAAATTTCCTTTAAAACGAGTATACGCGGAGAGGGGGGTTTTGAGCGAAGAAACGAAAAAATTGTATAAAAATGCCCAGAAACGCCAGGAAACAACAAGCATTTTCATTTTTCAGATCCAAAAGACACCCTTTTAATAGTTCAACTTTTCTCCCGTCTCGGTGAAAAATTTTACCCACGGCGGTTATGAAAGAGACGATAAAAAACCGACGCCTGGCAATTCAACCAAACGGTTTGTCAGCAATTAGCAATCAACCGGAATTAATTAAGATTCGAAAACTCGCCAAAGAAAACTGCCGACGTAATTTCCTCACTTCGCAGCGATTTATTTCCGGCGGCGAGGCGTTGAAAATACAAATTTTCAAAATCAACTATATAAAAGAGGGTAATCTTCGAGAAGAAATTAATGGATTCCGCCACCCGTTTTGCCCGCAGTGCCACAGGTTCGATTATTAACGTAAACTCGCGGCGTTGTGAAAAGAGTAAAATGGAAGTTATTGTGTTTACCAATGGTACCGCCGCGAAGAGAACGTTGCAAATGAAATATTTTGCCATTTTATCGCAATAGTGTAGCAAAGTGCACCGAGCTATTGTAATAATTTCGGTTCAGCGAGAGCTTAACTTTTTTACGAGAATGGTCGTCGTTCATGTATCGCAATCATTTTTCCTATTATGTAAATGAATCGACTCGTCGAATACCCTCGGAATGCTTTTATAGCATCTAATACCTGCCAACTCGATGGTTTTTTTTTTACAAGCAGTCGTGCTTTTTGCGCTGTAATAGTAGCTGATTTTTTTGATTATCATATTGTACTGCGGAGGTTTTTTTTTTCATCATTTTGTTGCAAACGAGACGATTTTTGTCGTTCTATTTCGCAAATCACGATTATCATTTGTTTACTTTAACGTTCGAGTGTGGTCGTATGGTTTGAATGGGCGTCGAATTCTTTTACTTTTCTCAGAAGTCAGGTTCAACCGAAGAGTTCAAGGTTTTTTAGGTTTATATTCGACAATGAGATTGGGGAAATGATCGATGGCAATTTTCACACCGGAAGTATCGACTGTGTTGATTTTAAAACTACGATAAGTATCTGAGCTGGGTTCAAATCTCCAAATTCTATTGTGAGCGGATTCAAGGTCACGTCTATTAGGATCCAAATATCGACGATGGTTGCTTTTGTTATGATGATGGAAGAATTTTTCGAAATATCGTTCTAAGCGAGTATGAAATTAATTGAAACTAGGTATATATCGTGTGCTCACTGTGTCGTGGTGTAACTGTTCATTTCCGAAAATTTTTTTTAACAATTGTTTGATGAGTTCAAACCTGAGAAGCAATAGGTCCAGGGATCCTATTTCATTCCCCCCCCCCCCGTGAAAATTTTGCAAACCAGATACTCAAGTGAAAATTAATACTACAATCTAATAATTCTTGAATTTAAATTATACCTAACCTACAATTTTTGAAAATTCGTCCCAATTTCTGGAAAATTTTCCAATGTTTGAAACAACGTCCTGTTTCTGAAAAATCATTTATTGTGTAATTTTTGGATGATTGTGCAATTTTTAGAAAATTATTCAATTTTTAGAAAATCCCTCTAAAATTTGGGAAATCTAATTTTTTGCAACCAATTTTAAAAAAATTGTAAGTGCCTACATTTTGAAAAAAATTTCAATTTTTTGAGAAACGTGATTAGAAAATCGTTAAATTTTCAAGAAATAGGACAATTTTTGGGCTATTCTCCAAATTTTAGAATTATTTTTCGAGAAATTGTTCAATTTTTTTGAGAAATTGCACAACTTTTTTGGAAAATTATTTTTTGAAAAATTGATAATTTTTTGGAAAAATTTGACTATAAAATCGTTGAATTTTAAACAAATAATTTTTGAAATCTATTTTCGATAAATTGTACAATTATTGAAAAATTATAAAATTTCATGGTGTCTAGCCTGTCTACTGACAAGAAGAACTAAAAAATATCAAGAATTTTCAACATTTTCTTCATTTCTTGAATTTTTTCAGCAATGGATAAAAATGGGGGTCTGTTTTGGGCGAATTTAAAGCGAGAAAAATTACATGAAATGGCAAGAAAAATCCAGAAAACAGCGAGAATTTTAATTTTTCAAACCGCATAGACAACATGAATTTTTGGAAACTCATCCAATTCTGGAACCGATTTTCATTAATAGTAGGGTCTCAATTTCACGAAAAAAACACGTCCGCTCGACTGAGCTGTAAAAAGCAATTTTGATTGATTTGTATTCTAGAAGTTGAAACAAACAAATTTTGTCCAGATGCCTTTTTACCCCCCCCCCCCCCAGCTACAAATTACTTTCTATGAAAAATCCAATTTGGGGCCACCGGTGCCTTTTAAATTTGAAAAAAGCGTTCAAAAAATCATCAAAATCACTTTTTTTCATTTTTACAGAAAAGTTTCAAAAATGAGTAAAATTTGTAAATAACCAAAAGTATTCGGTATTAAATTTCTTGTTCGATGAGTTATATCACGACTATTTTCACCCTGCTCCCCTCACACACGCCCCCTTCCCCGCATCAAAAATTTCGATTTTCTAGAAAAATTTTCCAACAAAAATTATTCTTCACTATCTAATCTACAGTTTCAGTTATTATAAAAATTAATTTTTGAGTAACCCCTGCCCCTCAAATTTGAAAAATATCCTTAAAAACACATAAAAATACGCTTTTTTTACACTTTCAATCCAAAGCTTTAAAGATAGAATTGATAGAAATTAGGTATAACTCATTAGTTGCTTTTTCATACAAAATTGGAAAATGAAAAATTATAATTTTTAGATATTTTCCCATCGACAATATCAATTTCAGCTGCTACAATTAAAAATCGTTTAATTTTTGAAAATTGACTGATTTTTGGTACAGTTCTTGAGTCAAGTATAATTTTTTTAAAATCGTGAGATTTTCAGAAAATTATACACCATGAAAAATTACGTTATTTTGGAAAAATCGTTAGTGTATATTTTTAGAAAAAAATTGTCCAATATTTAAAAATTGTGATTGAAAAATCTTCCATTTTCACAAAATCTTTCAGTTTTTAAAATAATGTGCAATATTGGCTTTTTAAGTTCAAAAATCATCTAAATTTTGATAAATTGTTAGTAAAGTATAGGAAAATCGTAATTAATATTGAATTGTTCAAATTGGTAAGTCATCAATTTTTCAAAAAAAACTCAAATTATTGAAAATAATTCAATTTTTGGAAAATGACCCTGTGTTTTCAAAAAATTATCTTTCTTGATAAGTTTTCACTTCAAAAATAATTGTGAAAATTTTGAAGCCATGGAAAATTATATGTTTAGTTTTTAATAAATTGCAAATCAAATTCTTGACAATTGTAATTTTTTACATTTAAATTTTGTTCCAATTTTTGAAGTTTGGACAAATATTTTGATTTGTAGTGGAAACAATTCTGAATCTTCGAAAAAGATTGATTATTAGAGTTTTAAAAAAATAAGTTTTTGAAAAAAAGGACTTGCCTCGCCTGACTGGGTTCAAAAAATAACCAAAACACGCCGGATATCGTTTAAGGGACAAAAATCACTGGAAAGTTACTAAATTAAAGCCTTGTAGTTTAGTAATCGAATTAAAATTTCGATTAGCCCAGTTCAAGTTGCCTGGATTCCCAAATATCTGAGATAGAAAAATTTTTCCATTGAATTGTGCGTAGGTGAAAGGCTGGAAGAGAGTAAACTGATTAAAATGGAATTTGAAGACTTTCCTCATAGTTGGCTAATTACAACATCTCGATGAGAAATCAATTAATGCAATTTCGTTTTCTATAATTCGGCCATGGCGAAAACAATGGACCACTCGACAACTCGATTAACCATCTTGACTAGAGCGAGTTGAAAGTACCCAATAAGGAAAAAACATCCTTTCAAGGATACGTTTTTATGTTTCTGTCATCTACAATATAATCTCTTTAAAAGCCTTCGAGCCAGAGGTGGCTAATTTTCAAAGGCTGCGCATCTTCATTAACTAAATTCTTTCGTCGACGTCACGTCATCGTCTCGCTTTGTAGGTGTTTTTTTTTTCATTCGCCGACGACAAATCGCGTCCGAAATTAACCTCTCCTCTTTTCTTTCCTCGGGTAATTTTTTAATTTGCCAGAGATTTGTTGAACGAGGCGAGACGAAAATAGTACGTGGGTAATGTAAACGATGACCGAGTTTTTCGTTCGGTCAAATTGATTACTGGGATTTCTTCATTTTCACAATAAAAAGCATTCGCCGAGAAAATACGTATGGTACTTAGTTGTTCGGAGGCGGCGGCGGATACGCGGAAGTGCTTTGCCGCGCGAATGAAAAGCATTTGGAAACCCTTGCCGGGCACGTTTCTGGTATATCGAAACATAATTTATTCCATTCGTGTATTTGTCGAATCGTTAACTGATGCTCTATTGTTGAAAAGAAGACGCCGCTGAATTCAATATTTAAATCATAAAACGCAACTACAATGCCAAGTGCGAACGCTTTAAATAATGAATTATGAGAATATACTTATTACTTACCTACTGTTGGATGTAGATTTGCGAGTGTATGCAAGTCGAATTGAACGCTTCGTCTAAATTGAAATTACCTCGAATTCGAATTTCAAGTCGAGAATCCGCGGTTTATCGTGATTCGTCGCGTGCATGAGCTCTTTATCGGATTCGTACGTCGAGTAGTTGTGTAATTCGTTTGTTTGGATGGAATTGCGCTTAAATAAATTTGAAAAAATTGCTCATTGTGGTGGATTTGGGTTGAAGATGTGTCGATGGCTTCGATGTATTGTATTTTTAAGGATAATCAGTAATTGCGACTTGCAAATGAGATGGGCATTTCTTTTTTGAAATTGGTGTTACAATTTATATTGAGCTCGTTGGATTAAATGACTGGAAGGAAAGGGAAGAGAAGAGACGAGAAAAGAAGAGAAGGGATGGGGGTTGATTTTTTCCCAAAGTAGGAAAAGTTAATTTTGAGTGTTGAAGAAATGAGGTTCTTCGGAAATTTCCAAAATTAATCAAAAACTAAGACGAATAAGATTGAAAAAAGTGAATAGATTTTATAAAACCGTTATACTTAGACTTGGAACTTTTTTTTTTAGTTTTTCGAAGTCATTCGAAAATTAATTTGGCTGAAAATGATGCCTTGCCTACGTTACTAAAAATTATCTTATGATGTGATGTAGTTTATCTGGCATTTGAATTCAAGTTTTTGATAAGAACTTCAATGTTTTAAAATGAAGAAATAGAATTGGACTAAATTTTTTTTCTCTTTCAAGTTTGACAATTTTTTCCAAATTTACATGAAATTTTAAAAATTCTACAAAACTTCTGCTATCTTTTATTGCAGATTTTTTCATAACTTTCTCCATTTTTCGAAAAATGTCTATTTTTTTAGAGTACTGTTATTTTTATTTGAAAAATTTACCAATATTTTCTGAATTTTTCAAACAATTTTCAGAAGTTCCCGATTTTTTAAATGCGTGCATAGGTATTTAGTTTTGCAGGTCCCTATTGGTGGCCCACGGCCCCGAGCTTTGAAAGCAATCCATTCCATAAAAATTTGAATTTTGACCAAAACTCTGGAGCATCTTGGCTTTTCTTTTCAAGAATTTGCAATTTTCTCATTGAAAATTATTGTTTCTCAAGTACCACAAAATTGCTTCTTTACTTCGTTGTTAGTGGACTTATTGTATTTTAGCCTTGAATTTTATGCAACATTGAACGTCTTGATTTTTCTTTAAAAATTCCAGTTTCATGGCTCCCTTAACGTATCCTTAATTTTTAAAATGAAAAGCTTCAGAAAATAAATGGGAAGGGAAGGGAAATCTCGATTTCCAAGAACGTACTATAAAAAATTGCTATCTTATTTTTTGAAATTATTCGATTTTGTGGGAATTTTTCTCTTCTCGTAGAAAAATGCTTTCAAATTATAGTTTTTCAGTCTAGTCTTTCAAGGTCAGAGAATGACGTGTAAAAAATTTGTTACCTACTGAAATGAGGAATAATTTTTGACGCTTAGTGCTTGAAATTGGCTTAAATTTCAAAAAAATTGAACGACATCATTATAAAAATACACTTCAGAATTTTCTAAATCTTGAAATTTACCAACATCTTTTACACTCGTCATTTTACCGACTTTTCCATTTATGGAAAAGTCGAGTACTAAATTGTTCATCATGGTTGAAATGGACGTCGGGACCAACTTTTCTTCACGTTTTAGGACCTTCTGAACACGATAGGACGTGTGAGAAAAAACGAGGTTTCCTTATATATATATATATATGTATATATATAGATTTAATCTGAGTCATTGTGGTGCCCATTTTGATTGTGAATAGTCATTGTGGTGCCCGAAAAAAACGTTGTGGTGCCCAAATCGGGCACCACAACGTCCCTATGTTAAAAACCATTGTATATAGATGGCCACACCCCCCTGAGTCCCCTGGCACGTTTTTAGGGTGGGCACCACAATGACTCTCCTTATATACCTATAGTCAAATTTTTATATACACTAGAGCTTATGGTATATAGCCCTTGTGGTGCCCAGTCTGGATGCATTAGTATACTATGTTTATATAATAATGCTGTATATAAGGTGGGCACCACTATGACTCTTAAAGACCTGGGCACCACAAGGTATTGCATATGTGTATATATATAGGTAGTAATATCCGTACATGTCAGCCACCTTGTGGGTTAATTCTACATACAAAGTGAGCCACCGTACTTCTCAGCCATGGCTGAGATTGAATGGGTTAATTCTACATACAAAGTGAGCCACCTATTTTCAAAACTTCCACCAGAGTGCGCACCACTTAGAAATTGAGTCGCGAGGATGAACGTAGGCTCATTTTTTAAGTGGTGATGAGTAGAATAAGGAAAACAGGTCGAAATTTTTTTACCTGTACCAAATTTGGTTATGCACAGTATTAAATTTACCCCATCATTTTTTTGTCATTTTATTAACTTGAACAAAAATTTTTGACACCAAAAATTCTAATTTAAGCCAGGCTTTTTTGTAATAGAAAAACTTTTCCAAAATTTGCAATGGCTTAGAAAATTTTGCAATTTTTTTTTCAAAAATTTTGTTGCAGGAGTCTCATTTTTTTTGCTAAGGTGGATTTTGTGTAGCTAAGCACGAATCTGCAATTAGAATTTTGATAAGTCAATTAGTAACAATTTTAGAAAATTTTGAAAATTTTGAAAATTTTCAAAAAATTTTGAGTATATATAGAAAGTGGCTGACAACCTACGGTCGCGTGCAAATATATATATATATACGTTTATGTACACTTTTGTCTTTGAGTAATCTCGAAAGTGGTGAACTTTCAGAAGAAAACACATATCACAAAAATTGTAGAGGAAAGCTTGAAATTTTCAGATTTTCAAACCGATTTGAAATCCATTCAACCGTTTTCGAGATATTGACCTTTGAAGTTTGAGAAATTTGAATAAATGAATAAAAACGGTGAAAATGTGAGACATTTGAATGGAAAAGGTACAATTTTGTCCTCGATTAAACTCGAAAGCTGTGAACTTTCAGAAGAAAACACATATCACGAAAATTGTAGAGGAAGGATCGAAATTTTGAGATTTTCAAACCGATTTAAAATCCATTCAGCCGTTTTCGAGATATCTTACTTTGAACTTTGAGACATTTGAATGGAAAAGGTACAATTTTGTCCTCGATTAAACTCGAAAGCTGTGAACTTTCAGAAGAAAACACATATCACGAAAATTGTAGAGGAAGGATCGAAATTTTGAGATTTTCAAACCGATTTAAAATCCATTCAGCCGTTTTCGAGATATCTTACTTTGAACTTTGAGAAATTTGAATGAATGATGTACACTTTTGTCTTTGATTAAACTCGAAAGCGGCCAACTTTCAGAAGAAAACACATATCACAAAAATTGTAGAGGAAGAATCGAAATTTTGAGATTTTCAAACCGATTTAAAATCCATTCAGTCGTTTTCGAGATATCTAACTTTGAACTTTGAGAAATTTGACTGAAAAATGTACACTTTGTCCTTGAATAAACTCGAAAGCTGCGAACTTTCAGAAGAGGACACATATCACAAAAATTGTAGAGGAAAGCTTGAACTTTTCAGATTTTAAAACCGATTTGAAATCCATTCAACCATTTTCGAGATATTGAACGTTGAAGTTTGAGAAATTTGAATAAATGAATAAAAAAGGTGAAAATATGAGACATTTGAATGGAAAAGGTACAATTTTGTCCTCGATTAAACTCGAAAGCTGGGAACTTTCAGAAGAAAACACATATCACGAAAATTGTAGAGGAAGGATCGAAATTTTGAGATTTTCAAACCGATTAAAAATCCATTCAGCCGTTTTCGAGATATCTTACTTTGAACTTTGAGAAATTTGAATGAATGATGTACACTTTTGTCTTTGATTAAACTCGAAAGCGGCGAACTTTCAGAAGAAAACACATATCACAAAAATTGCTCAAAATTTCGATCCTTCCTCTACGATTTTTGTAATATCTGTCCCCTCATGAAAGTTCACAGCTTTCGTGTTTAATCAAAGACAAAAGTGTACCTTTTTCATTAAAATTTCACAAATTTTTTTTTATTCATTTATTCAAATTTCTCAAACTTTAAAGTTCAATATTTCGAATACGGTTGAATGGATTTCAAATCGGTTTGAAAATCTCAAAATTTAAATTCTTCCTCTACAATTTTTGTAATTTGTGTTTTTTTCTGAAAGTTCGCCGCTTTCGAGTTTAATCAAAGACAAAAGTGTACATCATTCATTCAAATTTCTCAAAGTTCAAAGTTGTGATATGTGTTTTCTTCTGAAAGTTCACAGTTTTCGAGTTTAATCAAAGACAAAATTGTACCTTTTCCATTCAAATTTCTCAAATTTTCACCTTTTTTATTCATTTATTCAAATTTTTCAAACCTCAAAGTTGAATATCTCAAAAACGGCCGAATGGATTTCAAATCGGTTTAAAAATCTCAAAATTTCGATTCTTCCTCTACAATTTTTGTGATATGTGTTTTCTTCTGAAAGTTCGCCGCTTTCGAGTTTAATCGAGGACAAAATTGTACCTTTTATATTCAAATTTCTCACATTTTCACCTTTTTTATTCATTTATTCAAATTTCTCAAAGTTCAATATCTCGAGAACGGCTGAATGGATTTCAAATCGGTTTGAAAATCTCAAAATTTCAATATTTCCTCTACAATTTTTGTGATATGTGTTTTCTTCTGAAAGTTCGCCGCTTTCGAGTTTAATCAAAGACAAAAGTGTACATCATTCATTCAAATTTCTCAAAGTTCAAAGTAAGATATCTCGGAAATCCATTCGGCCGTTTTCGAGATATTCAACTTTGAAGTTTGAGAAATTTGAATAAATGAATAAAAAAAAATTTGTGAAATTTTAATGAAAAAGGTACACTTTTGTCTTTGATTAAACACGAAAGCTGTGAACTTTCATAAGGGGACAGATATTACAAAAATCGTAGAGGAAGGATCGAAATTTTGAGATTTTCAAACCGATTTAAAATCCAATCAGCCGTTTTCGAGATATCTTACTTTGAACTTTGAGAAATTTGAATAAAATAAAAAAGGTGGGAATTTTAGAAATTTCAATCAAATGAAGTAAAAGTTGCAGAACGCTTTAAATTTTTATTTTTCAAGAACCCCTGAACCAATTGAGCTGAAATTTTCAGAAGTGACAGAGGAAAGTTGGGACGAAAGTAAATTTAATTCTCTACAACGTCCTTCACTAACTTTTTTGCGGGACGCCTCCTTTACTCAAAAAACGGTCACCAAAGGGCGTAATGAGATGTTCAAAACTCACATTTTGCATTTTGGCATTCAAAATTCGGTAAAAGGGCACATAATTTCGGCAATTACTTTAAAATTATACATACAGCTTTTATGTAATTTGGGGTTATGTTTCAAATTTGGCCTTAATTTTTCGAGTTGAATCATCCTTCGATGCTAATAAACTTACATTACGTTGTATGTGAAAACCGAAAAGTCGGTTACCTTACGCGACTGCGTAAGGTTTTTTTTATATTTCAACTAGAATTTTTATTGAAAATACGTGCTATTTTTTGAAAGTTGAATCAAAATTTTTACACACTTTTAAATTTTTGATCAAAATTTTAGTTTAGATGAATTTTTTTGTTCCAATACGAAATTTTAATTTTCTTATAAGTACAACTTATTTTTGTTGATTTTGACCCGAATCTTTTTAGGGGGGAGGGGGTGACTATGACAACAGATTTGAACAAGTGTTATTTTCTAAAATAATCCAGTTCAAGTTGTTGGACTGATAATTCTTGTTTCTTTGGCATGAATTTTAATTTGATCGCGTGCCTGTCATTTTTTTTTGTTTTGACAAGAATTTTCTTTTGAACGTGACATTTGAAATTTTTGATCAAAATTCCTTTACCTTGTAATTTATTTGTCGCAAAACCTGAATTTTTTTGGCACCCAGTCTTTTTTTAGTTTTGAATGAAAATTCCTGGCGGGGTGGGGGGAGGAAATAGACCTTGGCACTCGATTTGAACATGTGTCATATTCCAACATTAAATCTCAAAATTTTAATTCAAGTTGAAAATTAAATTTGAAAGAAGTGGTATTTTCTGGCAGATGACCTATTTTTTGACCTGTCACCAGTGTCACCCCTCGTCTTATTAATTCCAATGCAAACTTGTGTCATCTACTGTTGCATGACCGAATTTTTTTGACAAGTGTTAGTTACTTTTCTAAAAATTTTCATTTTTTGATTTTCAAAAGTATTATAATGATAATGTAAAAATAGAAATAGGCGAACGTAGACTAAGGAGTCCAATTAGGATTGAAGAAATTTAATCCTTATCATAAATGTAGTTCAAATACAGGGTGTTCCATGAGTCGTCTGCCAAACGTATTTTTTTGGGGGTATAACTGGTTACCACTAAAAAAAACCTTGAGATGAGCATGTTGCTTATTTTAAAAATTGAAGGGACAAATGCTGCTTCTAAAAAATCACGTCTAAATTTTTTTTCAACCATGGGAATGGATAGTACTTTGAAAACTGAGTAAATTTTCATTACATGACTTTTTGCCTATCTTTAAAATTGAAGGGGCTACAAAAAAAATTGTTCAAGAAAAATTCCCAAAAAACTAACTTATCAATGAAATGGATATTACGTTGAAAACTGAAGAAATTTTGTTCTGCCGAGTATTTGCCTAACATCGTAAATTTAGAGACTAAGGGTCACTAAAAATTGAGAAAATTTGAAAATTTGTTGAAGCCCATTTATTTTGAGTGACCCGCAGTTCCTTCATTTTCGAAGTTAGGCAAAAGTCCACAGAACAAAATTTCTTCAGTTTTTGAACGGAAAATAACGTTTTTTCCGTGACTGAGGCGCGTGAATAGAAGCGAGCGTGAGAAATCGAAAGTACCGAGAATCGCCTGGGAAATTCTTCGGAATTTTCCGGGCAAAAAAAAATTTATCGAAAATTTATAGGTTAGGTGAGGTTAGGTTAGGTTAGGTTAACCGAGTCTGGCCTATCCTCACTACCGAACCGAAATTAAAGCTCACGATTTAAGCGACGAAAAATTATAGCGATTTGAGCCGAAATTTGCGAAAAATAGAAATCGAGTTTTCCGATGTCTCGGAAAATCTTCGTGCGAGTTTTCCGGTCTACGGTACCGTACGAGGAAAATCGCTTGTCTTTACTTCACGTAGAATTGCGAAAAGACGAAAAACGAATTACGAGATTATTTCTATTTTTATTTCGAAAAAAATAGAAAGTTAGAAATTATCAAACGCAAAAATTCACGAGAAAGAATCGAACTCAAATTTCATTTTATAATGTCATATTTATTTATCGAAATAATATGACAGAACACGTATCGACCGAGAATTTTCCGGTGAAAAATCCGGCCGTAGAAAATATAAACTTATAACCTCAACGAATGAGTGTAGAAACGATACAGAGAAGTTCAACGATCGAACTTAAACCGAAGAAAATAAGAAAAAAACGAAATTTTGGCCGTAGCCACCGATTTGTACGATTTACAGCCGCGTATATTTAAAATAAAATAAAAAAAATACGAACACGCGAGAAACGATAATATTTACAACAGTTTTCAACACACTATCCATTCCTTGATCAGTTATTTTTTGAGAATTTTCCTTGAACAATTTTTTTGAAGCACCTTTAATTTTAAAGATAGGCAAAAAGTCATGGAATGAAAATTTACTCAGTTTTCAAAGTACTATTCATTCCCATGGTGGAAAAAATATTTTGACGTGATTTTTTTAAAAGCAGCATTTGCCCCTTCAATTTTCAAAATAGGCAACATGTTCATCTCAAGTTTTTTTTTAGTGGTACCCGGTTAAGTATATCCAAAAAAAACATGTTTGGCAGACGACGATTCATGGAACACCCTGTATAACTTGATGGACTCATAATTTTATTCTGTCTCCAGTCTAGTTCTCATTTTTGAAATTTGCTACCCATTTCATGTCAGTTTTAGCACTTACCAATATTTTTTTCCTCGTGCTACGTCTGTTGAATTATCCTTATCTCTCCGCAATATATTATCTGGAGGTTTCCTTAAAATTTTGTAATGAATTTCGAGTCACATTGAATATTCATCTCGAGTATTTAAATCAGAGCTGTATCGAGAAAATCAAGGCTCGAGCGAAAAAATATGATAGCAAAAAAAATCTAAACATACGACATGGGCAAGCCAATTTTTTTGTCTTTGAGGATCCTCACCGTGATGAGACAAAATTTTTCAATCCTAGCGGGCTCTCACGAACCCTCTATAAAAAACTCGAGCCCGGGGGAACCTCCCTTCCCCCATTGCACATGTCTGATTTAAACGTTCAGTTCTCTTCGATTTAGGGGAAGAAAATTCCCCTAACACGAAATGATTTATTCCGAACGTCGAAACTTGCTACGACTACTGCCGCGAGTTCCTTCTGAACTCGAGATCATAAAACAAAGTGTAATTTAGCGCATGACGCGAAGGAATTATACAGGGTGTTTCAAAGTTGACCGCGCTCCTTCCAACCAGTGAGTGGGCCACTCATCCTGAGTCGAAGTATGTATGTTTGCCTAACCTTCAAACTGCAGGGGCTGAGTTATGCTCTTTGAAAAAAATTTTTTTTTGAATTTTGTTTCGCACTTTCTACCGAGCGTTACTCGACAACCAAGATAGGTAGAAAGTTGCGCTTTGCGGCAACGGATAGCCCACTTTCTCTAGAATTTTTCTATGCGGTTGATAATTTTTGCAGGTGAACTAGGCTGGCTGTACCGCATGGAATATTCGAAAAAAACGTGTAAAAAAGTTGACGATTTTTTCTATTTTTGTAAATTTTTAAAAAAGTTGTCCTCTATTGAGTGTATGATTATTATTGTTTCTAGAAGAAAAAACTTTGTTCTTTCCAATGTAGCAAACCCCACTCCTCTATCTTGCTCGAATCAAAAGTTATGAGCGTTTAATTTTGTGAAAAATACAAGAAAATCCTCACTTTTTTGATTTTTAAAATTTCAAACATTTTTATCTTTGAGACTAATTGAGATAGGGAGGTGAAGTTTGCAGCATTGAATTAACCAAGTATAGCACTACACAGCATAGGAATGATATATCTCAATTTTTCAAATAAAAATTTTTAATGAAAAATTTTTCGAATTTTTTTTGACAAAAATTTTTTTAAATGAAGAACTTGAAGATATTATTTCGATTTTATGTAGTGCAATACTTGGTTAATTGAATGCTGCGAACCCCATATCCCGGTCTCATTTAGTTACGAAGATAGAAATTTTTGAAATTTAAAAAATCAAAAAAGTGAGGTTTTTCTTGTATTTTTCACAAAATCAAACGCTCATAACTTTTGATTCGAGCAAGATAGAGGAGTGGGGTTTGCTACATTGGAAAGAACAAAGTTTTTTCTTCTAGAAACAATAATAATCATACACTCAATAGAGGACAACTTTTTTAAAAATTTACAAAAATAGAAAAAATCGTCAACTTTTTTACACGTTTTTTTCGAATATTCCATGCGGTACAGCCAGCCTAGTTCACCTGCAAAAATTATCAATCGCATAGAAAAATTCTAGAGAAAGTGGGCTAACCGTTGCCGCAAAGCGCAACTTTCTACCTATCTTGGTTGTCGAGTAACGCTCGGTAGAAAGTGCGAAACAAAATTCAAAAAAAAAATTTTTTCAAAGAGCATAACTCAGCCCCTGCAGTTTGAAGGTTAGGCAAACATACATACTTCGACTCAGGATGAGTGGCCCACTCACTGGTCGGAAGGAGCGCGGTCAACTTTGAAACACCCTGTATAATGATACTTTTGAGATAAGACTAAAAACACGCCGAGTCGAAAGAGGGAAAGACGTGTAAAAAAAAAAGAAAAATGATGGTTCCACGCGAGTCCATCTGGCATCATTTCAAATGTGTACTGGTAAGGGTAGGCCATCATGCGATGTCTGCGCAATTTATAATATGGTGCAACTGAACCGCAAGCTTTTTGCAAACAATGCGTTTTCAGTGGATGCGCCTTGCGGATATGTACCTAACTACGTATCCGTTCTGAGTAATTAAATATGGTGGTATATTGTTGCATTATTGTACGTACCTCGTATGTACTTCTTGCATCGACGATTTTTCTAGCACCGGGCCAAAATATATGGCTTTTATAAATCTACTTGGTCGAACCGATGCGATGGGACCTATTACCGTGTGCTATACGTGGTCGTATATATGTACATGCGATATCTACAGTACGCTGAACTTTCCCAGTGCTTTGGAATAGTTTCGCAAGATAACAGATTTTCTATATAGCAGCGGTTGAAAAATTATTATCGTTTCTTTTTCAACGCTGCGTTTTTTTTTCTACAATTGTTCGGTAAAAAAGGGCCATCTTCTCTCCTACGCGATTGTAGCTTTTTCGCTGCGAATGCTACGAAATTATTGAGCTCGAAAAAGTGCTGGCAGAATACGACCTAGTCCCTTTGGTATTTATAAAATATACGTAGGCAATCGAAGTATGCATGGTGGCAGTTATTGCATGTATGTGGATGGAGATCAGGGGAATTGACTTGAATTTGATGTGGCGTTGAGATCACCTATAATGAGCTCTTTATTTAAATTTTTAAAGGAATCAAATGTTTGATTTTTTTGTGATAGTACTGAATTAGAATCGAAATGACGTGTTCAAAAAAAAGTGGTGAAAAAGAGAATCTCAATCGAAATTAAATACCATAGTGTCTCGAAGGTAGTTGAAGTAGTGAAGAAGAAGTGGATTTTATTCAGATTTCGTCAAAAAGTAGTAAAAACGTGAAAAAATCTCAAATTATCGCAGGTCGACAATTTTAAACTTTTGAAATGCTGTTTGATGGATGATTATTAAAGTATTTTTCACGCTGATTATGAAAAAAGTAGTAGAAAAATTCCATCACCCAAGGATTTTTCACAATTTGAATTTTTCGTTGAAAATTTTTTTTTACACTTTTTGATAACTTTTGACACTTGAAGTCAATTTTCTGAACAAAGAGAAAAATGAACGAAAAAAAAGAATAGAATATAAATTGTCGAGCGTAAAATTTCCCTTCTGTAGAGTCCAATTAGTTTTTTCTTAGGAGGCTTAGCTATTGGAATATTTCAATTGAAAGTTCAAAGTACAATTTATTTTTTCTTATTGAAAATATCCCAAAAACTAAGCCTCCTAGAAAAAAACCAATTGCACTCTACGGAAAGGAAATTTTACGTTCTACAATTCATTTCCTATTCGTTTTGTTTTTGGAGGCTTGATTTTCCCAGAAAATGGTTTTTTTGTAATAAACCACATTTTTAACATTTCCCATTTGTAACAATGGAAATAACAAAGGTCGCGACAAATCAACAATTTTTCTCCATCATTGATTCTAATTGGTGATTCTGAAATATTTTTTAGTGCTGAGTTCGAATATGATTTCAGTTTCACTCCATCACGTCAGGATTTTTCATAATTGAATTCTTTGTTGAGAACTTGTTTTACATCTTTTGATTCAACTTTCAATCCTTAAAGACGATTTTCTGAGCAAAGAAAACGTTCGACGAAAAAAATAAATAGAATGTGAATTATTATTGTAAAGCTTGAAATTTCCTTCCTGTAAAGTTCAATTAGTTTTTTTTCAAGAGGCTTAGTTTTTGAGATATTTTTAATTTTTTTAAAAGTTGAACTTTCAACTTTCAACTAGAATATTTTGAAAGCTAAGTCTCTTAAAAAAAAGCAATTGAACTTTACAGAAAGGAAAATTTAAGCTCTACAATAATTCATGTTCTATATATTTTTTTCGTCGAACGTTTTCTTTGCTCAGAAAATCGTCTTCAAGGTTCGTAAGTTGAGTCAAAAAATGTAAAAAAATGTTCGACAAAAATTTCAAATTGTGAAAGATTCTTGGGCGATGGAATTTTTTTCACTATTTTCTCGTGATTGATGTGAAAAATTGTGTTTTTGCCAATTGTTGGAAAAAATTGACTATTTTGACTCTATTTTCGTGATTCAAGGTGTTCACCAACTAAAAAAAGCTGAAAACATGGGTGCTTTTTTAATTTAAAGCAAAAGAAAATTGAAATAAAAAAATGTTCCTTTCGTTTCGCTGTGTCTCAACAAATTTACCTACTCTCTCATTCTGAATCACGAAGTCAAAATAGCAGTTCAGAAAAATTTAGCCCAGTTAAATAATTTTCATAGAATTTTCTTCAATTTTTCTATCAATTTCATCAATTTTTTGTCAAGTTTTATTGATTTTCAATTATCTTTTAGTGATTTATCTGTGTGCTGAAACTCTGATTATTATTGATTTTTCATTGATTCAGAATAAGATCACCCATGATTATTTTAATTTTTAGCCTTTGATTAGCCCTAAAAATTAGGTAGAGACCGGAAGCCAAAAGATAAAGCTGCGGCTTTTCGCTCTTAGCTGGTGATGAAAATTATGAAGCTGCAGCTTTTGGTTTTTGAAATTATATGGCGGTTAAAGCTAGCTTTTGGCTGGCAGAAAATACGGCTTTTTCGGCTTTTAGCTTTCGGCTTTTGGCATTCATCACTTCAAATTTCAATGTAAGTTTCAATCATTAACCCGATTTTTGGCAGTTATTTGCGTTAATGGAAAATTTTCAAAATTGATTTTTTTCTGAAGACTCTAGCTCCCGTCCATGATGTCCTGGGCAAAAATGGTAAATAGAAGAATTGTTTGTTTTTGAATTCTCTACAATTTTTGTTTCAATTTTTTTTTCATAAGGACATAATTTCAAAAGTTATAACCGAAAAAGCAAAATTTGAACCCCCCACCCTCCAACAGGGGGACAAAATATTCCCGATTTTAGGGAAAATTAGGTATGTTGAAAGTTGAAATACACCCAAAGCTTATGCATATACAAACTTGCCCATTTCCGGGAATTTTTTGGGTCAAAACCGAAAATGACTGTACTATAGTTGGGGGGATAAAATTGAAAAATTTCACTAGAAAAATTGATGTTTTTTGGATTTCATTCCCAAGAAATTGAATGTAATTGACAATTTTATTTTTATTTATCATTTCTGGCATGAAGCGAATCGAAATTTACCCAGTTCAATATCAATAATCATTGAATTTTAATTTTTGAAAAAAGCTGTTAGAAAGCCGAAAAAATAACGCTTTCGGCTGGCTTTTGGCTGCTGAATTATAAAGCTGAACTAGCTTTCAGCTTTCCAAACGCCTCAAAAATGATCGGCTTTCGGCTTTCAGCTGGCTTCCGGTTCCTGAAATTAGGTAGTCATTTGAAAAGTCCACTACATAAATCTACCAAAATTTCCACCCATTTTTTTCGATATCCAAATAGTGTTGAAGATTTTTAATGATTTTCATTATCTCGTAGTGTGATTTTGATGATTTTGAGAAGTATAAACAGGCTTCATTTTGAATGACTAATGACCATGGACATAACGTACGTGAAATATCTGTAACTTGACAGAAAAATGAATAACAAACAAAACATTGGATACCTACATAAAACACGTCAACTGGCCTTCTTTATGAGACACGTTCATTACTAAGTAATAATTTAATTATCACGTACTTTGCATAATTATTTTTTTTTTTTACAGAAATGAGATAGAAAATCAATTTTAACATTTAATTTTCACTTTTTTCCCAATATTCAAGTTATCTCTTGAAATTTGGAATTAGGTACAATAACTTGATAATAAATAAAAATAATTATCACAGATAGAAAATTATGAATTTTTGAACCTTTTTTTTTAAATTCTCCCATACGTGCTATGCCTTGTGATAAAATTTGTACCGAATATTTTAATTTTAGAAACTCTAATTACTAATTATGATATGAAGGTAATGTAAAGCTTATAAGTAGATAGTAATCAGTGATGTGTTTTCCATTCGTAATCGTAAATGTCTTCCTGGTACTATATGACTGGCGGAAATGTTAATTAAGAAATGTAAATCAGATTCAATATTAGTTCATTGAATCGTTGAGCTTTTAACCAACACATAAGTCAGGTACTTGAAAAAAACACCAATTGATAATAATCGTACCAAAATAGAATAGTCTTATCACAAAGATAACCCAAAATACCATAAAATATCAAGTTTCAGTCATCAAGTAAAACAAATAAAATTACAATTTATTCTCACTGCTGCTCCTATTCATGAATTTTAGGACAGAATTCATGAAATCTTCGGATGCGAAACGAGTTTCTAATTCTTTCCATTCAGCTTCGTTGACTTCGTGTAAAATTTTTCGGTCCCAGCCTCTCATTAATTTTTTGTTCGCGAATATCGACTAAAATTATACAAAATTAATGACTCTATCGATATATCATCGGCGGAAATCGCGTATGCTCACCTCTTTGGATAAATTTTCCTTCATGAATTTCAATTTAGGCACTAAAACGGTTTGTATTTGATTTGGTTCGTAGACATCAACGACTAGACCATAATTCTTTGCTTGATTCGAGTCTATCTTTTCACTAAATTGTAACATTTTACTAGCCTAAGGAAAAATCAGAGTATTAGAATATGCTTAGTTGACGAATAGAAAAAGAAACGGGAGCAGATAATCCCCCCTTCCTATTGTTGAAAATTACTCGTAAAATGCTTCAAGAGTTCATTTTTTGCTTTTCAAACGTGAATAATTTTTCCAAGCAATTCTCACGTTTTTTTCAATTTTTTTTCAATTTTTAAAAAGTAAGTACATCATTTTTTACACACAACTCGATTTTTGCGATTTTTTATACATATATCAGAATTTTTTCTACAGGAAATGAAAAAAAAAATCGTAAAAAATTCCCCACCCCTCCCCCCGAAATCTTCTAGATTCGCTACTGATAGAAAATTAATATTACCATCGAATTCCCCATAATTCTTGGGAATAAATAGGACGAGCATCCTTCAGCGCTTAATCCTAAGGTAGAAAACGGTGCCCAAAAATGGGCAGTAGTCGTGCAAAATGCGAAATCAAACAGTGTCAGTGTAGTTGTACCAATACCAACAGCAGGCCCATTCACAATGGCTATTAATAATTTAGGGAAATCGATCAACGTTGCTATGTACTTTCTGCGCGAGAAAAATAAATTTCGTATCATTACTAAAGTGCCAATGGTAAAAATATAATTACGAATTGAACTCTTACTTGCCAATTTTGATACGATATTGAGTGAATTCCGCATAAGTCATACCATCAGGTATTGGATCTTTGATATCAAAACCACTAGAATAAAATGATCCGGCTCCGGTGAGTACAACGAAGATTACATTTTCGTTGGTGGCAGCATCCTCGATGGCTTCTGTGAGTTCTCTCCACATCTGTAAAGTTTTTACATAGCAGTGAATTGCAATAACTCGTAGAATAAATTTATCTCTAGAATTACCTGTAAATTCATGGCATTTTTTTTCTCCGGCCGATTCATTGTAATGGTCAAAATTCCATCTTCGAGTGATGTTTTTATTGCTTTGTATGTCATATTGAAATAGAACGTATCGCACGAATGTAAAGTGATGTTATCGTAATAATAAATTTAAGGTAACTGAAAACTTGACTGCACAGCAACAAGTTATGTCCCATGAGAAAACAGCTGTTTGTGTTATCAAATTTTATCACTAGGTTACGTCAGGTGTAGTGAAGGACGAACACGGTTTTATTCCAAAACATTTCTGTGTTTATCACGTTTATTGATTTAAGCGGCAATTCTTAGAAAAAAGAAAGCAAATGGAAATAGATAAATAATATCACCAAATAAAAAACTTTTCAGCTTAAGAAAATGCCGAAAACGTAAAATATTTGTTCAGAATAGAAAATGAAAGTAATAAATATTGCATAGTAAGAAAACACTGTATCTGAGTGGTGATTGGCATCTAAATCTTACCTTCGGAGCTCTTTCGCTTTCCCTGATCAAATTCCTTACACACAAGCACACAACACACAATAATTTCGTTTACGTAGGTATTCAGATTATTTAAATATTGATTCTTTTCCTGATTCATGTACCTAGTAACATTTTTGTTTCGTTCGTAAAAAATTGGGTAGATCTTCCCCCTTCCTCTTCCCCTCATCATGGTCTAGACAGAAATGCTCATCAATAATTTTGATAGATACACTTATTTATACCTACATATTTCGTGTGAACTGTGATGGATATTGAAACAAAAAATTTTTGAGTCATATTTTTTAAACTTAAAATTTTATAAAAATTTTGAGAAAAAATTTAAAAAAATCAAGTTGGAAACTTTTTTAAAAAATCCGAAGTCATTCTCAAGTTGAAAGAAATTTTTTAAAGGAATCCTAAGTTGATAACATTTTTTAAATTCAAATTTTCTCAAAATTAAATTTTCCCAACTTGGTTTTTAAAAAAATCCAATAATATTAGAGGTTTTTTTCAATTTTTTTCAGTATTGAATTGAAAAAACATTCAACTTCATGTTTTTCAAATTTTCTTCTGACTAAATAATTGGAAGACATTTTTAAATTGAAAAAATTTTAAAAATCAAAGTTGGAGATTTGGAAAAAATTAAAATTTGATAAATTTTGCTGTTGGAAAAATTTTAAAATTAGATGCAATTTTGAAAAAAAAATTAATAAAATTGAAAAAAATTCAACTTTTAAATTATAAAACGTGTGGTTTTTAGATCGTTGAAATCCCGTTTGCGTTGAGGAAGTAATTTTTTTTTTAATTTACGTTCAAAAATCGAAAGAATGGTGCTAGAAAAAAATTTTCCAATTTGAGAAATTGAAAAAACGAAACAAGAATCGCTTGTAATGACTGACTCTTCCAAGTCTTGGAGAATAACTCCCGTTGGGAAAATGTGAAGGGTGAGGGGGTTAATGGAGGGGAAAGAAACTTTTTTTTGAAAATTCGAGGAATTTAATTTCCTTAATGAATTGGAGTTATTTTATGATGTGAGCGAGAAAAGGGGGCAAAACGATGCTAATCTAAGATGTCTAATACTTAGGTCGTGTTATATTTTCGGTCCAAAATTAGTAACATTGTTTTCCATTTTCGTTCCGTTCGCTAAGCCTTGTAAAATGTTTTTTAAAAATGTCTGTTTTCGGTTTCAATCTTTAAATATATTTTTCAAAAAAAATCACCCTCGCTTCGTTAGGCAATAAATGTTTTTTTTTACCTTTTACCCTCTTGCTAAGAAAAAATTCATGTGAACCTAGATATATGTAGAAACCACCCTTAGGTGTCAAAAATTGGTTTTTAAGTTTACAATGATTTTGGGCATTTCAGAAGGGGTGGAATCGTGGGGGCCAATTTTTAACGTCTAAGGGTGGTTTCTACATGCGACCCCGGACAAAGAAAGGGGTTAGTGTCCAAATTTTTATTCTTTTTATAGAAAATTTCGTGTTCTTTCCAATTCTCATTAGGAAAAAAAATTATAGATATTATAGCGAATTGCATCCTCTTGATTTAGGGGAATGCGTCGCCATGGCAGGTTGAAAACAAGTTACTAAAAAGAATACTCAAACTCGAAGTCAACATTTTTTTTTTCAATTTCAATCAAATTGAGTAAATTTTTCGCTTTTTTGGTGTATTACAGTAAAAACAAAATTTTAGGACACTTCTAGCACATTTCTATCCCTTCTTGAAGACTGGAACCTCGAAATTCAAAATTTAGGAAGAAAAGTGAAATAAAACTTGAAAATATTGAAATTTTATCATTTTTTGAAGTGGTATAAGTATCAAAATATGTGTTATCCAAGTGGTAGAATACGAATTTGGCAATATTTTTCCCTTAGGGATGAAGGGGGTGAGTGGGTACTATCTCATTTCGAATCAGTGAAAAATCACTGATAAACAGTCAGAATTGCAGCACAGGAAAAATCAGCGAAATTCACTGATTTTCAGCGATTTTTCACTGATTATTCAAAGAATTTCACAGATTTTTCAGTGAATTTCATAAATATCACTGAGTTTTCAGTGAATTTTCACTGATTTCCAGTGATTTTCTTTCACCGATTTGTTTTCAGTGAAAAAAATTTCACTGATTTTCTCCTGTGCTGCAATTCTGACTGTTTCTCAGTGATTTTCGGTATTTTTCACTGATTTATAATTGAGAGAGTAGGGAGTAAAATCCGAAAAAAATTGAATTTTAGAGATTTTTAAATCATTTTTTGGTAAATAAAAAATGCACTATTATGGGTTTTTGAAACGTTTTAGTAACTAAACAACCAGCTCACGTACAAATTGAAGGGTTTTTACATTTAGAATCCGCGAAAATGTAAAGGTGGGTTTTTTTTGTGCAGGGTCACATATACCTTAATTCTTCCAGAAACCTAGGTAAATGTTTTAAAGCAGAAAATTGTATGATCTACCGAAAATTTTTATGTTTTTGGATTTTGACAATCACTCCTCCTCTAGAACATTGAATAAAAATTGACTCAAAAAAATTGGAATATTGATTTTGGAAAGAGTTTCTATCCCTGGTCAGCGATTTAGATCATTCAGACTCTAGAGATAATTTAGTAATTTCAGAAAAACACTAAAAAAATACGAATCTACGATTTTCAATATCATCTATAGGTACCTATGCATCCTTCGAAAAAACACCTTATTTTTTCTATTCTTTATCGCTCAAACCTTCGAGAAAATCAAAAAAAATTGGCATGAAAAATTTCACCCCTTCCTCCTCCTTAGAATCATTGATTTAAAAAAAAATCGTGACTAAAGTGGAGATTTGAATTTTGTTGTACAAAAATCATACTTTTTAGTTTTTCGGTTCTTTTGGACACCTTTTGTAATCTGAAAATAATCTTCACTCTTAATTCGACTATCGACTTATTTCAAACAAAGGAAAAAGAAGCCATCGATTGAAAACACATTTCACCATTCTGCCACCATTTCCTTGTTCTTCGCATTAAAAAACGTCGCATTTCATCGAAATAAACACAAACTAAGGAAAAAGTCGACTGCATAATGTGTGCAGTGCACTGTGCAACTACACCTGTCTTTGTTGTTAGCAAACTCTTGCTGTAAACTTTCGTCAGCAAGGTGTTTTTTCGTTCTTTGTCGTACTTTCTTCATCGTGAAACTTTTCGTTGGCCAAATGTTTAAACAATACCCCGTCAAATGCAACGTCGTCCAAAAAAATAAAAACTACCGGATCATAATTTAATTAGATTTTTCTACGTGAAAATTTGACATTGGAGAGGAAAAAATCACGAAAGTTTATCGCGTTCGTTGGATCGTTGGTATTTCGCATCGAACGTGCTAAAGTCGTATAAAATTGTAACGTCGAACGATTCGCTGTCGCAGCATCATTTGTGGAATGTTTTTTTCGAAAAAAAAGTTCAAGGATATCGAAGGTTTTTAAATACCTTTTTTTCAGAATTTTATATCAGTGCTGTGACAAACACCAACGTCACATCGTTATGTGCCATGATTTAAATTTGTGTAGAAATAAAATATTACGTCGTGTCAACATTCCATCGTTTGAAAATCATCGTCGTCGTTCGAATCAAGATGAAAAAATTATTCGTCGAAATGTATCGCTATAATGAAACCCGAGTAAACGTAATCTTTCATATTCCCTTTCTTTTATTCAATTAAAAAACGAGAAAAAAAAGCAAAAAGAAACAAAAGCGACGCCGGTGAAAAATATTTTAATAAGGAGGAATCTTTTCAGCATCGGGTATTTTTCACGTTCGTTTCAACGTCGCTGTTTAAAAAATATTAGACGACGATGCAGAATGAAGGAGGAAGGGAAAGCATGAAAATTAGTACCACTCGCGTATAATCCCCTCGCCTGGGCGGCGATCCGAGCTCGAGACTTGACATATTACAGTCAATTTGCAACCTCACTTTTCTCTTTTACCCGGCTAAAAGCCAGGTGCCATATCTTATTAAAGAAATTCGCATTGAGCGTTGACCCACTAAGTACGTGGCAAGATGAAAAATGAGCCGAGTTTTCAAATCTTTATGATCATCTGTTTTCCAGACATAAATGGCTTAGAGCTTTAAAACGGCAATTTTCGTTTCGTATTTTCGCCTCCCTCTTTTATGCTTTCCTTTCCATGATGTATTTTTTCTCTCTTGATTTTTCTTAATTTCTCTCTGGTTTACCAATCGAGAATTATCGAATTTGCGAAACTTATTCTTGTCGTCCAGTTATTTTGGGATTTTTAACTCCCCCCCCCCCGCGCACACGAAAAAAATCAATCTGATTTTTTCGCGTTTTTATGTTCGAAATGGTCCGGTAAACAACATACTAAAATGGACAACCCCCAGTAACCCTCTACAACCCCCAGGGGAGAGGTAACTGCTTTTTGAAAACTGTTTTTTCGTGAATATCTTCTCAAATTAGCTTCAGAATTGGAAAATGGTTATGAACAATCATGTTCTACGAGTAATTTCTCATCAGAAAATATCATTTTTTTTCAAAAACACTCTTCTCTGTGGCCAAAAATGAAGGATGAAACCGCCTATTTATTCCGATTTTTTTTGAAATGATTGAAATTACGAAGCTGAAGGTACCCAAAATTATATCTGTGAAGAGTAATTTTTTCATACACGTTGGCCGAGCATTCCAAAAAAAAGTCACCGCGAGAATTTCCAAATCGTAGCCAATAATTTTGATTTCTCTTTCATCCCTTCCTTTTTTTTCAACGTTATGGTCAAGAGCATCATGGTATTTCTTTTTCATCCCAGCTAACACTTTTCAAATTTTATTCTCCAGCCTTAAGATATATCCATGTCAAAAAGAGCTCCCGAGCGTAGCTAGAGAAATTTGTTTAAAAAATTCATAATTCATTAGACAAAGATGTACCAACATTTCAATTGTACAGGGTGGCCCATAAAAACATTTCACACTTCTTTTGCTAATAACTTCGGGAGAAATGAATCTCAAGAGTTGATTTTTTTCACAAAATAAAGGAAAAAGATGCCAGTTTAGTCTACCTTAGAAGTTTATTCACATAGGCAAGATCAGGTAGAAGCCTTCTGTTTTTCAATGAGATGTTTTTTTTTAATTTGCGATTTTTTCAAATTTCAATTAATTTTTTTATGATTTGTCTGTAGAAAAGGGAAATTTTTAGGTGAAGTAAGCGTTCTACAAAAAAAAAAGATATTAATTAAAGTTGTAGAGAAATAAATTTCCTTTCTGGTTAGAGTGGTCAAAATTTTTCTAGGAGTCGATCTTTTCATGGTATTCTCAAGCGAAGTTAAAATTTGAAATTCGTTGAATCCTGTTTTTAACTTCGCTTGAGAATAACACGAAGAGATTCGACTCCTAGAAAACTTTTGACCGCTCAAAGCAGAAAGAAAAATCAATTCTCTACAACTTTGGTTGACATCATTTTTTTCGTAAAACATTTAATTCGCCTAGAAATTTCACTTTTCTGTACGCAAGTCATGAAAAAATTTATTGAAATTTGAAAAAAATACAAATTTTCAAAAAAAAACCATCTCATTGGAAAACAGAAGGCTTCTACCTGATCTTGCCTATGTGAATTAACTTCTAAGGTAGACTAAACTGGCATCTTTTTCCTTTACTTTGTGAAAAAAATCGACTCTTGAGATGCATTTCTCTCGAAGTTATTAGCAGAAAGAGTATGAAAGGTTTTTATGGGCCACCCTGTAGGTACATCGCTGTCAACAGTGTCAACATAAAATGATGTAATAATTTGACCAGAGCAGGGCAAGAGTGAAATTTTCTGAAAAATTCAAAATAAAATAATCAAAGAAACACTTTTCTAGATGATTTATCCTTCTTTTGGATTTTTGAAAAATTCCGGGTCAAATTTAAAATTTCCTGACTTTTTTAGTTTTTCGGGTTTTCTAGAAATTGAACATCTTGGAATTATTCTAACAAGGGAGGTATCCCAACTCCAAAGTAAAATTTTGAGCCCGAACAAAAAAAAATCGAATGGATAATCCGCGATTATAGGTGCTGAAATGCATGTGGGCTATTTTCATAGGCTTTTCTCCAGCGCTGAAAATTTCAAAATTTTTCGATGGCTTCGAAACGTCTCAAAACCGCTTCCATTCGATTCGGGAGGTCGAAAATAGAATATCTACCAAGTTTCAACTTTTTACTCCGATTATGCGCATTAGGCGAATTTTTAAATTTTTTACAGGAAAATTTTTTGCCTAAAAAAGCGAATTTGAACTCAAAGTTATGAATTTTTGAAAATTATGTTTCAATCGATCAAATAGGTCACCAATATAGATAATCCGCGATTATAGGTGCTGAAGTGCATATGGGCCATTTTTATGGGCTTTTCTCCAACGCTGGAAAATTCTAAAATTTTCTGGTGGCTCCGAAACGTCTCGAAACCGTTTCCAATCGATTTGGGAGGTCGGAAATAGGGTATATACCAAATTTCAGCTTTTTTCATTGATTAGATCAAATTTTCATATTTCACAGGGCGAAGGTAATTTTGAAATTTCAAAAATTCGCCAAAAATCGAGAAATGAACTTCAGAACTTGAAATTTTGAATACGGGGTCCCGTTATGATGTACTTTCGATTTTTTTTTGTTTGGGCTCAAAATTTTACTTTGAGTTGGGATACCTCCCTTGTAAGTACTAAATTCGTTCCTCGTTCTCAACAACTGTTTTCCTCTTTTTCGAAATATTTAATACTTTACAGCTTTCAAAAATATTATTTTCGTTTTCGCAGGCAACCCCCCCCCTCCCTTCAACAAAAACTCATTACGTATCGCTATACGTTAAGAAATTCACACTTAGAACGTACCTAATTCAAGTATACAAAACAACCGAAGTGTACGATTTTAATTTCGCAATAAAGCCGATTCAAATAATACTCCACGTAGGTACTCCAGTGAAATTATTAAAACAGATGTAAACGTTGCGTTTCGTGTCATATTTGAGCAAAATATGGCTAACGTCGTCGTCTAAAAACATAGCATCAACGTATGTATAAAGGGGCATAACTACGACTCAACTCATGTTTTCCTACGATCGAGGTTGCAATCGTCTCGTTATACCACTAAAAGCAGGCTAAATGTCATTTTACGAGCGAACTTACAAATTGCCAGTGTTGGCGGTCGAATACATAAATTACCCTCAAGTGTCTCACTTAAACAGTGAATTTGTTCGGGAGGGGTGGCTAGTGCGGAGCCGCGGAGATATATCTGGGTAAAATATAGTGGCATATTTCACGCATACGTCGATAACGTTCCGTTTTTCTTATTTTTTCCCTCTCGAGCAGTAAAGAAAAAGAAAGCTTTTCGTATTATTCGAATGTCACGCAAGGATGCTATTGTAGAAGTCGCCGCTTTCGAGGCTATACGTTGGTTTTTTCACTCATATTACGTGTATATGTATTTTTTCGAATACAATCGAAACACTCCGGATTACCGAATTTGTCATGTTGGCATATTCATTATTCGAATGGATAGAAATAGAAAAATTTTGCTCGAGGATCCGTCGCGTCGCCTGTGAAATAAAAAGCGAGCTTTGACGTTGCTCGAATCTTGAACCTTAAACCAAACATGGAAAATTTTACGGTTTTTTTGCAATATCGACAGTCGTGTGGGATGTATTGAAATTGGGACAGTTGTGGACGAATTCAGTCTTTCATCGCGGATTATATCCTTTTTTTGGACATTTGAGGACAAAAAATTTGAAAATTTGTCTCTTCAAGACTTTTTTTTCCAACGAAAAAATCTAAACTGCGTTTCGAATACTTCGATAGAAATTTTTCAAAATTTTTCAACTTAAAAACATAATAAATGGTTACAATAGTCCAGGAAAATAAGAGAAAAAATGTTCCAAACCCCCCTCCCCCAAAAAAATTCAATACTGTTTTTTTTCGTGTTTTATATTCGTAATTGTTTACTAAACAACATATTAAAATAGACAATCCAGGAATCCTCCACAATTAACCCCCGTGGGAGGGGTAAATGCTTGCAAAAACCCAGTTTTTCGTGAATATCTTCTCAAAAAAGCCTCAAAATTGGAAAACGGTTATGATTATGAACAATCATGTTCTACGTGTAATTTCCTATCAGAAAGGTTTTTTTTTTCAAAAATATTCGCTTCTTTGGCCAAAAATTAATGACGAAAACACGTATTTTTCAAAAATTTACGGTATTTTTTGGAATAATCGAAATTCTTGTGAATATTTTCTCAAATAAGCCTCAAAATGGGAATATTGTTATGAACGATCATGTTCTACGTATGATTTCCTGCTTTCCATGAATTTCATTTGTAAAAGCTAGAAAGTCTGGAAAAGTTAGGAAAAATCACTTCTGAGATGTATCCTGAATCATCAAATTTGAGTTTTTGATTTGAATGGAAATTGTATCCGTTGAAAAATCATCTGGAAAAACCGACGCATAATAATTTTCAGATGCTAAGGTTAAGTTTTCGATTTTTGGCGAATTTTTGAACTTTGAATTTTGTGCAGTTACAGGTTGTAGCAAAATTTTCAAATTGAAGGTTGTAAAAATTGGTGTATTCAATATTCATTCCAGTAATGAACCTTAGATGTTGAAAGGGTATGGTAGGATAAGGGGATCGAATCTGCCCTGGAAAGCTTTTCGAACGATTCCAAGATCAAAAGGTAGACCCTATCGAGAAAAAATTTTGACAAAATTTTCTGACCCCCACCCCGCCTACTTTCCGAGATATAGGCAAAAATGTGTTTTTCAGGTTTTTTTACTCGTGTTGTTTTCAAGATAAAAAATTGAAATTTTTCCAGTAACTTCTTGTCAGTAGGGGGCATACACAGGAATTTTTTCAATTTTTCCCGATCACTACTCTCCGAGTTACGCGGTTTTGAAATTTTCAAATCGCCATATCTCAAAAATGCGACTAGAGTCAATTTTTTTAAAAGATGTATATTCTGGGGTTTCGGCTGTAACTTCCACGATACGAAAAGTCGATTCTATCCGCAACACCCTTCTCTGGCCAACATCTCAGCTTTTGAAGTTCATTAGTGGAGCAAATACATCAATTGAAATTTCCTAAATTCGCCTAAAGATGAAAAATTAACTAAGTAGGTTTTTTTGACATGATCTGCAACCTCATTGAATTTTCATTGAATATCAGAGAGTTTAAAATTCAAGAATTTCTTGCTCTAAATCTCTTAACAGATTCCTCAACAACTGATGAAAGTTTTGAAGTCTTGTAATTAAACATGGTGCTGAAAATCAAAAAAATACCTACCGAAAAAATTGCGCATTTTGGCGCAAAAGTTTTGATTTTGACAAAAATTGGCGAGGTCGTTTACTTTGAGTAATATGGGGACCTCTCGAAATTTTTTTAGTTGCCCAGTGTAAAAGGGGACGCTCGATGGGATGTCTGATTTTATAGGTGGCCAAAATTCATAAACCAAGTAATCAGGGGGTTTGTATGCGCTAAAGGCTAAACCCATTTTTCAAATCATTTTGACCCTAAAGTCCATAAAGTGGGGGGAGGGACTTGAAAATGAAAGTTTTTCGTGTAGGGTATCAAAATCTACGCTTTTTCCCTCCTGAATTCGATTCCGGCATTATTTTTTCAAAAAAGTTCAAATGAGGGTGAGGGGAGGGGGCATAATCTAACATTTTTGGAATTTTTCAAGTAGGGTATCAAAATCTACATTTTTTTGCCCCCTGAATTCAAGTCTGGCATTATTTTTTCAAAAAAGTTCAAAGGGGAGTGAGGGGAGGGGGCTTAATCTCACATTTTTGGAATTTTTCAAGTAAGGTATCAAAATCTAAGTTTTTTGCCTCCTGAATTCGATTCCGGCATTATTTTTTCAAAAAAGTTTGAAGGGGAGTGATGGGAGGGGGCCTAATCTCAAATTTTTGGAATTTTTCAAGTGGGGTATCAAAGTCTACATTCCCCCCCCCTGAATTTGAGTTTGGCATTATTTTTTCAAAAAAGTTCAAATGGGAGTGGGGAGAGGAGCCCTAATCTTAATTTTTTGGAATTTTTCAATCGAGGTATCAAAATCTAGGGTTTTTTGCCTCCTGAATTCGATTCTGGCATTATTTTTGCAAAAAAGTTCAAAGGTGAGTGGGGCCCCCACATCGCACGTCTTCATACAATTGTTTTGTATTTATGCCCTTTGAAGGGGCAATGCTCCTTCCTCGATTGAAGTGTCCATCTCGGAAATGAATTATTATTTCGAAATGTCACGAAAAGTTCGAATTGTATTTTTTAAAATAGAATTTCAAATTGCTGTTCTGATTTTTGAGTTCTGTTTCAAGAAATAATTTTTAATGAAGTTAAACTCTCGTATTTTTAAAATTTAAATAAACTTTCGCGAATTAGGAAATCAGTGATCCACCCTCTGACCCTCTGAGTAATTTTGGTTTCAAAAATGGCGGTTTCATTAATTTTTAAGTAGGTACGTTAACAATTGCCTTTTTTTGGCCGAATGGATATGAACGAGCAAAATTTTTGAGAAAAACAATTCTGCCAAAAACTGAAAATTACGTCACTCGGTTAATCCCAAACTATCAAACAGATGAAATCATCATATCAACACCTATCAAATCCCGAAATAAATTCGTTCCGATAAATTCCAGCCATATCGTAACGTCCGCAAACACAGCGGACCAATTGGCAAAAAAATTTCATTTTTTTCTGTCATCTTTAGGTGCCGTGTAAATAATAATATTTTTATTAGAAAAAATATCTCGTGATACGTTTCGCGTTACAGAAGCGTTCGAGTAAACAATCCCAATACGAGATTTATTTCGACTCGTCTTTTTTTCCTTCTCTTTTCCGAACAATCCTTAAATTCGGATTGCTTCGGGCGTCACGGTCTCGTTTGGTATCTTTCACCGTTACAGTGACTTTTGGTTTTCGGACGACGAAAAATATGGTAAAATTAATATCGAGATCGACTCTGGTCCCATTTCGCAGTAACGCAACGTCTGACATGTGTCATGTAACTTTATCGATACGTGGGTAATTTGTGATCGCAAATGCCTTCGAATCTAGACCTCGAATGTGAAAAAGAAAACTGTTACGACGATTGTTGTGTAACGATATACGGCTCATTTAAGCTTTCAACATTTTTCGACGTTTTACCCAATTGCGAATTCATCATTTGAAAAAGTCTCCTCGCCGACGTCAATTTCACCGGCAGAATTCCTCGTTAAGTTTGGTAAGCGTTTTTACCAAAAAATATACACTTACTGAACGTATATACCTATACGTTGTTTTTATAGTCAGTTATTTATCAAAATCTCTTTTCAAGCGTATCTTTTCTCACTTTTATAATACATATCAAACTGTTGCCTCGGCTGTACATACTCGTTGCCTAGGATTCTCGCCGCAGAATTAATAACGAAATAGTATTGTATTCATTTTCCTTAGTTACTGAAAAAGTTAGGTTTGTTAACTGGCTTTTCGACGTATAAAACTGTAGTTCGAAAGTAGTTTCAAGATTCGATTCATTTTTACGCGAAATTTAAACGGATCGTTTGGCCCAGTTGATGTTTCCATCTTGTTCTGGGTATACGTATACTCGTATTATAACGAGACACGAGATTTTCGCTACCATTAATATCATTACAAATCTAACCAACACCGGATGAAAGTAATTTCAAAAAATTTCTACGCCTTTGGCAATTCCCAGCTGTAAAGTTGACTGGCTGTAAGAAAGGCAAAATACAAAGGGAAAAATTAAACGGAATATTTTACTAGCCTTTTGGGTATGTAATTTCAATCTTGTTCACGTAAGAATTAAAATTAAACTCGACGTTTTGTACGGAGGTTTCCTTCTTCCCTGTCTGAATAAAAACGCCAGCCAAACTCGAGAAAAAATATAAATAAATTCGTTAGAGTAAAAAAAACACCTTATTTTGATAATAATTTTTAAAAGTAATAAGAAAACTTTCGAGAAAATAAATCGAAACAATTTAAATAAAATAAAGGGCATTTTCTTTTCATATATTGCATCGCCGGAAAAGAAAGGAAAACTCGACTGGCGAAAAAAACCATTTTAAATTAATTTCTTTCGAAAAACAAAACGAAAATTTTTACAAACGAAATACATAACATTGTTTTGTCTTTGCTCGAAGCCATATTCGGTGTTGCTCGGCTCGGGTCTTCGTCTTTGGTGAAATTTTCAAACTCGAGTTGGGCTTTTTTCACTCTTCTGTTCTGTTGTCGAATGTTGAGGATGTTTTGTGTGCGGAAATGTCGCCCAAGGAGACGTCGTATAACTGAGAGTCGTTTTCGTGGCTTTTGGTCTGGATACCGAGTTATTAATTCGGTATTTGTGTGATGACAATTTATTTTTAGTCGAATGACTTTACAGTGGGGTTATTTTTGATAAAAACGAGGTTTTTGAATTTTTTGGAGTGTGCCATTTGCTAGGAACCTCAGCCAAGCTCGTTTTTTAAAAAGGGTCGATTTAGGTAGCTACATTTCTTTTAACATTATTTTTTGATATCTACATAGCACATACATTAAGGGGGTTGAAGAGTTGAAGATTGTATTTGAATTTTTGAAAAAAAATTATCTGACTCAAATTGCTCCCTCAAATAGGTACTTCAAAATCCAGGCAAAACATTTTTTGGTTTTCTTAAAATTTTTTTATGAAATTTTGAAAAACTTTGATAGCAGTACTGTCTACTGCATTTCAATTTACGAAATCTATATTACAAATGAAAATCGTGTTTTTGTATGGTTCAATCACTGCTCGCCCAGTGAACCGATTTTCTCAAAATTTTGACCAAAAATAGCTCTTGCTAAGGTACAGATGGTCTATACAGGAATGGTAACCGGTTACTTTTTTCGATTTTGGTTACTAAATGTTACTTTCTCTCTCACAAGTTACTATTAGGTTACAATTTTCACTTTTTTTTTCAAAAAAAAAATTAGGTATCTAAAAAAAACACAGTATTACAATTGAAAAAAATGCATATAATAGCATTTCTTCATGTTGTAACGAAGAAATCTGTTTTTCGAAAAATAAAAATAAGTCTCAAAAAGTCTCGTCTCATTTTTGTCTTATTGCGCTTTTATTGTCTCAAATTTCATAAAACAAGACAGGCATCACAACGCTTATGTTAGAAAGACAGAAACTTGTTTAAGGGTATGGCTGTAAATGTCTCACTGACCCCTCAACCACTCAACATGAGACAGAGTGTATCTCGTTGAATGTCACATTTCATTGCAACATTTAAAGAATAAGACGAGATATAGTACGTGCTGCTTATTATGATTGTGCTTAATGGCATAATTTGGGTAATGGTATAGAAAGTGCCTGGGACTGAACGGTTCTATCTTTTTTACCAGGGTTGACCAGAGTCTGCTCTGAAACAGAACTCGCAAAGGACTCGAAGACTCGGAGTCGACTCGGAATGAGACTAGGAGTCTTTTTTCTTTGAGACTCGTTTTTTAACGACTCTAAAAAAGTCTAAATACCAGGGCTGGTAAGCCAATCAATAAAACTTAAACTTAAGCTTAAAACTTAAAATGAATTTTTAAAAATGAAACTTAAACTTACGCTTAAAGCTTGAAGTCAAATTTTTTAAAACTTAAACTTAAACTTAAAGCTGAACGGCCAAAAATCATTGGCTTACAGCTTAAAGCTTAAGGCTTAAAGCTTAAATCCATTTTTTATAATTTTTATGGGGGAGGGGGGAGGAGGGCTGAATTAAAAACTTATTAAGAAAGAAAAGAAATTCAAGTTTTTTTCTCTAAATTTTTTCAAGCTGCTAAATTTTCTTCTCGAAATGTTTTCAAACCAAATTTTTCCCTTTAAATATTTTTAAATCCAAGATTGTTTCTAAATTCTAAAACTTTTTCAAATTCGATTTCTTATCTTAAAATTTTTTCAACTCAGATTTTTTCTCTCAAAATTATTTCAAACCAAAACTTCAAAGTTTTAAAGTTTCTTTTCAATATTTTTTCAACTCAATTTTTGTATCCAATCCTAATATTTTTATTTTTTTCCTACTTACTCTGAATTCTGGAATTCAAAAGTATTATGTAAAATAATGCCTCCTGTTGCACACCTACCCTAGTCACACCATGAAATTGTTTCTCATTTATTGAAATTTTTTTTGGAGAATCAAAAAATGATAAGTACCTAGGTGAAAAAGCCAGATTTATAAAAAATGTCAACAAATTGCAAACTGGAAAAAATTTTGAATTGAAAAGCGATTGGAAAACAAGTTGATAAAATATGTAAGGAAATTTCAGATTGAAAAAATTTCAAAAATATTGAAAAATGTTTCAAGAAAAATTTCAGGACTGAAAATAATTTGAGTTTGAAAAAAATGTTTCATTTCAAGGTGAGAAAAAAATGAGAAAAAATTCTAAAATTTGAAATAATTTCATGTTGAAAAGAAATTGAGAAAAAGTTTTTACGAACAATTAATGAATAATTCCAATTTGAAAAAATTTCAAGGTTAGGAAGAGATGAAAAAAGTTAGTTTGAAAAAAATTGAAAAAATGGAAAGATGGAGCAAAAAATTTTAAGTTTTAAGCTCAAAAAAAATAAAACTTAAACTTAAACTTAAAACTTTAAAAATAAAGCTTAGGCTTAACGCTTAGGCTTATTTCTGAAAAAATCATCGGCTTAACGGCTTAAAGCTTAAAGCTTAAGGCTGACTTACCAGCCCTGCTAAATACTATGCGAGCGAGTCTTTTTTACGAGTCACAGTTTTATTTTTTTCTCATCTGACTGTATTTTTGAAGGTTAAAAATGTAAGAGGGATATGGCCCTGCAAGTACCCATTTACCATATGAGTACCTATTTTAATGGTGTGGTGGTGGCTAGCCTGCATACCTGGCTGATGCTGTGCTCTCGTCCATTTCACGAACGCGACACAGCATCAGTTCTAAAAGTTGATCCTTCAAGAATCCTTCTAGTTCTTGCGAGTCCTTATGCACACCTTCCAACTAGCTAGGGTTGGACCAAAAGGGGTGAGGCTCAGGTGCGGTGATTCGAGTTTTGAGAATACGTCGCGTGTATTCTCTCTACTTCGCGCTCCGTTCCATCCGTTTAGTTATAATTCAGTAAAATGTACAGTTAACGTAATAATTATCTGTATATTTTCGGTTTTGAATAAATCAGTGATTAAGTCGTGTATCGTTTTTATTATATCGCCCTCGAGTGGCAATTAGTGCTCGGTTTGATTCTAAAATGATCTTCTGTTTAAAAGTGCTCGCGCCTCACCTATCATCGAGTCGCGCATGCACAGTGATCTGGGACTGGGAGCCTTGAGTCGCGACAAGGCTGAGGATTTACCTCCTAATACCCTAAGGTGAGGGATTAGCCTGGCGGGTACACTTACCTTCCCTATCACAAAAAAAGTGAAGTTTTTGAGTTTTTCAATGGTTTTTTCAACTTTCCGAAGTCGTGAAGATGGAATTCATCATTTAAAATTCATTCACTGCAAAAATTCATTGACTGCAATTTAAAAAAAAAGAGGGGACTCTGAAAAAGACTCACTGAAGACTCCGAGTCTTTTTGTGAAAGACTCACGGGGTGTCGACTCGGAGCTACAGTTTCTAAGGACTTGCGCCTCTCGACTCGGAGTCACAATTTTCAAGGACTCGCGTCAACTCTGCTTTTTACATATAAAGTATGCCGCCTAATGTGATAACTGCTTCAAACATTTTGAGATCTCGCAACAATCTTCGAGCACAATGCATGTATAAATGTTGAAAATTTCACTCAGTAGGAGAAGTGTTCGGAACACTGTCCCACCAATCAGGTAAACTGCATAACCCACTCGAAAACATGTATTTCAATGGACATTCATCCTTCTACTCAACGAGAATTTTTTGGAGAATTTTGGCGGGGTTTCTCCCAGATTTTACCAAAAATGACACTGTTTACAATTTTACTCAAAACATTGCAACTTAGAGTACTTTTTCAACTTGAAACATTTCGAAGGGCGGGGGATTCTGTTTCTTTTTTATAAAATTTCAATTGGCACCCGTAATTTCAAAAAATTGATTGAAGTATATTTCAATGACCAAAAAATTTGTTCATTCATTTTACCGATTTCAAGCTACCGAATGAGTTTGAATTTTATGAAAGTTGTGTGAATCAGAATGCAGTTAGCAGCTCTAGATACCTTTAAAATTTTTCTCATAATTTCTTCAAAAATTATTCTAGAGATCAAAACAAAATTTTGACTTGAATATGAGGTGTTTGAATGAGCAACTTCCATTTGGTAAAACTGAAAACTTTTCGCGATCTGCAAGTTGTCAACCTCCTTGTAGTGAACAAAAAGTGGTATCAAATTTTGAGGCCAAGTGGTTCAAAGAGGTGAAGAAACTTTGATCACGCCTTTGTAATGGGTGACGGAGAATCTCAACAGGTGGCACCACCCAAAAGTGGCAGAAATAATTTTTTTCCCTGAAATTGACTCAACATTGAGAACTTTTAGTTCCAACCCACTTTCGGTGGGGGTGGAGTATTTTTAAGAAAGGTTTCCTGATAAATTTTAAGTCAATTCGAGTCAAAATTTCAAGGGGGTACAAAAATGGGGTCATTAGCACTCTTTCTTTGGCATACATACCCTCTCAATTATAAATCAGTGAAAATTATCGAAAATCACTGAGAAACAGTCAGAATTGCACCACAGGAGAAAATCAGTGAACTTTTTTTACTGAAAAGAAATCAGTGAGAAAATTCACTGAAAAGTCAGTGAAATTTATGAAATTCGCTGAAAAATCAGTAAAAATCACTGAACCTGATTTTTTCCTGTGCTGCAATTCTGACTATTTATCAGTGACTTTTCACTGATTCAGAATGAGAGAGATACTTTTATGAATTTATTGTAACCTGATTCCAGTTCTGAGATTCTCCGCATCGAAATTTGCATTTGGATTAACCTTGACATTTGCAGTTTCTTGCAGGTAACTTTATTTTTAGAAATTACTTCGACGCAGTTACACATAACATTATAATGTACTAATACCAATAAAATTTAGTAAAATTGCGGTTTAACGCCTTCGCACACGAACAGCTCCCTCAAGGTCGATAAATTTCTCTTACCAGACTGAGTAATCGCTCCCAGCTATAAATAACTCGACGAATATTCTTGCCGGCTTTTTTTCCTTCTAAAAGAAAACCGACTAAAAACAGTTTCGAGGGGAAAAAGTTTTTAATACGACAACGCGATAGCAGTTGGTATTTGATTGAAAGACGGTTTTTCGTCCATAAATCTGTTAAAAAACGCCAGAAAATCATGCAACTTGCAAATTAAACGAATTTAAATATGTTTCAACCTCGACGTATACCGTACTAACTTTTATCTGTAAGGCTGTGACGTGACGTGTTCACAGGTCGTTATCAACGCGTCGTTTTCAATCTGTCAGTACCTACACTATGGTTTTTTTTTCACGTGTATTTTTACACCTTTTGTTTCTGAAAGCTCCCTTTCTTCCTTCTATGCGGAATGTTAACAATAAAACGATCTAATTGAATATGGTTTGAGGTTATTTATAACGTAAACGGTGGGGTAGAGGGGTGATTAATGGTGTCATTAATATCTGGTAATTTATGAACCTAACGCCGGAGTGCCAATTGCCTCGTTGTATCTCGATTGTGAGTTAGTGACTGGAGAGCCAGTCTGGGGAAGTTTTTTTTTCTTTCGAGTCCGTATTGTTGAAATTATTAGAAAAGCAGCTCAACGTAAACTTTATGCGACCATAATGAAGATTAATTTTAGACATAAACTTTTTCGATTAAAACTGCCATTGTTGAGAGAAAAATAGGTATCTTGTATACTTCCGGTTTGTAGCAGCTAAATACAGCCTATCGACGCTTCATTTCCATGTACCAAATTGATAATTCCAAATAGGAAAATAACACTTCGCATACCTTAGGTATTACGAGATAAACGTAAACTAGGTCGAAATGATTCTAATCTCGTTTTCCCTCGTCAGTATAAACCCTACATACGGCTATTTCCTTCCTCCCGAATTCTATTTTACAATTGAGAATCTTCGATTTGTAGGGGAAAAAGACCTTATTCGATGAAAATGAAAAATCGAAATTGCCTGGTGTTTAGGCTGCCCGATGAAAAAAAGTGTGATGCTTCTGTAGGTAAATTTTCGTGATGTAAAAACGTCTATGAAATACATATTAGTGAACTCGTAATAAACACTTCCTAACAGCTACTGAATTTGTATTGATGGAAAAACCTGAAATAGTTTTTTTTTTTAAAGTATAAACTGCAAACTTGAAAACTGAAACGGAAACTGGAAAAGCCTAAATTTAAACTGACACAAATTACCAATATTGAAACGTTCAATTTAACAAAATCAAAGACACGAAAAAATTTGAAACTTAAGTTGTAGTAGATTAAAAATCCATCATTTTTTGTTCTACAATTTTTTTTTTTTCAATCGCGCAGTAGTGTGTAAGAGATGATTCTGCAGAAACTGTTGAACCGATTTCAATTTTTTTGTATTATCTGTAAACCTAATTAAAATATCCCCTTTCCATTTGAATTCTTCATGATTTTTTTTACACCCTGTGGAATAAGACTAAAAATTTGCATCTCCGTCAAAATCATTTATGGTAAAGGATTTAAAATTGTTGGAATCACTTTGATATCTTTATCTCAAAAATTTTTAAAACGCTCCAAAATCACACGTGTTTGAACAAAATTTTAAGCAGATCTGGTCACTTTTTTCATTGAAGTCACTTTTGTCGCTTTTTTCTTCAAAAAGGTTACTTTTGTCACTTTTTTCTTCAAAAAGGTTACTTTTGTCACTTTTTAAAAATTTTTTAAATTGAAAAAAAATCATTCAAAAAATTTTCAAAAAATTTCTTCTTTGCTCCGCTCGGGTCAAATTATTGTTCTCCTTACTGATTTTTTAATCGTCATTTTTGTTCAGCATGATGTACATATATGTGACCCGCTCCGAAGAAAACATGGCTTAAGAAAGAAAATAAATTTTCGAGAAAAACAAGTTTAAAGTTTGTGCATAATAAAAGTGGTGCAAATGTGGCTACAATGGTCTTGTAAGCCTTGCTGTCATTGGTTATGGTTGTGATGACGTCATTATTACAATTTCCAACTTTTTTTTGCCCATAGGTAGCGCTAGCTGAAATTATTGCGGCCATTATTTTAACGAATTCGTTTTTTTCAAATTATTTTCGTAATTTTTAATGTATTTGTAATTTGATTAAATTTTTTATAAAAATTCAGGTTGTCAAAGGGTATAGCCGGGTTTTAGGTGAATTTGGCCCCCGCTCCGATTTTTGATTTAACCCCCTCAAATAGTGTTCCATGATGTAAAAAAATTTGGAAAAATTTTTGACCCTCCCAACCCCTTCCTTTTCGAGATATGGCCATTTTATTGCAATATTTTCAAGAATTTTTAATTTCAGTGGATGTGAAGGAAATTTTCTGTACTTTGGCACAAAGTTACATCTCGTAGAGGTGTATTTATGATAATTTTTTCAACAATTTTCGTGCACTCTTTCATGTTTTTTCGGCTATTTGAAGTTTTCAATCGTAAAAAACACCATATAAGCGAAGAGCGACCACTTTTTGAAAATATCCCAAAACTCGAAATTCGCTATTTTTGTCATGAAAAATCAGCGAAAAAGTTGAATTTTGAGACTTCAAGCAAAACGATCACGAAAAGGGTGTTTATCGGGGTATTTTGACTCGCTAAACACGAATTCGACGTTAGTTTTTTCGTTTAGTCATTTCTTTCCATACAAAACGCTCAAAATTTAAAAAATTTGCTATAAAAAATAACATCTCTGTACAGTTTTTCGCGATTTTCGGCCCTTGGTGCATCGAAATCGCAAAAAGTGAATACGGCGTTAAAAAACACGTTTTTGGGATATTTTCAAAAAGTGGTTGCTCTTCGCTTATATGGTGTTTTTTACGATTGAAAACTTCAAATAGCCGAAAAAACACGAAGGAGTGCACGAAAATTGTTGGAAAAATTATTATAAATACACCTCTACGAGATGTAACTTTGTGCCAAAGTACATAAAATTTCCTGCACTTCCACTGAAATTGAAAATTCTTGAAAATATTGCAATAAAATGGCCATATCTCGAAAAGGAAGGGGGTTGGGAGGTCAAAAATTTTTCTAAATTTTTTTTACATCATGGAACACCATCTGAGGGGGTTAAATCAAAAATTGGAGCGGGGGCAAAATTCACCTAAAACCCGACTATACCCTTTATGTAATAACTCGAAAAAAAATTAATTTTAGGATTTTCAAAAATTACTCCCTATTTTTCCTTTTTTTTTTTCATTTTTTGAAATTTCCTTGTTTTACGACATGTAGGTAATAAATTTTTTTGAAAAAAACTTCCTATCCCATCTCATTCTACATACTTTCAAGTATCAGAATCTGTGAAACTCAAAACTCATTTTTTCTTCCCTAAGCCTTGTTTTCTCGGAGCGGGTCACATGCTCACATATATCTAATAATTGATTCCTGAATGCATGTCCAGCTGTGTCCATTAAATTATAAATTTTTCAACAAAAAAATCCCCTCGCTACGCTCGGGAGTAATATTCTTTCTTTCTGCAGAATTCATTTAAAATTTTTCTTTTTTTTCGTTTGGAAACGTACTATTAGCTGTAATGAGTAATACTGCGATGCCTTTGACCACAATGTGATGTCTATTTGAAAAAAAAAAAAGTAGAAAATGGAAGAGAATTCGAAATTATTGTTCACGTTTTGGATAATCTCAATGAAGGAAAAGTGATGAATTTTCAACTCAAATATAAAGTTTTTTTTTTTCGCAAAAATTTTTCTTCGGGCTTAGCACATCACTTCGACAAAATAGTTGATATTTTACCCCACTTTGCTTTCTTTTGGGCTTTGGGGAGGGGGATAAGAGCAATAAATTGTAAAGAAATTTTCAAATTTTAAATCCGGAAAACCCCGAATTTTCATTCTTATGATTTGGTAAATACCTTAACATCATTTATGTATCTATTTCATTTTTCAAAGCTTCATAATTTCTCCTTAAAATTAAGATTTCCTTATTATTTAAGATTTTTTCTGTAGTAAATTTGAATCCTCAAGTTTTTATGTGAGGGAGGAGGAGTCAAAAATTTTTAGAATTAAAATTTGAGTTGTTTTTGTGGCTGGAAAAAAGGAGTATAAAAATCACGTAGGTAAAAAATGATTGATGGTTTTTGAAAAGAAAAATTGAACCACCGCACATTGCAAATCATGCTTCTGCACAATTTCGGGTTGTAAGAACTTCACACAAAAATTACCCCCACCCGCGGTGCTTCATATGCATAGATCGTGTGGTAAAAGGTCTGCGGAAAACTTCAAAATTCAGGAAAGTTGTTTAAATTGAATCTATTTCTACTCGGTTAGCTTGGGCTTTGGCCCAATTGAACCTCTGTTAGATTGGGATATCTAAAAATTAGTCTGACAACCTAAGAGAATTCTTTTGACAAATCTCAAACCAAATGGTCACACTTTTTGGCCAAAAGCGCTGAAAAATTAGTAAAAATTGAGAAATAACTTGATTGAGAGGTTTTTTTTTTGATTCATGAAACATCGAAATTCAAGAAAAAATGTCACTTTTTGGTCACTATTTTGTTTATCAAGACACTTTTTTGGTCATTTTTTCACTTCCAAAAGTCACTAATGTCACCTTTTTGAAAATTTTAAATGAGATGTAGGGAGGGGGGGGGGGGAATCAAAACCTATTATTAAATGGAGGAATCTGTCATTTTTGTGGCATACTCGGCGGATATTTTCAATTAGCGGATGATACAGGTACAAATCTGGGCTAAGAAAAATTGAAAAATTACGGAATGGTTGGAAAAAACAATCAATATTATGTACTTACGTACTTTCTAAATCTGAATCAGTCAAATTGGGTAAAATTCTGCCTTCTCGAATCAAAGGGATGAGTACAAAAAAAAAATTGCCACCCGCTACCTTTCTTGAGTGAAAAAATCTTTTTTTTTGAAAGAATGTTCAGATTTAGAGGATAGCTCTGCAATTTGTAATACGCACTTATTCGAAAATACATGTTGGGAAAAACATTACGTATTTTTTTATAAGGGGCAATAGACTGAGAAATAGACGCGTTTTCAAAAAAGGAAAGTACATAGACCCTTGAAAAGGGAAGAGACCAAAAAAATGAGCTCTGTGACTAAATCTATTCAAGAATCAATCACAGGATTATTTTTATCTGCAATCAGATCGCGCAGATTTAAACTCAGACCATAACATCTACTAAAATAACCTCGTAGTAGATAAAGTAAGAAAATCGACTTTCAGTTCTTAAGGAAGCCGTTCAAAGAAATCGAAACGTAGAACTGCGACGTACACCTTTCAAAAAAAAAACCTATCTACATTCGCGAGTATTAAAAAGCTGTTTTGTTTTCCGCATTACGTATGTAAAATTGCCGGCTTTAAAAAAATGTTCAAATTCGGGGGATTATGTATTATTTTCATGTGCTTAACCGCCTTTTTTTTATACCTATAACGTTCGTTTTAACGAGCAATTTCCAGAGCCTGTTTACACGATAAAAAAAGTATCGACTCCTACGTTCATAAATAAATTACCTATTACTCGTCGAACCGCGTAAAAATGTCGGGTTTTATAGTACCTATGTAAAACATGATGCGGCGGATTTCATTATCGATGAAATTTTATTTAACGATTTAAAAGCTTTAAAGAGAATTTATGATTCATTTTGCTCGACAATTTGATGGATTTCTAGGATGTTTCGCGAGCTAGGGTGAAACATGACAACGTCTCGAGACATCTAGTGCAAGTGCATTTACTTAATGGTGTAAAGATGTAACAAGCGTTGGAGAAAGGAAAGAGGTAAGGGTCGATTTAAAAAGGTATAGTACACGTTCGTGCGTTTATTTCGCAAAATCCATTATCAAAGTTGAACTATTCCACGTTCAGAAAAAATATAAAAGAAAAATGTTTGCTTTTAAGAAAACAAATTGAATTTCTCAACGAATAATGCACGCTCAAGAATAAATTTCGTGAAATGCCAGAAGTTAAACGTTAATTAAGCTATCGCATCGTGTACTAAGATTGTTGGCACCTCGTCTACGTCTGCTCCTTTCCGAAGATGAAATTTTGATATACGAGTGCGTCGTCTTGTGCGAACCGCAATCTCACCGAAGATTCGTAATTTCAACGTTGACCTCGACCAAGGGTCGTTGAATTTAGCAGAATGCAATCGCATCTTTCTCGCAAGTACGAGTAAATCGCAGTTACCACAGAAGTGAGGTTATACTCGTCGCGAATACCGTACAAGCGTCGTGTCGTTCAAGGAACGTATAAAATTTTATAACGGTTCAATGGTTAAACTCGTTTTGCGCTTATTGTCGCATCTCGCATACCTCGTAATATAAAGTTCCTGGTAATGACTAAACAATCAAAACAACCATTCAAATATCCAGGGACTAATCGTCGATTGTTTCGTAGCACGGTAGGTAATAGTCCACCAGCACGTCATATCAACTCGAGTTCATCGATGTATTTATCGATTCTACGATTTAGATTCCTCTTCCATCGTTATCTGTGAAAATTTCATCCCTAATATGCCATTTCAACGAATCTCTCCTCTCATCGAGCCTTGGGTAGGTAGTTCTAAAAAAGATTATAGACAGAAGTACATACAATCAACTCTAAAATATAAAAATTTGTAAAAAATCAAATTTTTACCCATTTTTTCACGTTTTTTATCCTTTGAAATCAGAAATTGCAACTCGCGGTTTTCCACTCCCTACCTCCTTTTCTTTTCTTTTCTTTTTTTGGCCTCCATTCCAGGTGGTGAAGAATTTTATTTTTTATAGTCTACTGCAGAACCTTGGTTTATTGGTGCTTTGCCAAAAGATCTATGAAGTATGAACATCAAATAGACCAAGGGGAGACTATTATTATTGTTATAGTCAGTATAATGAAAGAAGGCTCTTTTCCCCTACATTCTCCCACCTTAAAATTTAAGAATGTCGAGTTGTGATTGGATGAAATTTGAAACCAACATGTGTGTCCTTGGTTTCCACATTACGAGTTGAGTAGGGGAAAAGTGCCTTCTTTTGTTGTGCCGACTATAACAATAATTAACCAAAATAAGAATAATTATAAAATTTATATACAAATAACAAACTGTGTAACAATATGTAATATAGGAAATTAAAGCACAAAGACTTGAATAAGGATGAAAAGATATGATAATGGTTGGGATTTCATTGGGTGATGACCAGTGTTGTCGGCATTAACTTTTTTTTGAACGCCGTTTGTTCACCGTTCAGTGGTTTTTTTTTTAGCATTCCTTCACGTTCTGTTTAAAGGGTATGGCCGGATAAGGGGTGAATTTGGCCCCCGGCGCTTTTGGGCTCCTAAACACCTCAAGTCGTGTATATTGGCTAGAAATAATTTTTCACAAAATTTTGGACCCCTACCCCTCCCCCCTCCCGTTCGGAGCTATGGCCATTTTATTGCATCATTTTCAAGAATTTTCAATTTCAACGGAAGTGAAGGAAATTTTCTGTTCTTTGGTACAAAGTTACATCTGGTAGAGGTGTATTCATGATAATTTTTTCAACAATTTTGGTGCACTCCTTCACGTTTTTTCGGTCATTTGAAGTTTTCAATCGTAAAAAATACCATATAAGCGAAGAGCGACCACCCTGGAAAAATTCCTAAAAAATACGTTTTTTATGTAGAATTTTACTATGTATTTGGTTTTGGCGATTTCTTTGAACTAAGGACCGAAAATCGCGAAAAACCGTACAGAAATGTTGTAATTTAAGAAGATTTTTCAAATTTTGAGCGCTTTATACAGAAATAAATAACCAAATAAGGAAACCAATTTCAAATTCGTGTTCAGCAGGTCAAAATACCCCGGTAAACACCTTTTTCGTAATAGTTTTGATTAAAATTTCAAAATTCACCTTTCTCACTGATTTTTAATGAAAAAAAAAGTGAATTTCGAGACTTCGAGTAAAACGATCGCGAAAAACGTATTTTTCGGGATATTTTGACCTGCTGAACACGAATATGGATTCGATTTTTTCATTTCGTCATTTTCTCATGTGTACTACCTCTTTCTTCATTCCCAAGCCCCCATGTCCTAGAGTTGAAATCCTCCCATTTAAATTTCCAACTTCCTAATACTATTAATAGTGATGTTATTGGTCTTAAATACGGTTTTATTTTCGGAAAAAAGGTGTTCTTGTGTTTTTGACCAACAACGCTCCCCCCATGCTTCCCTCCCACACCTCCTCACCTTAGAAAATCAATAATGAATTAATTTTGTACAGCGCAATAACGAGATGCCAAAAAGACAATTAGGAATATTTCAAAAAAAATCAAGCATCTTCGATGCCCCGCTCCTGTTTTCGTGAAATTCTTGCTCGAGAGACCCGATTGAAACTTGAAAATGAGGACGTTTTAGGGGAAAATGACGAAATGAAAAACCCAAATCCATATTCGTGTTCAGCTGGTCAAAATATCCCGAAAAACACGTTTTTCGCGATCGTTTTACTCGAAGTCTCGATATTCACTTTTTTTTCATTAAAAATCAGTGAGAAAGGTGAATTTTGAAATTTTAATCAAAACTATTACGAAAAAGGTGTTTACCGGGGTATTTTGACCTGCTGAACACGAATTTGAAATTGGTTTCCTTATTTGGTTATTTATTTCTGTATAAAGCGCTCAAAATTTGAAAAATCTGCTAAAATTACAACATTTCTGTACGGTTTTTCGCGATTTTCGGTCCTTAGTTCAAAGAAATCGCCAAAACCAAATACATAGTAACATTATATATAAAAAAACGTATTTTTTAGGAATTTTTCCAGGGTGGTCGCTCTTCGCTTATATGGTATTTTTTACGATTGAAAACTTCAAATGACCGAAAAAACGTGAAGGAGTGCACCAAAATTGTTGAAAAAATTATCATGAATACACCTCTACCAGATGTAACTTTGTACCAAAGAACAGAAAATTTCCTTCACTTCCGTTGAAATTAAAAATTCTTGAAAATGATGCAATAAAATGGCCATAGCTCCGAACGGGAGGGAGGTAGGGGTCCAAAATTTTGTGAAAAATTATTTCTAGCCAATATACACGACTTGAGGTGTTTAGGAGCCCAAAAGCGCCGGGGGCCAAATTCACCCCTTATCCGTCCATACTTTTTTTTGGAAAATAGAAGCATTCGTTCATTGTTCGTTCAGCGTTTGCGTTCAGCGTTCGTCCGTTCATTACTTTTCAACCAAAAAATGTGGAATCCCGACTGACAAAATTTGAAAAAAAAAATTGAAAAAAACGTTAACGAATCGCTTACTAACGCTGGCGGCGTCTTTTTGGGAAAAATCGCTGACGAAACGCTAACGTTTTCACGACGAATTCGTTTTATATTAGTTAGAAATTCGTTAGTTGTTACCTTATTACTCATAAAAAAATTTGAAAAATTTATGTCTCGTTAGGGATTCGAACCCGAGACCCTCGGCATAACAGGCGACCTCTCTAACCATTGAGCTACCAGTGCTATTTATCAATTTGCATTTGAAAACAGTATTTTGGATTTTTTTTATTCTTTCTTGAGAATAGTTTACAATTTTGTTTACAATTCCTTGTCAATTGAAACAAACTCAAACTAACGAATTGCCAACTATAACACTGGCGAATTCGTCACGAAAACCTTAGCGTTTCGTGAACGATTTTTCCCAAAGAAACGCCAGCTGTAGTTAACGATTCGTCAACTAAAAATCGTTTACTCGACAAGAAATCGAGAGTCAGCTACATTTTCGCTAGTCTCGCTAACGAATCGTCAGCAAATTTGTCAGTCGGGATCTTATTGATCAATTTTGAATTTTGATGAAAAAAATCAATGGGAGTCTAAACCGCTTTAAAATTATCCATCAGTAATTTTCTGAATCAAATTATCATGCAAAATTCCAAACATTGATTCACAAAATGAATGAAAAATTGTAATAGGTAACAGTGTTTAGTTTATGAACGCCATTCATTGTGTTTGAACGCTGTTTGTTCCTCATTTAATCACTAATTTTTGTGTTTGTTCACGTTCCGTTCTGTTCAAAAATACCAAAAAGTATGCCCATTCCGAACGAACAGATTTTCAGAACGTGAACGCCCAACATCACTGGTGATGACAAAATAGAAGTCAGACTTAAGAGTTTATTATTGATTTATTGTAGGGTAATATAAATTGTTTCTTGTTGAGATGCTAGTAAATTTTTAGGGGAATTCATCATTTTGGTATTGGTAAAACATTATTTCTGTGCATAAATGGCCAAATTGAACTATGTTAAGTCAAAAGCTACCAAGCAAAAAAATTGGAAGTGCTGAGATTTTAACATTTTTTTCGCCAAAATAGCCAGAAACTAACACCAGTAGAATTTAAAGTGATCTATGATCTCATATTTTCTATATTCTCTTCATTTAAATCTCCGAAACTAATTTCAGAAACATTTTACAAAGTCCAGGGAACCGCTCAAGGATTTATGGATTTTCTCTTTGATTTAAATGAAAAAGGCACGGAGGAATTTTTGGAAATAAGTTGTTCTAAAATTGAATACTTTTGAAAAAAAAACCATCATTAAATCAATAGAACTCAAGTTCCTATTTCCTATGTGAATTATCAATATTTCAAAACCTAATTTCAGTGTTTTCAGTCGTTTTAGAGCCTTCAATCGATTTTTCATCTCTTTTCGAGCAATTAAACCATAAAGTTCACGTTTGTCGCGGGATTCTTCAATTGGGCCAAAGGTCAAATTGAAAGCTGATCAAAAAACACAAACCTCGAAAGAAAGAGGAAAATAAATTTTTAGCTGTCCAAAATAATTTCCATGCTTTTTGGAGACATTCAAAATCGCACTGAAGGCTTCATAACGACCAAAAATTATGAAATTCAGTTAGAAGGGGGGGGGGGGGGGGCATCGATATCAGACGAAAAATACTTATTCCCTTCCCCCAGTTCAGGAACGAGATAAGCATACCTATATTCAAAATTTCTTTAAAATTTTCCAACTTGTCAGTTTTGCTTTTGGGTTTACTAAAAGACGAATTAAAAAGCTTCCAGAGATGGTCTTTCATATGGCCAGTCATCCTGCGATTGAAAAAATTTTGTTGAGAACTGTAAAATACATTATAAAAATTTATAACCACCCCCTCCCATTTTTGGAAAATTTTTGGGGTCAGAAGTGAGGTGGAGGCTGAAATTTTTCCAGCGAATTTTCGCTGATTTTTCGCTGATTTTGTCTGATTTTTCAGCAAATTTTATAAATATTTCTGATTTTTCAATGAATTTTTACTGATTTTCCAGTGATTTTTCTCACTGATTTGTTTTCAGTAAAAAAATTTCCACTGATTTTCTTCTGTGTTGCAAATTCTGACTGTTTTTCATTGATTTTCAATCATTTTCACTGATTTATAATTGAGAGAGTATGGAGAGGGACCAACTTTCATTAGTTGATTCAAAAATCCCAGCCTAGGGCCGATTCACTCTTCTTAACTGGCTATGCTCTTTTATGAAAATTACACAAATCAATGCAGTTGTCAGCTCTGCCATTAAATTTATTTGAAAAATATAATTAAAAATTGTTCTAGATTACTAAAAATGAATGCTGGCTTTGATTGTGTTTCAGCAGTTTGAACTTGGTCAAAATTTAAAAAAAAAATCGTAATTTGCAATTTTTCAATCCCTTGTAGAGAGCAAAAAATGGCATTCAACGAAGTCAGTGGTTTAGCGAAATGTGTGTGGAAACACGAATGCCACCTTGGGGGGGGGGCTTCCAGCAGGTGGCATTACCCGAACGTTTACCGAAACGTAAAATTACATACGTAGATATTCGAAAATAATATATCTCATCGAGTGAAAGATATTAAAATAGGAACCATATTTTAACCATATTTTCATTTGTGTATCGTCGTTCAAATCCCACCCCCTCGTCTGATCCAGACTTATGTTTATTATGGAGATAAATTTACTCGGTTTTCACTTCCTTACGAATTATTTTTCCATCAAACCAGATTACCTCGCCTCAAACCTAATCCTAATACTCTTTCCAAATACCTATACCCAAAATACCTCGGTAATTTCATGTCAATACTTTTAGAAACAGGATGTCGAATTATACGACATCGTTAGAGTAGCATTTTTATCATTATTTTCGCCAGCTACATCTACACAGGTTGATCGCCACAGTGAGAAAGTTATAATATATAAGATTTTTTCGAATTATCACTTTCTATAGTTGATAAAACTTTACGGGCAAACAAGTTTTTTCAACTATTTAACTCGTCCCTGCGTTCGGTTTTAAATGCGTACTTTTTATTTATTTTATAAAAAGTTTCGTCCGAATGTAAAAAAGTTTTGATTTATTTTGTGTTTTTCGTAAAACGCTGAGAAAATAAAAAAATCTCGTTGCGAAAAAACTACGACGACGATCTTTCAGGGATGCAAAAAAATCATCGGATGGGGGCGTGTTCGAAGTAGAATTAATGAACACTTCGGTTATAACGTTATCGGTTAAATCGTCGTGTAAATTGTCGAGGGGACGCAAATTTGTTGCGAGAAGTAAAGAATATGAAAAAAAAAAAGGAAAAAAGACGTAGTTAACGAGGTTTCTAGTTTTTTCTCTGATTAATGAGAATTTAAAAGTAATAGTAATTAGGGTACTGGGACGTCAAAACGAATCCTAGGTCTTGAGGGATGAGAAAATGAAACCCAACTTGGAAGAGAAAGTCAAATTTTCCTCCCAAGAATGACATTTTTTATGAAAAATTTTATTTTCAAAAATTTTCGAATGATTTATAACCGAATTGATTTTTTGTAAGAAGGGTTACAGATGTAAAATTAATGAGGCTTCAATTTTTTTCACCGGTAAATTGATTAATTCTGGTATGTGTAAGTTCGAAATGACCCACAGAATAGCATACGAGAAAGGTTCGTGTATTTGATCTCGTACTCTACACAGTTGCTAGGTATAAAAACATAAACGTAAATTTACGAGTGTTTTAAAAGCATCCGTGGGTTTACTCGGGTGATCACTTAATGCAGCAACGAATCCATGAATAAATTTATACAATGGTGAAGTTTCCGTTGCCATATTCCAGAAATCTTTTTTTCCTTCTGAAATATAAATTACACGCGACGTAGCAGGAAACATTTCTACAAATTATGTAAACACGATGAGATAAAACACCAGCGTAATCATCGATAGCTCGAGGGGATAAAAAAAAGTTGACTGAGGTTTAAAGCCATGAATTTGAAGTCTAGACGCTTGTCGATTTGCTGATATGAATGAATCGTCGATTTACATACGCGGCGTTATATTTCTCATTCGCGTAATTGGTTATTCGAACAACGACTTCGTGACTTCTGGGCGAAGATTCATTTTACAAAAGATTTAGCTACGTGGGTTGATTCGAGAGCGAAATGGAATGATTCAGCCATTTGCCAAGTGTGTCTACGAGGTCTTCTTAAAATCACCCAAAAAAATGTTCGGTGAGTATTCCAAGCCAGTGAACCACGAAGAAAACACTTTTTATTGGAAACGTCGAGCAGCGAATTTCGCAAATTATAGTCGAATCAATGAACAGAAAATGAAGAGTGTGAAATTTTCGCGGAAATGGAATCAGAAATTTCGATCACCTGGGCCATTACGAGTATCTCTCTCGTTTGAAATTCCATCTCGAAAGTACAAACTTCGACTCGTCGATAAGAATTCGCGTAGACAGCGACGACGGAAAAACCTATCTGATATTTCCCGTACAGGCGATTCTTTTTCAAAATCCAGCATAAAAGAAAAAGCGAGACGTATGCGAAACATTAACGAAACACGCCATATTTCCCATTTAGATAAATATTTTGTAATATCATTTCCGGTGGGAGTTGCCGTATTTTTCAACAACCATCTCGATACAACCGAGTCCATTTCATCATTTGAATAAATTATAATATCGAATTATCTTCTCATCGTGCGACAAATTACATTACGAAGAAAATTTTTCGACGTAATTGAAAATTTAAAATGTAAATTTTTCTGCCTCCTCTGAGCAATTTACCTCTTTTATGTTGCTTTGAAATGACAAAATAAATTACCAGCGAGAATAAAAACCGCGAGGTAAATTTAATTACATTGGCGAAATCTGGATTAATCGATAAGTAGTTAAGTACCTATCAATTTTTTACCTCGAAAATTATATTTTTAAATAAACTTTTTCAAATGCTCGTTTTATTCCAAGTCCGATCAAATACTGGATTTAGAATACATTTTTCAATATGAATTAGTCGTAACGAGAATAAAAGCTGAGATAATGTTTTCACGATTGCATTAAGTAGATAATGTTGAACTTCGGTTGAGATGGTAATCAGACTTTTTAAAATACGAAATGACATTTTGAGATTGAAAGAAGTTGCGGTAGGTACCTACTTCGTGTCTGTTTGAAATGTTCGCCTAGAAAATACAAAAGGAGAGTTTCAGTTCGAAAATTATAATTGAGTGAAAAAAACTTTTAGATATTTGTTCAATGACTACTTCTCCTATTTTCTAAGGAAGAAATACTCTAAAGAGAGGAAATCAAACTGAAAGTGATGTTTCCTTTATTGAAAATTCATTAGTGGAAGTAATAAACCTTGAGGTATCGAATAGCCATCGCCATTTCTTATAAAAATTAACGACTTTTCATAATAATGTCAAAAACTGACCCATTTTATTTCCATCTTTAATCATCTATTCGGTGGTATCATTTTCATCAAATCAAGCTTTTGACGCATTTATTTTCAACACGAACCTAATTTAAATGTTATTCAGTTTAGAAATTTATCAATCGATGAAAATAAAACTTGATTTCCTTCTGCAGTTTTACTTCATTTCATAAATTTTTAATCCAATTTTTGGCTTTTGAATTTTTGTTGGGTACTTTTTAGGGGCAAAAAATTAAAAATGAAACTGAAAATTGAAAAAAAAAAACTAAAAAATTATCTGTCCCAGATCTGGTTTACGTAATAAAAAAAAAATAAATAAAAAACTGCACATACTAGAAAAAATCCCAACGATTGGCTTTGTTTTGCTACCTATTTTCAATTTTTTTTGTCAAATTCAAATTTTTTTCAATCCCAAGATTTTTTTCAACTCTGAATTTTTTGCTCAAAAGTCAACTCCAAATTTTTCCCACTTTTTTTCAATCCCTTATATTTTTTTCAGAATTTGTATTTTTTTCAATCTGACATTTTTTCAGAGTGGCTTTTCTTTTACATTTTTTCCAAAATTATTCGTGTCAACATTAAAATTGTTTCTCTAAAAGTGTTAATTTTAATGTAATTAATCGATAAATACGCGGTCGTTTTTCGTGTAAAATAGTTGGCTACGGCCTATAATTTATTTTTCTTTTTTTATATATTCGTGTTCGTTCGTTCGTTAACCCGCGACCGTTTGTATCGTTTTGTACCTAGCGTCGAATAGGTCAATGTACTTTTCATTTTCCTGTTTCGATTTTCTTTTTAGAAAATCGAAATCAGATTTTGTAATTCTTTCGTGTACTTTAAAATGTCTATTTATTTCGTTAAATAAATAGTAAAAAAGAAAATCTGCGTTATTTTTCATTCGTTGAAAGTTTTCTTTTTTCTCGTATTTTTGCGTAAAGGACGATGTCCGTAAACGATACTTGTTGATTGGTCGACGTGACCGTAAATCGAATTTTGAGCTACGTGCCTGTCTCGCCGCGAGAAAATCATAACGTGAAAATCTACGTTATCGTAGATCTAGCTTTTCCGAACCATCGGAAAAGTGGGTATCCTATTTCCTGCTTAAACCGAAGTTTAAGTCAGGAAAATCCATCGTAAAGGTCCCCGAAGCGGATCCCGACCGTACTAGCTGAAAAGCAGCGAAAAACAGAATCAACCAATAGCGAAGCTCTATCTTTCGTCTTACGACAAATCATTGCGTTCCGGTCGAGTTTCCCGACTTTTCCGAAGGAACGGAAAACTCAAATTTTTCAAGGTATCGATTCTACGATTTTTCACGCTCCTTTCGACTAAAAAGTCGATATTCTTTCAAAAAGTTGAAATTTTTTCATCTTCAATGTTTTCCTCAAAACATTTTGCGATTTCAACATAAAAATTTTTTCCAACCAAACATCCTTGGATTTTTTTTAATTTCACATTTTTTCTTTTTTTTCAATTCAGTATTTTTATCCAATGTAAAACTTTTTCAAAATCTTTAGGTACCAACTTAATATTCTAAAAGGCTGGTTTTAAATTCTACGGAAATCATTTTCGAGTTGAAAAAAATGGAAAAAACGCTGGGACTTCGAAAAAAATACAACGAAATTGAAAGTAGAAAAAATTGGAGAAAAAATTAAAAAAAACAATTTGACAAAATTTTTTAAAGAAGTACATAGTACATAGGTATAAACATAAATTCTGATGAAATTTTAGGTTAATAAAAATTTTAGTGCCGAAAATACTTGAGAAAAAATCGAGAGTTGAAAACTATTCAAAAAAATTGAAGTCAAAATTTGAAAAACAAATGTAAATTCTTCAAAAAAAATTTTTGCTAAAAATTCTGAGTTGAAAGAAATTTTTGAGAAAAAGTGAGAATCAACTAGTACATATCTCGAAAAAAATGGGAATAAATTCGTCTATTTTTTCAAATGAATATTTCGTTGGGAATCATTTCACCTAGAGCCCTCGACTCACTAAAATGTTCGACCGAAACATAAATATCAAAGTAGGTACATCGTAAGAACTCCACATCCGAAATTTCAGGTGCCTAATTTCATTTCTTTTTGAAAATTCAAAATTACTTACCCAGCATGACCTGAAAAATATTTTAAAATTTGATGTAATCAACGAAAAGATCTGAAATTTGGTATTTAACCTACTTTCAACCCCCCCTCCCCTAAAACGATTGAAAATGGTCTCAAGACGTTTTGGGGCGTCCCGGAATTTTCGGAATCTGTGGGCTCTTCTCGAGTGCTGGAATATTCCAAAATTTTCTGAAGGCTTCAAAAAGTTTCGAAACTGCTCACAATCGATTTGGAAGACCGAAAATAGGATATTTACTAAATTTCATTGATAAGATGAAATTTTCATATTTTGCAGGGTAATGAGATAATTTTGAAATTATGAACTTTAGCATTCGAAATTTTGAATAAAGGATTCTTTTTTAAAAGTACTTTCGATTTATTTTTATTTCGGCTCAAATTTTTCCATCGGTTGTAATCCCCCCTCCCCTCCCCCTCCCCCGTTAATATTTTATTCACATCTTGAAATTTCTCAGAAAATTTCCAATATATTGTACTTCTTGGAATTTATTTCGAGCTAGTGTGGAAGAGTATTACATACCTAATATTATTTCACTTATTACAACAAAACGAGGTATTGGAATCCCATAAGCATCATAGCACGATATTCCTTTGTAATTGCAATAGGGACTGTTGAATTCTTGCAAATGTACTTCGAAAAGCCTTTAAAGAAAATCGATAATTTTCCTATTATCCAAGTCTTCTGTATTCACAACGTCCATAAAATAGTTATTTCCATTCGCCAACGGCGAGTTAATAGTTTCTTGAAACACGAGTCTGGAAATTCCGCAGCTGAACCAGCGATGATTTTTTAGTCACTATTTTTTCTCAATTCCAGAATCGAGTTCTATGCAATACGAAAATTACCACAAATTGCCTGTTTTAATTTTAATCACCCGACATGCAGAAATGTCTTTAGTCTATTTTTTTGAATCAGTATGAAAAAAAAAAGGTTGGCGAATTTATTTTTCGAGTGTTTTATTAATTTTTACTCGAGTCCCTTTCTGTTCAACAAGTGATTTCTCATTATTCCTTCGGAACTATTAAAAATACCCAAGAGAATTTTTCTTTCGCCGATGAAAAAAATTACACCCTTGAAATATTAATTTTTCGCACTTATTGAAAGTAAATAAACTTTACGCTATTGCGTGGTATTTTTTCTCAATACGAATTCGAGTCGAGTCGATGTTTCGAATAATAAATTAAGCACGGTGTAGCATATTTCTCTTCGTGGAAAAATTCCAAATGGCGACTTGACTTTATTTTCTTACTATTTTTATTACTTTTGCATTTTTTTTCGCTTGCAACCCTCGTTTTTTCTCGTTCGGAAGTGCAAATTTGAACGAACGTAACAATTAAGTTTGCGCTAACTTATTTACATTCTGGAATACTTTCGAGTTCCATGTGCCCCCTTTCTCCCTTTCCTTCATTAAAAGAACATTTCGTGTCGTGCACCCGGAAACACATTACGTTGTAATGAACGTTAACGAATGTTTTCAAACGCTTTACATGTACTGTACTAAAATATATAACTCGTCGATGGTGTGAAGTACAGGGTTCTTGTGTAGATTGCGAACAGTTTATTATTTGAGTAAAATTGTGCAATAAAAGAGGAATGCATCAATATTACCAGGAACACCGATGAGAGATCATTTTGAAAATGTACCAGCATTGAAATTTTTTCCTAGATTGAGTGCGGTATGTAGAGACGTGGAATGGCATTTAAAACCGACACTTCAAGTATTCAGATACATTTGGTATCTATTTCGATAAATTAAAATTAAATTCCAATTACATCGTTATTATTAATGATTGAACGGTCAATTGTGGTGTTGCCGGTGTTGGAAAACGTTGCAATTGAACCGCCTCTGCGTTTAATCCGGGATGAAATCCTTAAAAACTAATTATCTGGTTGATTAATCGAACATGTTGTAGAAAAAGGTAGACAAGAAACCTCGTTCTGGTTAAAGACAGATAGTAAATTTTAAAAGAATGTGAATGTTTCTAGAGTATCGAAGGAAGACGATACGAAGAGTGAAGTTGTTTGGAAGAGAAAACTTTTTATTTTGAAATTTGATGTTTTCTGAGGATTTCTACTAGCAGAAAAAAACACAAAATCGCAATAAAAACACGAAATTTTGAAAAACATTGAAAAGCCCGCAGCTTTAACAAGAATTGATCAACGAAAGTGAAGATTGAAATTTCGTTCGTTTACGAATTTTTACCACATCATAAAATTTTTGCCCAAATTTAATCTTGAAATAATTGATGTGATCCCCCTCCTCCATTCCAGAAAACTTGAATATTTTCGAATAGAAAAAATGTATTCCCTCCATATTTCAGGAGCTTAATCCTAATTAAAAATTATTTAAAATGGAAATGCACATTAAAAATTGGCCCGAAAAAACTTGAATTTTCACAATTTTTTTTCTGGGAGGGAGGCATTTATCTAAAACTCAAGGTGGTATCTTTCTGAAGTCCCAACAAGAAAGGGAAAAGCCCTAATTTTTCAATCTCAGTACAAACCGTGTTCTAATCTTGAGTTATATAGGTAATCAAGTTGAAACCAAAAAAGTTCTCTGCTGGACTGAAATGTGAGGCTATTAAAAACAATGACTTTTAATATGATTTTGTTGCAGAAGGGGGAGGGGGCAAAAAAGCTATAAAAATTCGACACCAAAATTGTGATACCATTTGACGCAATGAGATACGTATCATAAAGAATGCTATGTCTATGATATTGTACAGTTCGAATGGAAATTTTAGCTAGTCCTTATTCATTTTTCAAGGGTGCTTACAAAGAATAATTGTTTGTCTTTTTTCCCAAAAAGCTGAATGATGAAAGGGGGTTAACATCAAAGGAGGAGGAAGGAAAACATACATATGTATATTTGGGTTAGCAGTATAAGCTACTATTCACAAAGTATTAACATATGTAAGTATATAGAAATAACGGTAGACAAAATATCGAGAGTAGGTAAAAAGTAGTAAAAAACCTACATAATAAACATAAATACAATAAATTACAATTTAGATTTTTTAAAAGAGGTCTTGTGGGTTTTTATGATTTTTGAGGTGAATTGTGAGGTTTTTTGTTAGTAAAACATTGAGTTTGTTCAGGGATTTAAGTGTTGAAAGGTATTTTTGTATGAGATTTTCAGTGAAGACCGCGATTTCTTTAATGCACAATTTGGTTTGAATTTGCTTATTCCTTAGGAACTAAAAACCCAGGTGCATTGGTAATTATACATATGAAGAGTCTTGTTTTGAATAATCTAAAGTGTTAGCTTATTTATGGTTGAAGAAGTTGACCAAATTAGGGTAGCATAAGTGAGAGAATTTTGAATAAGACTTTTTTAAAGTAGTAAGCAGCAATGGCTAGATAATCTTGAGCGACGATTCAATAGTGGGTAGAGATTTTGTAGTTTCAAGCATATATTACAAATTTTAACTCAAATATGAGTCTTAGGGCCAGTTTTACAATCACCTGTTAAATGTTTCAACACTCTGTGCCAGGGTTGGCCTGTTAAACATTTTTTCAGTCCGTTAGCAGATAACAGGCATTTGTAAAACTGGCCCTTAAAAGATAATTTGTCATCTAAGTGAATGCCAAGGTATTTTCAATTTCTTGAATAGACTGTATTCTGTGGAAGGTGAAAATGTTTGTTTTGCTTACATCTTCTATACAATTCAAAACTATCTAACCAAAATTTGATTCTCACTAATTCCATCTTTTTCCCCACTACCTCTTCACTCGGTCTTAAAATTTGACAATGTTCAAAAAATGTTGGAAAGTTGACATTTTTTTCAAAAATAGTTCACTTAGGTACGATGGATGGTTTTTACTCAAATATTCCATTGACTTCCATTTTTCATCTCTTGCCTTACTTTTCAAAGGTTTGTTGTCGAAGTGCCATATCCTATACAGGACATTGGCAGTCACATACCCATTTTCCTGGGCTAGGCCAACACATAGTGTTATATAATGCCTTTGTGACTATCCTTAGGAATTTTGGCTTATTTTTGAGCATTCACGTAGTAGTTTCCCATTGCTTTCTACACTATCTACAGGTAACACCTTCAGGGCCGTGCAGAGAAAATCCGGGCCCAGGGGGAAAAATTGAAGAGAAAAACGGTATCTCACAATGGGGAGGGGGCTCAAAAATCAAAAATTTTGTATTTTTGAGGTCCAATACTGCGCAAAAGGAGGCTGTAGATAACAAAAAATTTAAGTCGATTAACGTAGGAACCTTCAATTTTTTAAGAATTGTCAAAAATTCAGTAAGTAAGTAGGTACATATTTTCGAAAATATATATTTTTTTAAAATTCCAAGCAAATTCAAAATTGATTAAGTAAATTAATTTCAGAGATTATTCAGTGACTGAGACTGTATGCAGACCAAAAAGCACAATTTTTTGCTAAAATCAATATTTCATAACTTTTTTACTTTCTCCTATTACACTTCACTTCATCTATGAAAAAAAATTAAATCCCGTTATAAAATGGTGATTTTCTCGACAAAATTGTGCTTTTTGATCTACACAGTCGTTAAATAATTGTTAAAATTGATTTTAATAGCTTTTAAATTTTTTGAAAAATGAATTTTTGACAATTTTTAAAGAATTGAAGGCTCCTGTGTGATCGGAACATAAATTAATCGATTTTAAATTTTTCAAATATAATTTTCTACTCGTCCTAGCTCTTGTCTTTTACGCAGTATTGGAACTCAAATATAAAAAATTTTGGTTTTTCGGCCCATCCTATTACAAAACTAAAATTACCTATAAAACAATTCAAAGATTCAAATCAAAACTACGAGTGTACTTGTGCGACGTGTACGTGCTAAGCCAAATCTTTTGTTTGAGAGGGCCTCGCGGTAAAGACAGTATGTTTTTTAGTCCTAAAAATTTAGTTTTTTACCTCGATGTTGAATTAATTAAACTAATTAAAATAGAAATTAATTGTAGTAAGTTTGTTCAACTTTTAATTAATTACATGATTTGAGTTAAAATCGATGGCCCCCTAAAAACTTGGGCCCTGGGGGAAATGACCCTTTCCCCCCTCTCTGCACAGGCCTGAACACCTTTCTCACTAACCGGATCTTTACAATCCGGAGTTAAGAAGAGCGCTATCAACCAGTTACAGCTTTTTGATTCCAATGATAGATGGTATGCTTATCTATTCACCTCTGCTGTTGACTGGCTGTGCTCAGTACTTAGCAATCAGCATGCATTTGATGTCAATTACACACACTTTCAATATTTTTTGAATGCATGCATAAGCTTGTGTCCACAGCGAGACTCAAACCTACGACTTCCTGTTTAGGAGACCATAGCCCAGCCCACTACACCACTGAGTGCCTTTTCAAAAGTTACCAAAACATTATTTCCCAAAATGATCTTGTGGGATTAATATTTTCTTTCAAAAAAATAATCGGTGATGATTTCACAGTTGAGAGGTGAGGAGGGTCAACAATGTGAAATGGGGTATAAAGTTGATGTGGATATCCAAATCAACATTTTGGAGACGGTGGAGGAATTATTTCTGACATAGAGGTTCAGAAACAAATGAAGACCTCACGGGAAGAACGGGTTAACTGAAATTTTATAAATTTTGCAGGAGAACGTTTTAAAGATAATGTTGAAGTGGAACTGAAAAAAATGGGTTTTCAAGTTTCGTTGATTTTATTACTTTCAAAATGTCAATTAGAATCATTTTACATAGGCAAATATTGCTCAAAAGTTTTTTAAAAGCTTCAAAGTCACTCAACACACGATGTGTTTGAACAGCATTCTGAGAAGTTGAACCGTTCTTTCTGTGTAAGTACCTCAATTAACCTGTTCTTTCAGTAAAGTGACACAGTTAACCCGTTCTTTCCGTGTTTTCTTGAAATTAACATATTTTTTCTCTGAAATTAATCAGTTTTTTCCACCTATGAGTTATTTTTTGTTGGAATATGATTTTTTTTTCATGTTCACAACAATAAATCAACTATTTAAAAAACAAAAAATCAGCTCTTTGCACATTTTTTTCTTTGTTTAGAGTAGTTAACCCGTTCTTTCCGTGTTTTTAATTTCTTGAAAATTCTTTTTTGCTTTTATTGACAAAATTTGAAAAGTTCGACATTTTTCATATTAACCACATTAAAGTACATGATTTATTGTACACATCTACACAATGGCAAAAAAAAGTCATTTTTGAAAAAAACCTCAGTTAACCTGTTCTTCCCGTGAGGTCTTCAAATCTAGTCCTAGTCATTTTCAAACAACTAAAGCGGTCTAAAAAAAGTAATACACACCCAAATCACTAATTTTTTTAACAAAATTGAAAATAAATACTTAAAATGATGAAGTTCGATGATTTAATTTTTTAATTTTATTATGTAATTGCTTGTTTTCTTCTTAATACATAAATGATTTTTATTAAAAACATTTTGCTACATAAGAACATAACTTGACCCCTCTTACTCCTCTCCGAGGGTCCAGATGAAAAAATAATATAAATTCTGGATTTAGCACCTTTGAATATGTACATTTTGATACTCATATTAACTTTATACCCCATTTCACCTTTTTGATGTTCTTCATTCTCTTCCCCAGGGGTCCAAGTGGAAAACTAATATCAAATTTGAATCTCGCAATTCTAGCACTTCTGAAAATATATATTTGGACATCTATATCAACTTTATAACCCATTTCACCTTTTTGACTACTCCTTTCTCATCATCACCCTCCCCGACGGTCTAGTGCAAAACTATTTACAAATTTAGATTCAGTGTTAAAAATCACGTATTATCATTACTTGAAAATTTTAATTCCGCCGGCTAGGACGTTTACCCAACTAAATTCTGTACTGTCACCCCCTCCCTCCCCCCCCCATCCATGGAGGGAAGAGTGACTGATCGATTGAGTTGGTGGCATATTTCGGGTATGTGGATGAAACTGCCTTTTTTTTCGCCATAATTGTCTATACTGAGCTCACTGTGCTCCGTGGCAAAAAAAACAAAACAGGAAGCATAGCAAGAATTTGAAAAATTTTACTTTAAAAAGCAAGAATTAAAAAAATTTTACTTTCAAAACAAGAATTTGAAAAATTTTACTTTAACGTTTCCACGTATTACGTTTTTACGTCACATCACGAACGATCACACCAACCCACGTAATACCAGTAAATACATAAAACGAAAAAATGTAGGTAATCGGATGGAATTTTTTCCTCGAGGCGTGTACATAGCTCACTGTACATTGGCTCTCATTTGAAACGAAGAATTAATGGAAGAACGTGTACCCACGATGTTTAATCCTAAATTAAAAATGTTTGAGAAAGTTACACGTACATTAGCAAAAGGCTTTCCACGGTTTAGATAAAATCATCGAAATATGCGTAGGTAGGTGTATGTTAAAATTGGGCTATGGGATCACATCTGGCGAAGCAATTTCTGTACACAGCATTTATTAAATCACATAGACTTTAAATTTAATTAAACATCGAAGTAAACAACCCCATATATAGCTGCATCGCCAGTAAGTATACGAAATAAAAATAACTCCGAAGAGAGAAATAGAGAGGAAACACAGCAACGAAGTATCAACCTACTACATCTTAGGGTTTAGTTGGTAAAAAGTTCTATCGTCGACGAAAATTTAACGCCGGCTAGAGAAATAACGACGAAACGACAAACTTTACAGTTGACCGTGAATTGTAAATATCCATTTGGATGAAAAGTCAATGAACACGACTTGTAAAGCTTTTAAAAACTTTTACCAATGCTTCGGTGGCGTTTTCCTAACAAAAATTCTCCAGGCTGTTAGTTTTTTTGCTCGTTTAATGGAGTAAATGACATCGTCGCTCGGTTCGGTGCAATTGTTCGAAATACTGGATGTATTTTCATAACGTAATTTCCTTCGGAATAGGTTCGATAAAAGGTCGCCGAAGAATAGCCGGATTAACATTTCGGAGCAGATTTTTAGACGGATCGTCGGCGTAAGAGAATTTGCATCCGCAACCTGGTTTCCCAATTTCAATTAATCTTCGCCGCCAACAAAGCTACGCGGTGGATATCTAAATACGAGAGAATATTTGTATACGTGCGTGAGAGACTGAAATAAATGACCAGATGGTCTTAATAATTTCGTCTTGCAATCGTCGGAATCCTGTTGGTCCTTTGAAGTGACTAGTGTATTCATGGTTTTGAAATTGATATCCACGCGGATAACTCGTCTCTTTGGCTGGGTTCTCTACCGAGCCGGGTATCTACTTCGGTATATTGCGTATTATTTTTACATATTCCGAAATTGCTCCCTTACGACACGTCAAGCGAGTATTTATGTTGGAAAAAAATTTCCCGGATCCGAAAGTGTAATAAATTTCGTGGCATTTTTTGCGCATATATTCGCGAACCTGGTGTACCCTTGTGCTCTCGCTTGAGCGACCTGTAAAACCGAAATAATGAGACCTTTTGTAGAATCATCTTTTGGAATAAATTTACCAACCGAGGGTTTCCGTTTCGGTGGTAAAGGATCGACTTTGATGGTGATGCGTAATTGATCGAAAAATACGGAGATGTTTATGACATTATGAACCGTCAGCAGTGGTTTTTTGAATAGCATCGGTGCCACTTTTGAAACGAATGATCAATCAAATATTTTAGAAATCTTCGTAAAGTGAAATTAATTTATTGCTTGACAAGGGGTAACTCTGCTGGGTTCACCGAAGCAGCGACTAAAAAGCGAATTACGTAGAATTAATTTCATTCAATTTTTCTTATTCGTCTGTCTGGAAAGTTGTCGAGAACGAAGCCATATCCGTAGATTTGTGTTTGATGCAGTTTGGCATATGGGACCGGAGAAAAAAGAACGAAATGAAACGATGTATTGTGGAAAAAAGTACCTACCCTTATACGAGGGTTCTTTAAACGTCGATACAATCGAGCCATTATTTAACATAAGAATGAACTCAGCTGCTGATAAATTGCAACGTTGTTTACGAAATTCGCATCGCGATAGTGCTAAACGGGCTGTACTTTTAAATCGAACATAGAGAAAATGGTACCATAAAAGATATTTTTTTTATGATTGGCGGTAATGAAAAAAATATCGAAGTCGAGTTTTTAACGATAGCTTTGTTCTTTTCGCTTACTCCGAATAACTCCGAGTACGCCAGGTTCACACAGTGCAACGAATGTATTAGTCAGCAACCAACCGGATTAGTCCAATATACTGAATGATGTGGACCCGTGTAGATTTTTTTACTCGGAGTTACTCGGAGTAAGCGAAAAGAACAGACCTAATGCATTGAGATTTTTCCCCTTGGAATTTTTTCATTTTTTTTAAAACTGAAGTTAGGGACATGAACTAGAGATTTATTTTTTAAGAAGAGAGTAATGGGGTGGATTTTTTTTTATTATTATTTAGAAGTTGATTCCGGGAAAAAATCTGAAAAGTTGTGTCAAGAATTTCAAGTGATTCGGGGAAAATTTTACTCCCTGACTTGATCCCTGCTTTCCCATAATTGCCTCTGAGTCCAACCAAACACATTCAACAGGGTATGTCCACTTTCTGGAAACCTGGAAAAGTCAGAAAATTTTGATTTTTGAAAAGTCAGATAATTTTGAAATTTCCGCTGGAATTTTGTAAAAATCGAGAAGAAAGATGAATCATCTGTGAAGTGTTTTTCTGCTCATTTTATCATAACTTTTTTGTCTTCGCTTTGCTCGGACCAAATGCTACAATTCCTTAATACGTGTAACTTTTTTAATTTGACGTTTAGGCATATTAAACCAAAAAAAGTGGTACTTGAATGCATGTTTCGTCCATATAAGTAATGAATTTTTCAAAAAAATTCGTTCTTGGTTCCCCCTCCCCCTCCCAACTTCAAGATTCATAAATATCATGTGTAAAAGGTCTGAAAAATTTGAAAAAATTGGTCTGTAAAACCAGGAAAAATCAGGGAAAATCATTTCTGAAATATTGTGGATACTCTCTTCAAAAAACTTCAACAATTTTTAACAACAATGATTTTACTTGGTATCAATTTTTTACCTCAACACGCCTTTGAGACCTATAATATTATTAATTTTTGCCTTATTTTTTAGAGGTATTCACTTAAAATTTTCGATGTTCAGTGCATTTTTAGTTTTAAATTGAAAATGAATTGAATAATATATTTCTATATCTTGATGTGGATATGTATAATTGGAAAAATCACCTTGGCGATTTTCTACCAATAATCCCATCATCGGAAAACTGTTTCGAGGGTAGGAAGTAATGGAGGGACTAAAAGTAGTATCGAATCAACATGATTCCGGTTCCAGATTCATGCCGAAATTTAAATCACGCGGAATGTCCTAATGGCAGTTCTTGGGTTCTTGGGAATTGAGTGATTTCAGGGTGTCCTAACTGTCCTGAAAAGTCAAAAAGGTCAAGCTAGTCATGCAAAGTCAAGCTTTTTGACTAATTTCACTGAAAGGTCAAGTTTTTTTCAAAAAAAAAATCCATTCACGTACTCTCTCATTCGGAATCAGTGAAAATTCACTGATAAATAGTCAGAATTGCAGCACAGAAAAAATCAGAAAAATTCACTGATTTTCGCTGATTTTTCAAAGATTTTCACCGAGTTTTCATCAAATTTTATAAATTTCACTGACCTTTTAGTATATTCAATGATTTTTCAGTGATCTTTCTCACTGATTTGTTTTCAGTAAAAACATTTTCACTGATTTTCTCCTGTGGCGCAATTCTGACTGTTTCTCAGTGATTATCGATCATTTTCACTGATTTATAATTGAAAGAGTAGGTGTTCACTTTCTAAGAAACCTGAAAAATTCAGGGAATTTTGAGATTTTTGCTGAAACTTTGTAAAAATCTAAAAGAGGGATAAATTATCTAGAAAACAAATTCTTTGCTTATTTGATTATACTTTTTTCAAAAATTTCACCCTCGCTTCGTTTGGGCCAAATTGTTACGTCCCTTCGTGCTTTTTTATTCATCATTTTTTGTTGATCGTGATGCACAAAAATTTGAAAAAAATTCCCCTCGCTACGCTCGGGGGTAATTTGCACCTTTTCTTTCTACAAAATTCATTGAAAATTCATTTTTTTTTGAAAATGTACTTTTTAATGAAATGTGGTAAGAAAGGAATGCCACGATGCCCTCCATCACGATGTTGAAAAAAAAAAAAATAAAATGGAAGAGAATTCAAAATTGTTGGAAAAGTGATGAATTTTCAACTTTTGAAGGTCTCTTATCGCAAAAATGTTCGCCCTCGCTTCGTCCAGTTGTGCTATTTTACCCCTCATTGATTTTTCACTTACTGGGACAAGCGGAAACGGTTGCAGGGGCTTTCGTAGAATTTATAAATTTAGGGCACATGTTTTTTAATCATTTTTTTTCGAGGGGAGGGAGGAATGATGAATTCTGCAAAAAAATTTAATTTTCGGCTCTGAAAGATCCGAACTTTCACTCGCATGATTTGGTAGAACCCTGGAATAATTTGTTTCATTTTTCAAAACTTTACCTAAGTATATAATTTTACGTTTTTATTTTTTATTTGAAATTTTTTCAATAATCAATTCAAGTTCTCAAGTTTTTGTGCGAAAGAGAGGGGGGGGGGGGTCGAAAATTTTTAGAACTTATTTCGAGTCGTTTTCGTGTACGGAAAAAGGGCATCTAAAAATCTCTTTAAAAGTAGTGATTTTTGAAGAAAAAAATCGTTAAACACTATGCATTTTGTGATTTTTTTTGAATCTTGTTTTTTTTTTGACTTCGTTTGTAAAAATTTAAGTTTAGAAAACTCATAGTGATTTTCTTGGAATTATATTTGTTTGGAGTTTTTCGTTAAAATTGATTTGAGGGTGGCTCATAAAAAGCCAAACTAAGTTAAGCTTTTTGCTGCACAAATTTTGTAGTAGACATCCTGGATTTGGACATTGGATAAAATCAAAGACTGAAAGTGAAGTTTTACAAAGGAATGTGATAACCAGAAGTAGAATAATAGCCCAGGAGAAATGTACTTTGAAAAAAGAAAAAAATGTTAATCACGATTTTATTGCTGAAAAAGTTTCTATATGATGTCCAGAGTCCGTGATAAATTCGCACCGCCCCCACCCCTATTGCTTTTTGAGGGGGTGGACCCTTTATATGAGGGAGAAAATTGTTTTGCACCGATTCCGCTCAAAATCGCGTGGAGGGTTATGTAGGTGTAGAAGTACTTCCCAAAAAATGTTCAGCTCCCCTCGACCTCAGGGGGCTGAGCCAGTGCTTCCCAAAGTTGGACATTTTTGCCTAAACTGCCAAAAAAAACGAGTTTTTCGAATATAAAATCACCTCAAAATTTCAATTTCGAAAAATTTCATGTTTTCTGTATACATTTTGAGATGACGAATCCGACTAGCCTATCAACTTTTTCATTTGGGGTGTTTAACCCCCCGTACGGCCCATTCGAAAGTATACGGATCGTGATTTTGGAGGTATTTTTTTGCTGAAAAAACACGATCTATGTACTTCGAATGAGCCCTTTCGGAGGGTTAAACACCCCAAATAAAAATGTTGGTAGGCTAGTCGGATTCGTCATCTCAAAACGTATACAAAAAACATGAAATTTTTCAAAATTGAAATTTTGGGGCGATTTTATACTTGAAAAACTCGTTTTTTTGGCATTTTAGTCAAAAATGTTCAACTTTGGGAAGCGCTGGCTCAGCCCCTGAGGTCAGGGGGAGCTGAAATTTTTTGGGTGTACTTCTACACCTACATAACCCTCCACGCGAATTTGAGCGGAATCGGTGCTAAACAATTTTCTCTCCCATAAGGGGTCCACCCCCTCAAAAAGCAACAGGGGTGGGGGCGGTGCGAATTTATCACAGACTCTGGACATCATATAGAAGCTTTTTCAGCAAAAAAATCGCGATTAACATTTTTTTCTTTTTTAACCAATTTTTCGATCCTGGGCTATAAAACTAATATTTCGTAATGGCACAGGTCGATACCAGGTATACAATTATTCAATGTCTGTGTATTTGACACCACTAGTTTCAATCCAATCCACTTTCAAGTTCTATACCGTACAACGAATTAAAATTTGAAAACTCGTGAAAAAAGTTTCCATTCTGTGTATTCGCGAGTACATAAAAAGGTCTCGAAAAGAAAACACTTCTAACGCTTTCATCGCCGGTCCGATGCAACTACACCATAACGTCATCATTCGATGAAATAAAGGCCAGATAAACGAACAACTTAAAAAACTTTCAAGGCGTTTTTGTTATTTGCGCCAAAGTTCGCAGATTTAAAGTGCGCCGTAATAACGGTATAATAAAGTTTTCTATCATGTTAGCTCGTAAAACACACCAGATTCTCGATTTATAACCAAACTAGATCCGATATGCTCGCCTTCGAGTATGCAAAATAAAGAAAAATTGTTACCAGAGAATATCGACTGTAATAAACATTCGAGAGGTTGACGTCGCACATGTGGACGTTTTAGAATAACATACTCGGGCAGACCAATTTGCAAATTCATTAGGAGTATGGAAATTTGAACGTTGTTCGGATGGGAATTTGTTACGTTATTATGTATTCGCAGGTATATAAAATTGATAGCAAAGTTTCTCGACGACGCGATTCATTCGGCGTGATGGGTTTGACATTGTTGCTAACGTGTATGATGAATGAATATCAGACGTTTATAGTTTACGACATTTACTTATGTGTTTGTAAAACTCGACGCATGTGATATTGAACTTGTGTCATCGGGTATGATTAATTTTCTTCGATTTTAATATACTCGTATCGCATTAGCTTCACTTTAGCTTCGAAAAAGGCTACGAAATAAAGATGGAGATGATTCGGTGACGAAATTTATTAAGCGAGTGTTGCATTGTCAAAGTATTTTCAATAATTCCTTAATAACCGAAGAATTTTATTAAAGATGAAAACTGGAAAGTCGAAAAGAATATTGAAAATTAGATGACTCGATTATCTCCAGTTCAAATGAATTTTAAGTTGGCTTTTAGTTTCAAACTTTGAGAGGTCGATTCCTCCCTTCAAGTTTATGAAAAAATACAAACCTAATTCCTGGCACAAAAAATGTTTGGGAGATTCACCTTCGAACGAGTGTGACTTTTTGAAAGTCTCTTACCACGCACAAAATTTCAGCTGTCCAAATTCTAAAGATTAAAAAAATGTGATTTTCAGCAAAGCGTGGTCTTTTCCTTGAATAAAATACTTCTGCAGTAAAAATTATGGAAAAGTAAGTTTATGAACAAGTAGTGTCGAATGATTTTTCCAAAACTTGACGATTTTTCAATAACTGGAAGAATCTTCAAAACTTTGGTATTTTTTCAAAAATCGGACCATGCTTCAAAAATTGAAGATTTTTTCAAAACCTGGACAATTTTCTAAAAAGGGTATGGCCGGATAAGGGATGAATTTGGCCCTTGACCCTTTTGGGCTTCTAATCACCTCAAGTGGTGTATATTGACCAGACATTCTTTTTTACAAAATTTTGGACCCCTACACTCCTCCGTTTCGGTGTTATGGCCATTTTATTGCATTATTTTCAAGAATTTTTAATTTCAACGGAAGTGAAGGAAATTTCCTGTTCTTTGGCACAAAGTTACATCTTGTAGAGGTGTATTTATGAAAATTTTTTCAACAATTTTGGTACACCCATTCACGTTTTTTCGGCTATTTGAAGTTTTCAATCGTAAAAAACACCATATACGCGAAGAGCGATCGCCCTAAAAAAAATTGCTAAAAATTATGTTTTTTATACAGAATTTTGCTGTGTATTTGGTTTTGGCCATTTCTTTGAACTAAAGGTCGAAAATTGTGAAAAACCGTACAGAAATGTTGTAATTTTAGCAGCTTTTTCATATTTTAAGCGGTTTACACAGAAAGAAATGACCAAATGAAAAAACCAATTCCATATTAGTGTTCAGCAGGTCAAAATACCCCGATAAACGCCCTTTTCGCGATAGTTTTGCTTAAAATATCAAAATTCATTTTTTTCACAGATTTTTCATGACAAAAAAGTGAACTTCGAGACTTGAAGTAAAATGATCGTTGAACAGGTGTTTATCGGGTTATTTCGACCTTCTGAACACGAATACTTATGGAATTGGATTTTTCATTTGGCCATTTTGGTTCATTGGATAGATTTATCTTTTACCTTTCGAGTGAAAAAAAATCTCCGAGAAAGGTTGAAATCTCTTCCCACAATTGAATTTTGAAGTTTGTGCTTTTGCATCACAGAAAAAACAAAAATTTGGAAAAAATAAGCTTTAAAGCTTATGTACCACTTTTTCACTTTTATGCATTTATGTCGATTTATCGGGGTAATTAGCCTGGGAGAGATATGTAAAAAAAGGAGATTTATTCCAACTAACTCCTATAAGAAATTTTTTTGCGGGATTCTGTAGTGAAAGGGGTCCTCATCAACATACTAAAAAGTCTACCTCCAAATCACGCTTGCGTTGCGCGTGCGGGCGTAAAATATGTACCGCCGCGGCGTTTTTTGCGATTATCTTACGAAATGTTGGGGTTTTCGACAGAGTAGTTATTACAAAAAATATTCCTCATCAAATTTGCAATCGAAATGGTCATTATGATTTTTTTCATAGAACTCGTTTTTACCTTATAAAACTATGATTTTTGTGAGGTAATATTTCACGCGCCGCCACAATCGATCATTTAGGCTGCTGCAACTGTATCGTATAGTCGGGGAGCCAAATCCACCGAAAATGGACCGAAATTATTGAAAAAGCTTGGACCTCTCCCAACAGTTGGTGTATGAACCCCTATTTCGAAAACTTCCAGTCTGCCGAACCCGCAGCTGCTGCTTTTAAGCACAGCAAAAACTCGAAAATTCACAATTTTTATGTACTTTTGGCTGAAAACATTTATGGTCGATATAGGTGTCAGATTACAGGATATTTTGCTCTGAATCCGAATATGTACATAGGTCTGTCGACTCCTAAGTGCTGCCGAAGGGTTTGCAGACTAGGTTAAAAGGAGAGAAAACTGGAAAAATTCACAGATTTTTGGCAAAATTCAAATAAAAGTCGCATACTTGGCTTGAGAGGAGTTTATAAATGGTTCTAAGCATTATTCAAGAATAGGGACGACTTTTCAACTTCGAAATTTCACAAAATTTTCGTATTTTAGGGGGAAAGACGTGGGAGAGTATCAACAAATTCATGCATATGAACATGTGATATGGGTGCATATTCAAAATATTCGTTTTCTGGGCCGTAGAACTAGATTATGACAAATGAATCAGGGATAGAATCACAAATCTTCATTTAAGAAATCAAAATTTCGCGAATTACATATTTTTATGTCAGGGGTAGACACCAATATACGATTCATCGCAAAGATAGGTACATAAGAAAAAACAACTGTTGAGAACGCTTGCAAAACACGAATAAGCTGATTTTTAGCCAAAATCACACTTCAGAAAATATGCTTCTATCCATGATTCATGAAAACAGCTACCACTCCCTCACCTCCAACAAAAAAATATTGTCATAATCTACGTAGTTCTACAGTCCAGAAAACGAATATTTTAAATATGCACCCATATCACATATTCATATGCATGAATTTGTTGATACTCCCCCACGTCTTTTCCCCTAAAATACGAAAATTTTGTGAAATTTCGAAGTTGAAAAGTCGTCCCTATTCTTGAATAATGCTTAGAATCATTTATAAACTCCTCTCAAGCCAAGTATGCGACTTTTATTTGAATTTTGCCAAAAATCTGTGAATTTTTCCAGTTTTCTCTCCTTTTAACCTAGTCTGCAAACCCTTCGGCAGCACTTAGGAGTCGACAGACCTATGTACATATTCGGATTCAGACCAAAATATCCTGTAATCTGACACCTATATCGACCATAAATGTTTTCAGCCAAAAGTACATAAAAATTGTGAACTTTCGAGTTTTTGCTGTGCTTAAAAGCAGCAGCTGCGAGTTCGGCAGACTGGAAGTTTTCGAAATAGGGGTTCATACACCAACTGTTGGGAGAGGTCCAAGCTTTTTCAATAATTTCGGTCCATTTTCGGTGGATTTGGCTCCCCGACTATACGATACAGTTGCAGCAGCCTAAATGATCGATTGTGGCGGCGCGTGAAATATTACCTCACAAAAATCATAGTTTTATAAGGTAAAAACGAGTTCTATGAAAAAAATCATAATGACCATTTCGATTGCAAATTTGATGAGGAATATTTTTTCTAATAACTACTCTGTCGAAAACCCCAACATTTCGTGAGATAATCGCAAAAAACGCCGCGGCGGTACATATTTCACGCCCGCACGCGCAACGCAAGCGTGATTTGGAGGTAGACTTTTTAGTATGTTGATGAGGACCCCTTTCACTACAGAATCCCGCAAAAAAAATTTTTATAGGAGTTAGTTGGAATAAAAAACATATCCCTCCCAGGCTATAATGGCATCTTTTTTTCTTCTTTTTTGGGTCACTCTACACCACCACAACCACATTTCCTTTTCCAACATTTTTTTTTGTTCGAAAGGTAAAAAAAATACTATCCAATGAGCCAACAAAGTCAAAATCGATTTTATGAATAGGAGTTTTTGAACAAGAAAACGATATCTCACAAAAAAAACACGATTTTTTTCGACCCAATTCGATGTTTTGCCTCTCCTGCAAAAAATGCTTTTCCGACATAAGGTATGTTATAGCAAAACACGTCACATATAAGGCTTAAAAATTTAAAAATCTGCTAAAATTACATTTCTGTACGGTTTTTCGCAATTTCCGACCTTTAGTTCAAAGAAATGGCCAAAACCAAATATGTACACAGCAAAATTCTGTATAAAAAACGTAATTTTTAGAAAATTTTTTTAAGGCGATCGCTCTTCGCGTATATGGTGTTTTTTACGATTGAAAACTTCAAATAGCCGAAAAAACGTGAATGGGTGTACCAAAATTGTTGAAAAAATTTTCATAAATACACCTCTACAAGATGTAACTTTGTGCCAAAGAACAGGAAATTTCCTTCACTTCCGTTTAAATTAAAAATTCTTGAAAATAATCCAATAAAATCGTCATAATTTCAAGAGGAATGGAAGTAGGGTCCAAAATTTTGTGAAAATCATTTTCTGGGCAATATACACCACTTGAGGTGTTTAGAAGCACAAAAGGCTCAAAAGCTAAAGTCAGCCCTTATCCGGTCATGCCCTTTGAACGAGTTTCCAAAACTGGTAAAATTTTCTTCAAATCCTGAACAATTTTCTTAAAATCCTGAACAATTTTCTTAAAATTTAACAATCTTTTGAAAATCGAAAAATTCTTCAAAAATTGAACAACTTTTCAATACGTAATTGGTTAAATTTTTTGCGAAAATTGGTCTATTTTACACATTGGACAATTTTCCAAAACTCGCAGGAAATATTTCGTCATAAAAAGAAACAACTCGAGGGTGACAGGTTGGAATGAAAAAATATGACAATTTCACCAGTAACTATAAATAAGGACAATACTGATAAGTATATTACGAAAGAATTAGCTACGTATATCTATATAGCTTTCGAGTTTAACTAGCTTGTACAAATATGATATGACACGAGACAAGCAGAACGTGGAGAAAAGTTTCATGTCAACAGCTCACGCTTTTGTAACAAAATAGTAAAGATTTGATGATTAATGGATTTTCTTCGTGTCGTACATAGGGATTTGCTAGGCTGCGGAGTTTTCTTACGGCAGCGGTAATATGTCTTCGTTGATAGTATCGAGTTTAAAGCCTGCGAGGCCGAAACTACAACGTATATTCATGTGTGATAACTAAATATGCATTCATGCGTATGTTAAAGGTGTACATTCAGCAAAGGAATGATCAAAATTGTCCCAAATATTTGTTTTCAGTCGCTCACATATTGTGTGTCTGAAAAAAATGGGGTGAAAACGTGAAAAACAAAATTTTCCGGAATAAGCTTTTAAAAGAAGAAATTTCAAATTTGAAAAAAGTTGAGCTTTTCAAGGCTAAAAAATACCTTTCATTACTTTTTTCAAATTTTACCATTTTTCTTTGACTGTGTACTTACAAATTATTAGTGAACTTGCAGATTCAGAGAACATTGAAACTCCATTTTTGGGTAGTTTTTAATTATGTTGTACTCGCTAAAGTTAAAGATCGAATTTTTTTCTTCGTTACAAAAAATTAAATAAAATATGCTAAGATTTGTGTGAAATTTTGAACCAAGAGTAAGACAGAATTTAAAAAAAAAAAAACATTTCAACTTTGTCGTAACTTTTTCAAAAAGTAATTTTGTCTAGAAATCATTTATTTTCTGGGATTTCCTTTTGGGGGGGGGCGATAGTTTGATTGAAATTGTAGTCGACTTTTTTCGCAAAAATTTCCGCCCTTGCTTCGCTCGAGCTCAACACAATGTACCTGTCATCGATTTTTCAATCACAGGGGGGCTACTCCATATCAATTGGAACCAAAAATGAAGTCAGGTCTTCCGATTTCGCTCAATTTTTTTTACGAATTTCCCTTGATGGGCATAATTTCCCTTCTAACCCTCAATGGGGCTGGGGAGTGGACCACACAATTTTTTTGCAAATGCGATTTTTTTCCGAATTACTCAACTTTGAAAGCTCATATCTCGAGATAGGTTGTACTGGGGGAAAAGCTGTTTGCGGAGTCTGAAAGATGATTGATAGGAGATTCAAAAACGGTAATCACATCTTGAAAATCTCAAAGTTGAACTTTGGTGGTGAAAGCTCAACTTTCATGATAAGTACAAAATATGAAAGCTACCATTCAAAAATCTGAAAAATTGCAGTAAATGGCCCTTTTTACCTTTTTTTTAACCAATAAATTTTCAAGATGGAATCTCTAGACCCCTGGGAGCAGAAGGGTCAGAATTTTGACCAAAATTCAAAAAAATTGAAAAAGTGAAGTAATACATCGATTTCTACTAACTCGAAGACGCTGATTTCGAATATGTACTCTGTTTTTTCATTCGACCCCCTGAATCCCCCTATTAGCCTCCTTGATAGGGCCAAAATTCAAAAAAATGAAAAATAAGTGTGACCTGTTGTTTGTTAGGTTTTTGAGGACGCTGAGTTCGAAAATTTGCCCATTTTTTGGATTTGACCCTTTAGTCCCCCTCTAGCCCTCCTCCCCAAATTTTGGGAAAAACGTATGTTGAGAAACGAAAATATTATGTGACAAATCGATTGTAACTAATTTGAAGACGTAGAATTCGAATATCGACAGTATGGCGTAGCCAGAAATTTCTCATGGAGGGGGTCCGAAATTTCATAATTTTTTTAGGAATTCTGAGTTCACCCCCCCCCCCCCTACCAAATTTCCTTTCACTACAAAAACACTAAATTAAAACTTTATACAGTTCTCATGCTATTTGCATAGCACGTTTAAGGAATAAAAGTGATGAAAATGTAATTTTTTCAACCAACAACTTACATAGATACTAATTATTTTGGCCTTAAAAACCAATAAAAGTACCTAACAAATCGAAGAATTGACGTCAGAAGCTTTTTTTGAGAGAGTGCAAATAGGGTATGGAGACTTGGAATATCAGAAGGGAACCATTTTCTGAATAGTTGATTCAAACAGTTAATATAATTCTGATTGTTTTCATGCCCGAGCGAAGCTTTCAGAAAATTTGATTTTTAATGCTCCAAAAAGGCACATTTTCACGTAAGTTCCTGACGCGGGGGGGGGGGCGAGACACCCCCTAGCTACGCCCCTGAATATCGACTTCCTTTTTAAATTGATCCCTTCCTCGTGCTCTAACCGACCTCCTCCCCCAGTCACGAGTGATCAACAAGGAATAGAATATTTCAAAAAATTCCAGGGAGGGGACAAGTCGAAAAGATTACAAGAGCTTACATGGAATTCATAAATTTAAAGCACGTGTTTTTTGTGATGGGGAGTGAGGAGCAATGAATTGTGAAGAAATTTTTTAATTTTCCACTCGGAAACTTTTCAGGGTCAACAATTTTCAGAATTGAATTTGAGTAGTTCCCTGGCCGGAAAAGGGGATCTGAAAATCTCGTAAAAAATAATTATTTTTGAACAAAAATCGTTAGAAATCATACATTTGAAATCATTCTTCTGCCTAATTCTGGGTTTGTAAGTATACCTATCACACGAAAAAATTACCCTTTTCCTCCATGCCTCATAAATATCATGTAAAAGGCATGGAATACTTCGAAAAAATTGGTCTAGAAAATCTGGAAAAGTCGAGGGTCATGATTTCTGAAATATTGTAATACCCTGATAAAAATTTTCAAGATCACGTTCAACTGTCTTACAAGTCCTGCCACTATTGGGTTTGTTCAAACTTTGAAATTTTAAATTTATTTCCCTCCTTTTTTTTTTAGAAATTTGGAATTACTTCGTTTAAAAATTTTCCAGATTATTTTTTTTCACGTGTTGAAAGAAGTTTTTAAAAAGAAATTTCAACTCCCCCCCCTCCTCCCGGCAAAGTTTAAAAAATGTCCTGCTAAATGTTCTGCCAGAGTCCTACGTTTTATTATGAATTTTTTGAGGCACTTCCTTTGGAGGTATGGGGATTCTCTAATTAATTCTCTGATAATTAGCTCAATGACCTCTAATTACTATTTTTTTACAACCACGATTTTTGAAAATCTAAAACCAGTAATATTTTTCATTGAAAGAAACATCTGGTTTACTTACTCGGTTCTTCAAATTCACCTATTCGTTATTGAAACACGAGTTGACAAAATCATTCACTCGGAAGACTCGACGTCAATTCAGGCATACACATATGTAAATCCGGCAATACAACCTTGGAAAATTTCAGACCAAGGCGCCGGATCGTCTCGTGTAACTGATAGCGTTTAATTAGCAGGATTTATCCGCCTTAATTCCCAGCGATGCCAGGTGCTCCAAGCACACGATAACATCTCAACGCTGAAAAGTATTAACCTTAATGCTATTTACCGGTATCTTAGCAGGACTTATATAATTGGCGAGTAGGCGTCGTAAAAGTCGGATTAAATAAATAAATAAACTTTTTAGCGACGGGTTAACTCGGTTCGCCCCTTTAACCCAGCTTTTTTGGATGAAGGTTCCAAGGCGTACTCATTGTTCCGGCGTGTATGGGTTTCGGGTTTGTTTTGTATGTACTTTGTATGGTGTGTACGCTATTAATAAAATTTTCGTTTGTGTTTGGAGAATCGAGAACCACGTACCTATTTATCGTTTAAATTACGATCGCAACACGTTGCGGGTATATAGCTTTAAAAAGTTGCCGCTTAGCGTTTTCCTATTCCTATACACAATATAAAGTTGTAAACTTAGCAGTAAAAATTTCGATTAGTTGATAATACGTATACGATGATAATTTAAAATAACCAACACCCGTCGCGGCGCGTCTTTCGGGTGCACCGTGTTCCGCTAAATAACAATTTTCGCTAACACGTTATCAACATAAATTTTAAATACGAGCCTGCGAAAAATTCTCGCTATTGTTACTATAAGTAAGTAATTTTCACACAGCCTAGCTCGTCGCTGTTTTTCTTGAACATGGAAGGAAAAAAAATGGCGAATTTGCATACGCAAACGTCGGCTAGATTTTCATTCTGCGTCAGCGATTCAAAATCACCAGAGATATATTTCTCGAACGTGGCGGTGTAAAGCCTTTGCGAGAATTATTACGCGTATTTCCAAGTGTTTTTTCTTGTAGGTACTCGTATGTGAACGTAGAAAAGAGGAAATAAGGGGAGGAGGCGAAAGGTCAAAGCTCGAATACTCAAAGGGGTTGACCGTGAAATTTATCTGCGACTGGAGTATGCTTGTCGTGTTGATGGAAATAGAAATAAAGATAAGGAGACGTACAATGACTCGTGTGCTCGATTCGAGAGATTTAAACGTGTTATTTAAGATGGTATAGTAAGGCGACGAGATTTTCAATGAATGAAATTCTACCAGGGTTATTTATTTTATTACAGACCGTATCGGTAGCTGTTTCGGTGCTGACGTTGACATTCATCTCGGTCGATCGCTGGTACGCTATTTGTTTCCCGCTCAAGTTCAAGTCGACTACGACCAGAGCCAAGATATCGATAATCATTATATGGATTACGTCTCTGACCATAGGTGAGTAGAATTTTTCAACTGTGTAGTTTATTTAGGTAGCGGAAAAATGGGCGATCCTGTGATTCGTCGTTTTTCGTTACCTATTTTTTTTTTTTTTTGGTTAGGTGATATGGGATATGGGTTTGTTACTCGTATGATGGAAATTGTATTCTCAATTTTTCAAATTTTCAAAAAAAAATCGAGGTTTGAAATTAAAAAAAATGGTGATTTACATTTTTGAAAAAATGTCGTAATGTTGCTTGAAATAAGTGAAAATTTGTGAGCCTGGATATAGAAACCACTCTTTGTGATGATTGTTTTGGTTTGAAACTGTTATTAAATATTCATCTCACAAGGGAGCTACCAGAGGTCGGACTCGTGGAATGAAAAAATTTTTTCGCAGGCTTGTACAGGGTGTCTACCGGTCGCGAAAGTCGCGAAAAAGTCGCAAAATTGACCCAAAATTCATCAAAAGTCGCGAATTTTTCCGAAATTAATTCCATTTTTTTCGCCTTTTACAAAACAGAAAAATTAAAGAAATTTCACCTTTTTGAACATTTTTTCCAAAAATTTTCGCCCTCGCTTCGCTCGGGCTCATAAGTTTTAAAACCTTAAATTATATACCTCTTCGTCCTCTTCCCTTCTATTTCAGACAATTGAATATTTTGAAGCGGAAAAATATGTTCTTGTGGAAGACTAAGGAATTTCAAAGGTAATATTGTGTCCATTGTCAGGAAAATTTAAAATAATTGGAGAATTTTGGAATTTTCTAAGGGATGTTTTAAAGGAGAAAACCAGTTGGAAATATGTCTTTTTTTGCTGTTTTTTAAATAAATTCTTCGAAAAAATTTCGCCCTCGCTTCGCTCGGGCCAATTTTGCTAATATTTCAAACTTTCCATGAATTTATTTCTCAATAATCACTTAACAATTTTATCCGTTCTAACATGATTTTTCGTAAAATTTTCACCCTCGCTTCATTCGGGCAGTAACTACTTCTCTTCTTTACCATAAAATAACTCACTTTTGGAAAATTTTTGTGAAAAATTGTCTTTTTTAAAAATTAAAGACGTATTTTTTTCTTCCGTGTATAAATTTTTTTTTAATAATAAATTTGATCTCGTTGATTTTTTTTTTTGGGGGGGGGGGGGGTCAAATTGTGAGGTAGATACTAGATACCTTAATAAAAGGTCGCGAAAAAGTCGCGAAATCTGATTTTTAAAAATTGGTAGACACCCTGTTGTAGAGCATCACCAAAAACTTCCATAGCCAAAATTTCAGCCCCTAAAGTTGATATGGGGGGGGGGGAGCTATGGGAGTTTGAATTTTGAGAAATCGCCTAATACACCAAAAAAATTACAAAAATCTAAATAACTCGCGTTCTTATGGCGTTTAGATGGATTTTATACCACGAACTGCCCTCGGTATAGGCCATCTGAAGATGGGATAGTCGCCTAGGTTCGCGTATAACATCAGGGGTGGCGGGGGGGGGGGGGGATTTTCACTCATACATTGGTCGTTATAACAATTTTTCTACACCGCCCATGAAAGGTATGAGTGAAAATCCCCCTCCCTTGATGTTACACGCGAACCTAGGTAGCTATCCCATCTTCAGATGACCTTCCTAGTATAAAATCCATCTCCTAAACGCCAAAAGAACGCGAGTTACACATTTAGATTTTTGTAATTTTTCGATGTATTAGGCGATTTTTCGAAATTCAAACCCCCATAGCTCCCCCCCCCCCTATATCAACTTTAGGGGCTGAAATTTTGGGTGTGAAAGTTTTTGGTGATGCTCTACAAGCCTGTGAAACATTTTTTTCATTCCGCGTGTCCGAACTCAAGTAGCTCCCTTGTCAATCTCAAAAAGTCGAAAGAACGCGAGATGATTTCTGCGATGAAAATTCCTCCCAAATTTATCGCAGCCTCAAGATTTTCAGAACAAATAAAAAAGGTAATTTTTTTGAAAAAATTTTCCCTTTGGTTCACTCGGGCAATAAATACTTATTTCCTGTTTTTTTACTAAAAAATCTCATCTAAAGTTTTCTTTTTGAAAATTTTGGTACCTGCCCAGGTGTTTTGGGGTAGAAGATTTTCAAAAATTTGAACGCTTCGTCGACGATTTTCAATTTCTATACTTAATAGAATGTTGATTTTAGAAAATTCTTTTGAAAAAACATATCATGTGACTCGTGCAGGGAAAAGGTACGTACAGTCGGAATTTTCAAAAATGAGGTTTTTCAGCTAAAATAATAAAGGAGACCATAAGGACATATTGAGATCTTAATGAGCATCTAAGATAGATTTTTCGCCGAGATAGGGGCTTTTCAAGTAAAATTCTGAGAAAAACGCGTTCAAAGTTTTTACTTCTGTTTTTATGTATCGAATCATCAGAAAAGCTACCAAAACTACTTTTTTAAACTGAAATCTTAGTAGGAGTTCATTTCTGACGTCGAAAATTACCTTAGAAGAGAAAAATGAAAAATCCACCGTTACGATGCCTTTAATTTTGAAAAAAAATCTTTGCAAAAAGAAATCCTGTTTTTCATGTATACTTATCAATAATTATCAAAAAAGCTGCCTAAACTACTTCATTGTGTTAGTCACTTTTTTCGACTTCAGTCACTTTTGGTTACTTTTCACGTCTAAAAGGTCACTTTGGTTACTTTTTTCCCCTCAAAAGTTATTTTTTCTTCGCACTTCCAGGCAAAAATTCAAATTTTCAAGTAGAAATTGCTATTTTTCAAAATTCTACAATAAAAATGAACGCGTTTTTTGCTTTAAAGCAAAAATCTTAGAACATGGATATGTCAATAAGATATACCATACTCACAAATTTAATATAATTCTTTAGGATGTTCATCAACTTATATTCAACATGGGATGTACTCCTTTCAATACCCTTAAGGTATGGCAGCTTCATTTAGTTACTGTGTTACCGCTATTACACAGGTCTGAAGACACTTTTGATTACCATCAAGGAGAGGGATGCACCATACACTCTGCTTCTAGTGCTGTGCCTCTACCAAACTAGCGCATATCTTTCCAACTACTATCTCTCAGACAATCATTTTCCGGAAATCTTTCCCAACTTTCTGTCTGACATTCTGTCTAACTTTCCACCTAACATTCCATCTAATGCTCCATCTAACTTCTTCGAGTCTAACATAATGTCATTATGTCTTAATTTAAAAATGTTACTGCCTAACGCTCCATCTATTATTCCATCTAACTTTCCATCTAACATTCCGTCTAACTTCTTCCAGTCTAACATAATGTCATTAAGTCATAATCTAAAAACGTAACTGTCTAAAACTTCATATAACACTCCGTCTAACTTTCTATCTAACTTTCCGTCTAATAATCCGTGTAATGTGCGACCAAATTTCCGATCAACCGAACGAATTTCTGTCTAATAATCCGTGTAATGTGCGACCGAATTTCCGATCAACCGAACGAATTTCCGAACGAATTTCCGATTTCCGAACGAATTTCCGAACGAATTTCCGATCAAATTTCCGACTATCTTCCTGATTTTTTGACCTACTTTCAGATTGAATTTTTGATCAACTTTTTGACCAACTTTTTGACTGACTTTTTGATGAGAACCATGAACAGATATAACATCCATCTACCCAGTTAAATATATTCCTCTTCCTCTTATCTATATATCTTTCAGGACATATAATATTTGTTGTCTCATATTACATCCATCCACCTAGTTGAAGATCTTCTGCTTCCTCTTATACAACTTTCTAACATAATATTGCTATGTCTCAATCTACCATATTATTTTCAAGTTTTTTCAAGTCTAACATTACGTCGTTATGTTCTGATCTACCACAACTGTTACATAACCATAACAAACATAATGTCTAACATAATATTATTATGTCTGGATCTACAATTCAATTTCATTTCCAAGTTTTTCGAAGTCCAACATAATGTCATTATGTCTTGATCTACCATAACCATTACAGTTACATTCACCGTTACATAGGTAAACATAACAAACATAATGTCTAACATAATATTATTATGTCTGGATCTAGAATTCAATTTAATTTCCAAGTTTTTTAAAGTCCAACATAATGTCGTTATGTCTTGATCTACCGTAACCGTTACGTAACCGTAACGCTTTTCAAAATTTTACCCCCCAGGCCTAAAGACATATCCATGTCAAAAAAATTAAAAAATTGATTTTTGCTAGTTTGTTTGTTGTTTTGACGAAGGAATTTCATAAATGAAATTATTCACGTCTTTTCAGTTGATTTATCTTTGACATGTTTGCATAAAACTACAAAAAAAGTTGCCCCCTCCCCTCCAGAAAACTCAAAAAAAATTTGTCTCCCGAAAAAAATGAATTTTTGGTTACTTTTGGTAGCTCTTAAATCACTTTGGTTTTTGGTCAAAAAGAGTTGCTGAAAGTTATTTTTTTTTCAGAAATTTTGCTAAGATGCCCGCTTTAACGCAAAATTTAGTTTTCCGACTTTAGGTACCCTGTCCCTGCACGGGCCACATATTTTAAATTCTTTATCGCTCAAACCATTGAGAAACTCAAAAAAAAATAACATGAATAATTTCGGCTCCTCTTTAAAATTTTTCTCATTTCAAAAGAAAGTTATTCTTTCTAAAATGTAAATTTTTTGTCAGGCAAAGGACAGAATTTGAAATACCCCTGTCGTGTTTCATGAATAGGTATTATAATCTGTAAGAAGTCTAGAAAACTTGGAAAAATTAGTCTGGAAAAGCTGGAAAAGTCAGGAAAAATCATGTCTGAAATATTGTAGACACACTGTATGCCGCGCCGTTTCAGTTGAAAAATTTTAGTCACTCAGAAAATTAAATTTTCAGTGAAAACCCTATCGAACTACATAATATCAACCATTTATCTTTTGAAAAATGTATTTGGTATTTGTTTCTGAATTCTGAAAAATAACAAATTTTTAAAACCAATCTGACGTATGTTTGTTTATGGAAAATGGGTGTTGGGGATATCGTCTCCCATTTAGATCTGAAATGTTGAAAAAACGACTAAATCTAAGCTTTTGAACATATCTTCTGCAAAATTTTTCGTCCTCAATTTGTGGATTTATTCTGATAGTGTGAAACCTTAGATAAATTTTCAAATAAAATTGTGCGAAACCCTTCTTTTCCTCTCAATACCGTACGGTTGAATTTTTTTATATCTTGAAGCAAAAAAATATGTATATGTGAGCCTGGCTACAGGGGAACCTCAAATCGAAATCAATTTTTGACACTTTAGGGTGGTTTCTATAATTATCCAGACTCACATATGTTACTACTTCTCTCATTTTGTCAAAAGCTCCATCTCGGTTAAATAAGAAGTTTACTGTATTTTCTGTGTAAATACTTCAGGCAAAGCTGTCTATAAATTAGAAAAAAATTGGGTTGAAAATCCAAAGAAGGCAAGAAAAATCATTTTTACAAACTTGGGCATTGTTATATTCATCAAAGGTGGTATAGAGTAGATACCAAAAAAAAATTGAGTAGGTACTAAATACCTGATTCAAAAGTACCTACTGAAGAAGTAGCGAAGTATTTTCTCATTTATAAATCAGTGAAAATTATCGAAAATCACTGAAAAACAGTCAGAATTGCAGCACAGGAGAAAATCAATGAAAAAATTTTCAATGAAAACAAATTAGTGAGAAAAATCACTGGAAAATCAGTGAAAATTTTCCTGAAAATTCAGTAAAACTTATAAAATTAGCAGAAAAATCAGTGAAAATCTTTGAAAAATCTGTGAAAGTCGTTGAAAAATTAGCGAAAAATTCGCTAAAAATCAGTGAATTTTGCTGATTTTTTCCTGTGCTGCAAATCAGTGACTTTTCACTGATTCAGAATGAGAGAGTAAGTACGGATTTTCAAGGGAGGAAGTTGGAAAACTACGAAATTTTTAGAAAAATTCAACCAACAAAAATAATTCGATCGATGAGATTACCTATTTAGATGTGCTTCTTGTATACTTATTTTTATGGAGTAGATGAATTTACTTTTTTAAAAAAAAAAAAACGGAAAAAAATAGCTCAGCGTATTTTTATTTAAAATGGTAACGGAGGTTTGAAAAATAGTTGAGTTTTCGTTCTCGTTTCGCTTGGGCCAAAATTTTCATTTTTTTGATAAATTAATTGAAAATTATGTTTCACAATTTAATTATCACCACTTTTTTTTAATTCGGCAGCTTTTGACAAAAATTAATTTAACTTCACTTGAAAAAAAAATTCTTTCTCTGTACTCGAGAATAATTACGTTTCTCATTTCGCAAAATTGATTGCAACCCTTGTTTTTTTGGCGAAAAAGCTTGTAGTTGTAGTTAATTATGATTTCAAGAGAGTAAAAAAAATTATCGATTTTCCAAAAAATGATTCACTTTTTTACTACCTATATAAAAGAATATTGTGGGAAATATTATTAGGAGAGGAGGGCAACTCTTTGATTGCTGGGAGTGGGATGGGGGCCCACTTCACTTCTGGTGTGGAATTGAAATGTGCAGTGATTCTCTCCCCCCCCCTGTAAAATTTTTCCAGTTTGATGTTTCTATTTATCAGAAAATGATTAATTCCATAGATGTACAAAAAATGTACATAGAAAATACAAAATGAGTACAAATTTTTAGCTTTTCATTTCTTTGAATTGATGTAAGTAATTTTTAAATTCAATTTTTGCTGGGGTGATTTTTCTGGAAGGGAGGGGTGAAAATATTTTGCCGAAGATCTTGCAAAAATTCTGAAAAAATTCCGGAGGCGGAATTTCAATTTGGAAATTTTTTTAAAACACCTGGTTCTATTTAAAATTTTAAAATTAACAAAAGATTGAAACAAATTAATTTTTCAGACTTTTTGTTGATCGTCTGTGCCAAAATTAATTAATATTTTAATGGCTTCAGTGCTGAATTTTAAAAATATAAGTATAGAAATCACAGAAACACTTCTGAAAAAAACTTGAAAAATTAAATAATTTTAGGAGACCATGAAATTTTTACGAGATTTTTTTTACACTACCTAACTTTGCTCAAGTTTTATCACTTAATTTGTTTACGTGGCAAAAAAATTGTAAATTTTGAAACAGATACTGAAAAATTCAAACCTGTAATTTTGTACTTTTGAATTTTGATAGCTCCTCCTTTCTCCTCAAATGAACAAACATTTTCTGATTTAAATTTTTGAAATATTTACACCTATTTTCAAAATAGCAGCAGTGAAATTTTCTATTTTCGAAATTGATGTGTTCTGGCTGTGCCCATGTTGTATTTTGTGTCAATTTTTACAATATCTCTTGAGTTGGGTGAAAATCTTGGAACCCTCTGGTTTACTTCGATGATTTCGTCGAAGATAGGTGGATGGGTCTCCGACTCAATACCTCGAAGTCTGAGTTCACTCAACGCATGTCCGTGTACCTGACACTTTGCTTGGACTTTTCTCGTAGAAATAAGAACACCAATTCGCGATCAAATACGTGTAATTAAACTTTCAATTACACACACGAATAGAACAAATACAAGAAGCTCAAAGAGCACACGAAAAAAGCACAAAGTGCAAACGAATAAACTCGTACACGTGAGTAATAACAGCGATACGATAAGCTTTCGCTCGCGATTTACGTATAGGCTAGTAAAAGTTCCGAAGAATACTAGACCGAGCTTACGAAGCTCGAGTGCCTCGTACTCCGTAAGCACCGGTTGCAAGACAGGAAGGGATGAACTTTGGTAGGTCTGTCATTGGTTAAAGTCGATGGAGATAGGAGAAAGTTGAATCGTATTCGTCAGAAATGACGGCATACGAGACGAAGCTTTCCCCTCGGTCGAAAGTTCGAAAGTTGTAAACAACTCGCCGACAAAGCAAGTTGTTTACGATAACAAATTTAGATAGGCAACTCAACGTAGCCGAAGCTCCGTTGGGCCTATTGTACCGTGCGTCGCCAACGCGATAACCGGTACCATAATTTGAAAATATCCATCGACTAATACAATGGACACAGAAATAATTCTCGTATACGTATACGAATAGGTACCTATTTGCCGTTGCCGACAAAAGGGTACGTATTCGTCTACGCAAATACGATGTCCAATGGCGCAATTTAGGTAGGTATTAAAGCTACCGCTTCACTCTCAAAACTGTACATAGGTATTTGATGTAGGATTGTAGGCACCCGATTTGATTGATGTTTTTTCAAAATATATTATGTCGTTTAAAACAATTTTTACGAATGCTTGAATTTTTTATGTCGTCTGGCTTTCTTTTAATTTGAAGTAAATTTTTCAACATTCTGCCAATTTCCAACTAAATTGGATCGACCAATTTTACATCAATTTCTCGCAATTTTTTCGAGAATTTTATCATTTTTTTACATTTTGATGATATTTTATTTCTACAAGAGAGATTTTCTCGAACCGTACAAAACACGTAGCCCATTTCTTTTGGCAGACAATTGAAATAGCCTTGTAGGTTGTTCTCCACGTTTCAGCCGTATCCCTCGAGCATTCCTTATTCTTTTCTTTTTGAGAAATTTCACCGTTTAAAATTAGAAGACTACGGCAAAAAATAAATAAAAAAGAACGGTATAACGACGAAATAAAACACTCGCGTATTTTTTCGCACTTTCGGCGTAAACTTTTGAAATAAATTTCCACATTTCCGATGAGAAAGCGACATGAAAAAGTGTATATTTCATGCTGTATTTGCAAAACTGTCAAATTTTGCAAAGAAGGTTCCAGTTGTGTCGTATCTTTTATAAAAAAAATATACAGTATGACACAAAAGTCTTGGTAAGCTGAAACATTTCTTAATATCTCAGAAGTGGAAAGGGATATCAAGACGGTTCAAACGGCAATGTGTTCCTGGCATCGAGGACATTGAAGATTGATAATCAAACTTTCAACCCGACCTATAGGATGCTCACAAATTGAGAAACCGGTTTGGGTCAAAAAATGGGGGTCTGGGTTTTTTATTGAAATAAAGTCTACGCACTGGCGCGATTAAAATGTGATATGTTTTTTTGAAACCGGTTCAGCGGTTTTGAACCAGTTGTCAATAGTATCCAAAAAAGTGGAGATATGAAAAAAAGTTTGAAACAAAAATTGTAGAGAAGTAAAAAATTAACATTTTTCGTTTCATAACTTTTTTCCACCTTGAAATAGAAAGAAGTTGTCGTAGAAAAGGTTTGAGTATAATTTTTTGTTTTCCAAGTCAGAACTCTTCTCCATCGCCAGATGGGAAAAAAATTATGGGACGTAAAACATTCAGTTTCCAATTCTTTACAACTTTTATTTCACATTTTTTTTGATATCTCCAATTTTTTGAAACTGGTAGTTTCTTTGGATAATTTTTTTTCCGAAAAAAGTTTGAAACAAGAGTTGTAGCGAATTAAAGACTGAACATTTTACGTTCTGTAATTTTTTCTTCATTTAGCAATGAGGAAGAGTTATGGCATAAAAAGAAAAAATTGTACTCCAGTCCTTTATACCATAACTTTCTTTCCATTGCAAGATGAGGAAAAAATTACAGAAAGTAAAATGTTCAGTCTTTAATTCGCTACAACTCTTGTTTCAAACTTTTTTCGATATCTCCACTTTTCGATAACCGGTTATCGACTTGGAAAAAAATCATCCAAAGAAACTACCGGTTTCAAAAAATTGGAGATATCAAAAAAAATGTGAAATAAAAGTTGTAAAGAATTGGAAACTGAATGTTTTACGTTCCATAATTTTTTTTCCATCTGGCGATGGAGAAGAGTTATGACTTGGAAAACAAAAAATTATACTCAAACCTTTTCTACGACAACTTCTTTCTATTTCAAGGTGGAAAAAAAGTTATGAAACAAAAAATGTTCATTTTTTACTTCTCTACAACTTTTGTTTCAAACTTTTTTTCATATCTCCATTTTTTTGGATACTATTGATAACTGGTTCAAAACCGCTGAACCGGTTTCAAAAAAACATATCACATTTTAATCGCGCCAGTGCGTAGACATTATTTCAATAAAAAACCCAGACCCCCATTTTTTGACCCAAACCGGTTTCTCAATTTGTGAGCATCCTATAGGTCGGGTTGAAAGTTTGATTATCAATCTTCAATGTCCTCGATGCCAGGAACACATTGCCGTTTGAACCGTCTTGATATCCCTTTCCACTTCTGAGATATTAAGAAATGTTTCAGCTTACCAAGACTTTTGTGTCATACTGTATAATGAAGAATGAAGAGGAAATGGGAAATGTGAATTTATGACTGTTGTTTAATTTTCGCCTTATACGACTGGTCTTTTAATTAGGTATGTATTCCACGTAGTGGGGAAAATAATGGACACAGGTACATAAATATCAACCTTGGGATACGTTTGAAAAAATTCCGTAGTGATGGTGTAAACAAGTTCGAAACGTTGGAAAATTGGATTTTGTTGTTTGTTTTCTTCCATACTCGATCGCGAATCGAAATACGATTTATGGCGACAAATGGAAAAATGAGTTTTAAACGAGGCGACATTTTGATGAGTTTCCCCTCTAATCTTGGGAATAAGCTGGGAAAATTAATCAACTCGGAATTGATCCTTAACGAAGTAGGCTTACTAATCGTGTTCTATTTTTATTCGCTAAAGTCAACAAATCTTACGTTCTTAGGGGGTTTCTCGTCTGCAAAGTTCCGAGCTGTTAACCCTTATCATAAAATTGTAAATTTGTGTCGACTGTGTCCGTACGAATTCCTATGTCAAAGTGTTTTTCGTCGGGTGCGATATTTTTATCAGTTTAATATCTCGAGTTGATCTTGAATTTACGAATGGTTCCAAAATATGAATTACACGAGGCGTGGAAAAAATCTTCAAATTCCCATTTGTATAATTTCGTCGTTTGAAAATTCGTCTGGCTTATTCGTACGCACAGTGACGTACCGAAGGCATTTTCCAGGGGGGGGGGGGGGGGAGAAGAGGTGAAAATCCCAACTCAAATTCTCAAAATTCCCAACTACATATAGCCGATATCAGAATTCCGGAGGGGGGGGGGGTGAAATTCAAATTTGCGAACCAATCCAATTTTTTTCAAACTTTCCCGACTGATTTCTTAAAATTTACATGTAGGTACTGATTTTTCCCCAAGTCGCGAGGTTTTTTGATTTTTTTTACTCGTTTTCATCATTTTTGCGAACTTTTGAAGTTTTTACAACCCATTACTATAAGACCCTTTTTGAGATAATTAATCTGAATAAATTTTTCATTGGTTAGGTGCTCCAAACAATTTTTTTTTAAACCTACAAGCAATGTCATTGTAGTTGAAAAAACATACGAAATAGTTTATTTGCTTTCAGCGAAGAAAGGGTGGAGTTTCGAAGAAAAATTATAATTTTACATCAATAAAATTTTGTAATTTCAATGTAACGAATAGGGAGATGGATTTGACCCGAGCGAAGCGAGGGCGAAAATTTTAGAAAACCTCAAATTGAATGTGCAATAAAATAATGTTTTGGAAAAATAAACTTTAATGAAAAATCGACTGTTTCTACTTTGAAATGATTAAAGCAGAAATATATCATGGCCGAGCGTAGCGAGGCCGAAGCTTTTGAAAAATTGGATTTTCAAATATCAAAAATAAGTTTTAAGGAGAATAAGAACAATGAAATTAATTGGAATAATTTTGAAGAAAAGTGCGAAAAAATCTCTTTTAAATTACAAGTACAACTATAAAAAATTTTTGGTTGACGAGTGAAAATTTTTAAATTGCAAGGTAATTAATAATTTTTTTTTCCAAAAAAGCATTTATCACAACGGTTTAATAATTCTTCGCTGGGAAAATGATCAATTTTCAGTTGGAAAAGGTTGGGAAAATGACTAATTTTCCTAACTAAAAAGTAAAAATTTTGTTGATTTCCGACTGTTAAAATAGATAACCATTTTATTTATTCATTTTTCATTAAAAAAATAAATACTAATCGTCCCAACTGACATTTTTACTCATCACTTGGGAGAACGACCAATTTTGAGTTGGAAAAATAACCAATTTTGAGTTGTGAAAATTACCAATTTTGAATTGGGAAAATTACCAATTTTGAGTTGGGAAATTTACCATTTTCGAGTTGGGAAAATTACCATTTTCGAGTTGGGAAAATTACCAATTTTGAGTTGGAACAAGTGAAAATTTTGTTGATTTCCAACTTTTGAAATAACTATTTTATTTATTATTTTTCATCAAAAAAATTAATCCCAACTGTCCAATTTTCCCAACTGATGTGTTGAAATGTTCAATTTTCCCAACTCACAAGTAAAAAATTTCCTCAGGGGGGGAAGCTCCCCCCTCCCCCCCTATCGGTACGTCACTGCGTACGCAATAAAACCGATTCATTTTTAATCAAAGGAATCCGCCGAAAAAAATGGCACTTGCACAAAGACATTGCGGTTCTCGTATATCAAAGGCTAAAATAATCATATCGAGCCGAAAGTTCCCAAATGATTTTTCTAAACTGTGGAATTCGTTGCTTGGTATTCGAGTACGTGAAATATCGCGTGGGTTTTTTTACTCGAAACGAATATTTGAAAAAGTCAAGCCATTGAAAGAAAAAGTGTTCAGTAGGTTGCACAAATGTGCTAACAAAGCAATTTTGCTTTTTTTCGAATAGAAAGCTGGAATAATTAGATCGTGGTTTATACACGTACGAGTAGATAAATCATGTAACTAGACGAGTTGGCTGCTGGTTTTGGATGTACCGTATTTTGCGGTTTATTATCGACTTGCGATGATTACAAGTGAGCCGCAGTTGTTGTATGTGTGGATTTAACTAATATGTATGCGCGATGTGCCCAGATGGAGCTTTTCAATGTCGGTGATTCGTAGCGTGTGTAAGTTATCCTATAATTAAGATAGCAATTTGCGGTTTTCTCTGTGTTGGCGAATATAATGAAGCTTTTATTATGCGAATGTGTGTTCGGCGGGGAGGTACGGGGAAGCGTTGACAGATGAAGGTTTAATATTGCATAATTGCGAAAGGTGTCAGAAGTCGAGACATTGTAATGTGCGAACATGTGAGAGCAAGGTTGGAATTTTTTTGCACGTTGGATTACGATTTTGAAAATGATTTTGATTTTTTTCTAGAAATTTGGGTCAAATGTGTTTTTGATTTTTTTTTTTTAGTATTGTTACTGGAGCACTGTGGGTCAGTTTATAAAAAAATAAGTGGTAAAAATCATTCTGACTGGAGTTTGAAAGGTAAAATTCCAAAACTTTCGCTATAAGGGAATTCGAGGTCGCTGATTCCGGTTTTGAAATTTATTTTAGGTTCTGATCACATCTGAGCCCCAAAAAGAGGGGGTTGAAATTCAAAATTTTGAAAAATTTCGATATGGGTGTCGGAATGTAGGTATTTGAAATCGCTGATTCCGATTCTGGCATTAATTTTTTGCTCTGACCAAATTTGAGTCCCAAGGGAGAGAGTCAAAACTTGAAATTTTGAAAAAAATCAATGTGAGTGTCGAAATGTAGGTATTTGAGGTCGTTAATTCCGATTCTGACATTTATTTTTTACCCTGACCAAGTGGAGGGGTAAACCCAAAATTTTGAAAGATTTCGATATGGGTGTTGAAATGTGGGCATACTTATTATATTATTTAATAAAACAAAAAAAATGTGGGAGTAATTCTGTATAAAAATGCAACAAAAATTAAAATCGTACTCTCTCATTCCAAATCAGTGAACAGTCACTGATAAACAGTCAGAATTGCAGCACAGGAAAAATATTTTCAGTGATTTTTCACTGATTATTCAAAGAATTTCACAGATTTTTCAGTGAATTTCATTAATATCACTGAGTTTTCAGTGAATTTTCACTGATTTTTTCAGTGGTTTTTCTCACTGATTTGTTTTCAGTGAAAAAATTTTCCCTGATTTTCTCCTGTGCTGCAATTCTGACTGTTTCTCAGTGATTTTCGATAATTTTCACTGATTTATAATTCAGAGACATGGTGTCCATTCTCTGGAAAACCGGGAAAACCGGGAAAAGTCAGGGAATTCTGGTGGTCTGGAAAAGTCAGGGAAAAGTCAGGAAAAAGTCAGGGAATTTTGGAATTTTCTCTGGAATTTTTCGAAAATCCCAAAAAATGTAAATCATTTAGAAAAATGTTTTTTTTGCTTATTTTATTATAAATTTTTCAACAAATTTCGCCCTCGCTCCGCTCGGGCCAAATGATTACATCTTTTCTCCAATTATTGTTTTATTCATCATTTTTTGTCGGTCGTAATGTACAATAAAATTGATACATATTTAAAATGCATGTTTTTGTCCATTGAATTATGAATTATCCAAAAAAATTTCCCTCGCTACGCTCGGGGTAATTTACACTTTTTCTTTCTACAAAATTTATTTTTAATCTTAAGTTTTTTGGAAACTTACTTTTTAATGAGCTGTAATGAGAAACAAACGTCATGATGCCCTTGACCACGAAAAAAAAGGGAGGGAATGGAACAAAAATCGAAATTATTGGCCATGTTTTAGAAAACATGAATGAGGGAAAAGTGGTGAATTTTCATCTTTTGAAGATCTTTTTTCGCAAAAATTTTCGCCCTCGCTTCGCTCGGGCTCAACACATTTATATATTTTCATAAAATGATTTATATTTTACCTTCTCATTCACTTTTTCATTTATTGGTACAAACTAAAAAATTGCAAGGAATTGCGTGAATTTATAAATTTTGAGACAAGTGTTTTTCATTTTGGAGGGGGAGGGGGGAATGAAATGTGAAGAAAATTTTGAATTTTTAGCCCGGAAAGATCCGAATTTTTATTCGCTCAATTTGGTAGACACCCTGGCATAATTTTTTTCATTTTTCAAAACTCAATTTTGCGTTGGAATACTTGGTTTTTCCTTTTTATTTAAATTTTTTCTGTAGGTAATAAATTCAAATTTTCAAATTTTTGTGGCGAGGGGGAGTTGGATGGGTGGAAAAATTTTCAGAATTGAATTTGAATATTTTTTTTGACCCGAAGAAGGGCATCTAAAGATCTCGTAAAAAGTATCTAGTGATTTTGAAAAAAAAAATCGTAAGACCCTATGCATTTTATATCATTTTTATACAAAATTTCGGGATGTAAGTACATCACGCGAAAAAATTACCCCCCCCCCCCTTCCCTGGTTTACGAATATCATATTTATAAGGTCTGGAAAAATTCGAAAAATTGGTCTGGAAAACCTGGAAAAGTCAGGGAAAATCATTTCTGAAATAATAGTGGACACCATGAGAGAATATTGTAAACAAAGGAACATGGTTGACGACTTGAATATTATCTTCATTATCACTTGAATTGAGGCCCAAATTTGGTCAGAGCAAAAAATAAATGTTAGAATCGGAATCAGTGACTTCGAACACCTCGTTTCGACTCCCGTATTGAAATTTTTCAAAATTTTGAGCTTTGATACTCTTCCTTGAGGGTTAAAATTTGGCCAGGGTGAAAAATAAATGTCTTTATTGGAATCAGCCATCCCGAATACCTACATTTCAATACCCATATCGAAATTCATCAAAATTCTGAGTTCCCCCCTCCCTCCTCCAGCTCAAATTTGGGCAAAGCAAAAAATGAATACCAAATTAGGAATCAGCGACCTCGACTTTCCAAACACTGAAATTTCAAGGGTTCTATTTAACGAACTCAAGTCAGAACAATTTTTAACCTTTTCGATTTATCTGGGTAGAAGATGATGTACACGATTTTCAAGCTAAAAATTCTATCTCAGCGAATTTTTAACTGATTTTTTAAAAATTTGGCACCTAGGTAGAGGTACTAGCGGGAAGTACCGTGGGTTTTTTCAGATTTTTATGACCACTAAAATGACCTTAAATTTGATCTTGAAAATTTCAAATCGTCCTAAGAAACACAATTTTGGTGCTGACTTGCACTCAAAAAAATAAATAATAAATTTTATTAAACGTAATAATAAAAAGGCACCATTCACAAAACTAGTAAAATTTATTCAAAAAATAATAATATTTATCGCAAAATTGACAAACTTTATTTCCTATGCAATAAACTTTACCAAATTTCGTGATAAATTTTATTATTTTTTTTGATAAAAATTGCTAATTTTGCGAATGGTGCCCCGTTATTATTTTTTTTGGATAAACTTTATTTTTTTTGGATAAAATTTATTTTTTTGGATAAAATTTATTTTTTTTGAATAAAATTTATTTTTTTTGAATAAAATTTATAATTTTTTGCAACACTTTCTATTCATTTTTCATTCTCCATTTTTCTCAGTGTGAATATCTCAGAAGTTTTTCATATTTTTTCAGGTGGTGGAACATCTTGAAAAATGCGAAACCCCATTTTTCCACAACGTTTTTCACAAATAAAATGAAAATTTCAGCTCGAAAAAATTTTCTGTTTAATTATACCCTAAAATACGTATTTGTACACCACTTGTCCGATTTTCACATTATTTCATTTCTTTTTCTTGATTTTTGTAATTTAAGTGAATATAGCACTAGTAGTCCAGTGGCAGATTGCATTTTTTTGAAAATAAACGGCAAATGGTTTTAGAGGCGTGAAATTGAGTGTATTGAGTGTAATGAACGCGGACACTGTACGAAATTTTTTAAGCCCGGAAGGCCTTCGCCAAATTCCATTGGAGGAGGATGGGGAGGTCCGAAAAAGTGTTCAACCCTCCATTTTTTAAAATTGAGCTAACGGCCTTTTTTTGGTGGATTTCAAATCCAAAATCCAAAATTCGCAGCAAAAATGTATTTCATTTCAAATCTAAAATCCAAAATCCTTTCAGAAAGTGGATTTAAAATCAAAAATCTGTGTAAGGATGATGAAAAACAATTTTTAATCATTTTGAACTTCGAATCGTTTTTATTATAAAATTTGTTACAAAAACGGACATAACTACGAAATGAAATTTTGTGATACCTGAACCTAAAGCCTGAACACTAATTACCGGATCACGATACATGAAAAATTTTGGATTTTAAAGTAAAAGATTTTGAAATTCAAAATCAGGATTTTGAGATTTTTTGGATTTTAAATCCAAACGGATTCAAATCCTGACCAACCCTGGTACAAATAGGTACTTTGGAATATAAGTAAACAAAAAAAATTTTCAAAAAAAAAATGACCATTGTAGAAAAATGGTTTTTTACATTTTTCAAGATTTTCTACCATCTGAAAAAATCTGAAAAATTCTGAGAGGTGTGCAATACATTGAGAAATTCAATGAAAAAAAATTTCAGTCAGCACCAAAATTGTGTTACTCAGGGTGATTTGAAGGTTCAAAGTCAAATTTAAGGTCATTATAGTGGTCGTAAAAACCTAAAAAGAATCCATTGTACTTTTCTCTAGTATCTCTACCTACGTACGTGCAAAGTTTGAAAAAAAATCGGTTAAAAACTCGCTAAGATAGAATTTTTAGCTTGGAAATCGTGTATTTTGGGGGCCCGCTCCAGTCTCCCCAGGGTGAGATAAAACTAAAATCATCTTCTACCAAGACAAATCGAATGGCATAAAAATTTTGACAAAGTTCCACCAGAGACCAAATGACCTCCCTTACCACGAAAATTTAGATTTTTTCCAGTCTTACAGTCGTCTGCTGGAGAATGCGAAATTATTGTTTCTAATTTGATTCCACCCTCCCCACCCCTCCCTATGTGAATTACACCATTTTGGGGTCATTTTACAGTTCAAGCATGATTTTAATTTTCTTCAATATTTTCAAATTTCTTTTGAGGGATGAAAATAAAACTGTTCTGAAAAAATTTGAGGGTGTTTTCTAAAATATTTTAACAGGGAAATCCATCGTCTGTGCAATTTTGAAGATTACATCTCTATTTTTTTTATGATCAATTTTTACAGCTCTGAAAAAAATACGCTGGAAGTGTCCGCCTGTAAATCTCGACGAAGGTGGTTTGATGATTTGAAAAGAGACGAAAACTCGAATTTTAGCTTCTCAGATTCATTTTTATTCTTTTTGGGAAAGATCGAAAATATAAATTCAAAATCTCGCTGGAAACTTTACAATGACCAAAAATCGAAACATTTGATTTGGTGAGGTCGATATTGAACAAAAATTCGAATTTTAATTAATTTTACTAGTAAAGCACTTTTTTCAAAAATATCACATTATGCTGAAAAAATTATTTTCGAATTTCCTAAAATTTGCCAAAAATCAAAAAAAAAACTTACTAAGTATATCAGCTGAAATTTTAGTCACGGGGGCACGCCTAGCCTGGCTAGATTCAACCTACCGATTAAACCTCTCAATTAAGTGTGAAAAACTTTTCCTTCCAAAGTTTCCATTCTCGAACAACCTTCGTCGAACGACTAACTGGAATCGAGTCAATTTACCCGTCACTCTTTCGAAATTGGAGAGAAAAAACACGATGGTGTATAGGAAATAACGTACACGACGAAGTGTTTTCGTACAAAAATATAGGAAACTTTTTGCTCGAGAATGATAATATCGGTAGATAATTGTCACATGTCATCGTATACTCTCTGCGTGTTTTGTACTTAAATAAAAGAAGAACTTTTAATTGAGAACGTCTGGAACAAGCGTGTAAGAATAACTCGTCTTGGTGAAATTTTGCCATTTCTAAACGTACCTACTCGTACAATAGCTTTAGCCACGCCATCGCCTATCGCATTATTATCGAAAGCGATTTTTTCCATCCCTGCAGATAGTTATAAAAACGTTTATGGCGTTGATTTTGTTGGCAGATATACCGGAATTGGTTGTACTGAAAACAGTTCGACGACAAGATATTCCGATAAATACGCAATTTTTCACCCAGTGTACGGCGTCTTGGTCCAATGATTACGAAACCATATACCAAGTGGCGAAAATAAGCCTGCTGTACGTGGTTCCACTGTTGTTCATGACGGTGGCGTATTTCCAGATTGTTAGGGTTCTGTGGACGTCCGATAATATACCGGGTCATACGGAAACTGTGAAAATGATGAATAGCGCTGGACTTTATCAAAACGGTGAGTGTATTTTTTGTGTGTAATTCGTTTATTGATATTGGTGTAAGTTCAATAATTCGACAAATATTTGACTGGCCGTAAATTCGGCCAGGAATTATTTTTCAGAATGAGGATTTTCCATTGAAAATTTTTATAGTGATATTCGTTCGATTCCCATAGTGTAAGATGAAAAGGCATCGTATAAAACCATAAGGGCGATATTTTGTCTTTTTTTTGAGGTGTGAAGGGAAACTCAGAAGATGTGTTTTTAGACTTTTAAACAATGTAACGAAAATTTCACCCCTAGGCGGAGATGGACCGTAAATTTGAAGGGGGCTGGAGTCCCAGTTGAAAAAGAAAACAAATCAAAAATGTTAATTTTCGACCTTTCAAAAAATTTTCCATCTTTACCATTACGAGATTTTTACTCAACCTTTTTTTAATATGAAGAATCAGTGGAAGGAAAGAGGGTTCATACCATAATTTTGAGGATAAATTGTGTAAATTTATCGAAATCGAGCGAAGCGAGGGCAAAAATTTTTTATGAAAAGGGAATCCAAAAGCTAAATTTCTCAATTTCTTTAAATCAAATTTTAGTATTGAAATGTAAGCAAAATCCTCAACTTTTTTATTTTTTGAGAAATTACTGATTTTCAGAAAGAAAATAATTCGTTTTTTAATAGTTTGTTGTGTGAAAAAATTTCATTTCTTTATATAGTGTAGAAATTTCGTGATTTTTCGAATCTTTTTTTTTTTACGAAATTTCGTATTTTTTTGGTACATGGTAAAATAAGATTTTTACAGAATTTTTGAAAAAATTTCGTGAAAGGTCGACAAATTTGGCTATTTACAACCAAATTTTCCTATTTTTTGAGGAAAATTTTCGATCCGAAAAATGATTAAAAAAATCATTAAAAATGACAAAAAAAATTAGCCCAGGAGTAATGGCATCAAAAAAGTGGTTGAAAAATAAAAAAATGTTAATCGAAATTTTATTGCGTCAAAAGCTTCTATATTATGTCCAGAGTCTGTGGTAAAGTCGCACCGCCCCCACCCCTATTGCTTTTTGAGGGGGGTGGACCCCTTATGGGGGAGAAAATTGTTTTGCACCGATTTCGCTCAAATTCACGTGGAGGGTTATTTACGTGTAGAAGTACTCCCAAAAGAAATTTCAGCCTTCCTCGGCCTCAGGGGGCTGGGCCATCGCTTCCAAAAGTTGGACATTTCTGACTAAAATGACAAAAAACAGAGTTTTTCGATTATAAAACCGCCCCAAAATTTTAATTTTGAAAAATTTCGTATTTTCCGTATACATTTTGAGATGACGAATCCGACTAGCCTATCAATTTTTTCGTTCGAAGTGTTTAACCCCCCCCCCTCCCACGGCTACATTGAATGTGTACAGATCGTGATTTTATTCAGCAAAAAATGACCTCGTTACATAGCTGCCCCAAAAATGATATTTCGCGTGAAAGTGAAAATTTTATGACTTAAAATGTTCCATATGACGTCCGCAGTGAGTGGTGAAAACGCACCGCCCCTACCCCTCGTACTTTCCGCAGGGGGTGAAACGGAGGGGGCTCGTTGCAAAAAATTATTTTTTCGCATCAATTTCGGTCAAATTCACTAGGTAGGTTATTCGGATGAAGTAGTATTCCCCGAAAAAATTTCAGTCCCCCCACACATCAGGGGGCCGAGCCATTTTTTCTCAAAGTTGAACAGTTTTGTGAAAAATTACAAATTTCGCGAGAAAGTAAAAATTGTTTACTATAAAATGTTCCATATGATGTCTATATGATGTCTATATGATGTCTATAATGTATGGTGAAAACGCACCGCCCCTGCTCCTCGGGCCTTCTGAAGGGGAGTGGGTTTATAGGGGGGCCAATTTCAAAAAATGATATTTTTGAATCGATTTCGCTCAAATCCACGTGGAGGGTTATTTAGGTGTAGAATTACTCCCTAAAAAAATTTAAGCCCCCCTCGACCTTAGGGGGCTGAGCCATCGCTTCCCAAAGTTGGACATTTTTGACCAAAATGTCGAAAAACAGTTTTTCAATTATAAAACCGCTCCAGAATTTCAATTTTGAAAAATTTGGTATTTTCTGTAAACATTTTGAGATGAAGAATCCGACTAGCCCATCAACATGTTTCGTTCGATGTGTTTAACCTCCTCCCCCACGCCCCATAGAAAGTGTACAGATCGTGGGGTTTTCAGCAAAAAAATGAACTCGTTACATAGCTGTCCCAAAAAAGATATTTCGCGAGAAAGTGAAAATTTTTTTTGTAATCGAAAAACTGTTTTTTGCCATTTTAGTCAAAAATGTCTAACTTTGGAAAGCGATGGCTCAGCCCCCTGAGGTCGAGGGGGTTCTGAAGATTTTAAAAAAACCGCGAATAATCTGTTTCAACAATCGATCAATTCTACATTCTTAATTATTTTCTTCATCAAAACCATTTTAATAACTTGAAAGAAGCAGGAAATTTGTAGTTTATCCCTTGAAAATGAGGTATTTACGAGATTTTTTTGAGTGAAACATATACACAAAAATGATTTGGAGGCTAATTCAACATGGGGAGCTTGAGCCCCGCAGGGCCCCCCCCCCCCCCATCACCGCTTATGATTTCACCCCTTGACTCTACTTTTACTACTTCTCATGGTCGGCCATGTTACAATCGTACCAAAGGGTATAGCCGGGTTTTTGGTGAAATCGGCCCCCTCTCCGATTTTCGATCTAACCCTTTCAGGTGGTGTACCTTGATGTAAAAAAAATTCAGAAAAATTTTTGACCCCTCAACCCCCTCCCTTTCGGAGTTATGACCATTTTATTGCATTATTTTCAAGAATTTTTAATTTCAATGGAAGAGAAGGAAATTTTCTGTTCTTTGGCACAAAGTTGCATCTCGTAGAGGTGGATTTACGATAATTTTTTCAAAAATTTTGGTGCACTCCTTCACGTTGTTTCGCCTATTTGAAGTTTTCATTCGTAAAAAACGCCATATAAACGAAGAGCGACCACTTTTTAAAAATATCCCAAAAACGTGTTTTTTAACGTAGATTCACGTCACGTATTCACTTTTGGCGACTTCGATGCACCAAGGGCCGAAAATCGCGAAAAACCGTACAAAAATGTTGTTTTTTTAGCATATTTTTCAAATTTTGAGCGTTTTGTAAGGAGAGAAATGACTGAACGAAAAAACTAACGTCGGATTCGTATTTATCGGGTCAATATACCCTGATCAACACCCTTTTCGCGGTCGTTTTATTTGAAGACTCGAAATTCGCTATTTTTGTCATGAAAAATCAGTGAAAAAGGTGAATTTTGAGACTTTACGCAAAACGATCGCGAAAAGGGTGTTTATTGGGGTATTTTGACCCGCTAAACACGAATCCGACGTTAGTTTCTTTATTTGAAGGTTTTTTCCGTATAAAGCACTCAAAACTTGAAAAATCTGCTAAAACAACAACATTTCTGCATGGGTTTTCGCGATTTTTGGACCTATAAGTTCAAAGAAACAGCCAAAACAAAATACTCAGGGAAAATCTACATTAAAGAATATGAAACTGTAAATTTTGAACTTGGATACCTAATACTAGGCCAAAATTTCAATTTCGGGTAGTAAACTAATAACTTGAAGTGGTATTATAAAATGAAATTTGGGTTTCTGATTTTAAATTTGGCCTTAGTTTTTTTATTTAGGCCCTCTAGACGCCCCTAAGATCATATACAGAGCGGAAATAATAAATTACCGAACTTCGGAGTTTTTCCCGATTCGCCGATCCAAAACCAAATGGTAAATTACCGAACTTCGGAGTTTTAGTATTTCCGCTCAGTCATTTCTCTCCTTACAAAACGCTCAAAATTTGAAAAATATGCTAAAAAAACAACATTTTTGTACGGTTTTTCGCGATTTTCGGCCCTTGGTGCATCGAAGTCGCCAAAAGTGAATACGTGACGTGAATCTACGTTAAAAAACACGTTTTTGGGATATTTTTAAAAAGTGGTCGCTCTTCGTTTATATGGCGTTTTTTACGATTGAAAACTTCAAATAGGCGAAACAACGTGAAGGAGTGCACCAAAATTTTTGAAAAAATTATCGTAAATCCACCTCTACGAGATGCAACTTTGTGCCAAAGAACAGAAAATTTCCTTCACTTCCATTGAAATTAAAAATTCTTGAAAGTAATGCAATAAAATGGTCATAACTCCGAAAGGGAGGGGGTTGAGGGGTCAAAAATTTTTCTCAATTTTTTTTACATCAAGGTACACCACCTGAGGGGGTTAGATCGAAAATCGGAGAGGGGCCGATTTCACCAAAAACCCGGCTATACCCTTTTAAAGATTTTGAAAAAATAAAAGAGGGAAACATGAAATTTTTCTAAAAACAATAAAACAATTTTAGTATATGGATGTTTTATTTGAAACGTTTTCTTTCTTTTTCAGGAATCTTTAAAAATATCACTTTTTCCGTGTTTTTTAGATGCATACTCGGTATAAAATCTAAAAAAAAAATTCTATCTGAAATGAGGTTTAATATGAATATTTCAACCTTACGCCCTGTCGCTGCTGTAATAATTTTTATAGGTAAGGTACAAACATCATTTCAGAAAAAATTGTTTGAAGTTTTTTTCAATTTTTAAATCGATTGCTGAAAAGATCATGAAAAAAATGGCATTTTTTAATAACCCCCGAAAAACAGAGCGAAGGTGAAAAATGGATGGCAATTGTTTTTTGTGTAAAAACAGCTCGGTGCCTACTGACAAGAAAAATAAGAAAAACTAGAAAATAGCAAAAATTTCATATTGGTAGCAAGAATTTTGATTATTAGGTATACCAAAAAAGCGAGAATTCCAGAAAACAGCAGGAATTTTCATTTTTTTTTAATCCGGTGGACACCATAACACAAAACCTATTTTTTTTCGAAAAAATCAAAATTCCAAAAAAATTTGAATTTAAACGTAGTCAGATTTCAAGTCTAAGTGTGGAGAAGCAAGGTTGGAGTGGAAAGACGAAAAGGTTACCAGGTCGTTTCAAGGTCCAAACATCAATTCTTAAGTACACCCCTTCACCCCTTCACCCCCTCCCCCTCTTTTAGAAAAACAGTGCAAAACGCTCCTCGTAAACCTGTTCTTGGCATCTTGGCTCATTCATCGCTCTTCAAATCTGTCTCTTCTGAAAATTTGGAAAAAATGTTTCCAAAAATATTATCACGTTTGTTTTTTTTTCAAAAGTGTCATTCTTTTTTTTTATTTTTTTTTTTTTGGTAAAATTATATCTACTTAGATTTTAAGGGTAATTTCGTGAGGTGGTGTAAAGATTGGACGGGAAAAGGTGAAATTTTTTCGGATCTTTTTGAGGTAAAAATTCTTAGTTTGTCCATCTTTCCACGTACTCCAAATTTACTGAAATGAAAAAATCTCAAGAGAATTTTAGGGTGTAATTTTGCTATCATCCCTTTAATTCTTTTTCGAACTTGCTTCTGGTAAGTACTAAGGTGATTCGAAAAGAAAATAGCAAAAATAGCAATTTGATCGAATTTTTTGTCTGAAATGTTTTTGGACCAAAGCTATTTTTTTTAGTGTGTTGAAAATGAGCCAAAAAAGAAGTAATAATAATGAAAAAAAATTGTGACGATGGAGTGTTTTTTCGTGCAGTGTAATTTGAAAATGAATCAATATAGGTACTCGTAGCTACTGTGCTTCGTTTCAACTTTCGTGTTAATGACTAGCGAAATTACTCGTATTTGAAAAAAATTCTTGAAAATAATTTGAAGTCTTCTAAAATTGACCATGGTTAGGAAAAGTTTTGACAATTTTTATGAATTGTTGATCTATATGAAAATTTCGTCAAATTTTTCAACGTCTTATATCATTTTTTATATATTTTTTATCATATTCTATCCATTTATTTATTCCAAATTTCACGAAGTTTCCATATATTTTTTCAACGTTTTCGAAGTTTTTAATCATTTATAATAACTTTTTCAATACTGATTTTCGTATGAATCATTCATATTACCGTAATTATGTAATTTAAGCAATTTAAACATATTTCTTGCAAATACTCAATGCTGCTGTTCTCCCATTTCTTTTCATTTTTGAAAAAATATCATCGTTATAAATTTTTCATACTGCAAGATACTTACAAACTCGTACAGTTAACCACTATCAAAATTCCAACAATAGAAAAAAGCTTAATTTTTCTGCATGTAGCAAAGACCATACCTATTCTTATGAAAGCCAAATGGATATCCGGCCTTTATACTGAAAGAGATTAATGATTATTATAAATTCACCAAGGTTTTTAACCCCTTCGAGTTATATGCCCTACGATCCAGTTGGATCATAAATTAGCCATAGAATTTTGAAAGCACTGAAAAACTTTACTCTACTCGAAAGAATATTACGTATATTAATTTTACAATAACATTTCTCTGTTTTCAAGCTTTTCCTTGTATAAGATTTACTATTAAAAATAAGAAAAAATAGGAAAGAGATGTTGAGTTGCAAAAAAAGCAGCCTTTTTCACCTCGATTGTTTCATAACTCATAAAGCACCTATTCATAGTCCATTACAATATTCTATAATGATTAACTCGTAGATTTAATCAAACGATAAATCATCATACATTTCGAGTATCGAGACAACTCCAAAAAAAAAAATCACGACACGAATTTTTCTCGAACCATTAAAGCAATTTTGTCAAAATTATTTTTTAATCTCGTTTTTATTTTCTAATATTGATATATGAAGCTATTTATTCGTGGCAATCTGTTTGAAAGTGGCATTATGGGCGTAGTTGGCTAATACTTTGCCAAGTTTTTTCCCTGGTGCGAGATTTTTTTCGTTCGAGTTCGTTTAAAGGAAGTCGATGCTGGTTGGATTTTTTTCTCGAGCGCTGTTTTAATCGTCGATAATGAGTTTTCACCTAAAAAAAAGAGTTTGTTATTCCATGTCTGCCCTGTAAAATAATTTTTATATTTGACCTGTTGTATTCAAAATTCAATACTTGGGTAGTGTATTTCTGTAAAACTGCGAAAAATCTAGTTGAACATTATTCGAGCATAACTTCTCGAGGCATCATTTACTACAATAAAAATCTTAAATTAAAAATTCATTTTTTTTAAACGTGGAGGACAAGGGTGAGTAATAAACTCCGAAATAAAATTCAGCATGAAATGTTATTCCGTTTTCCAAACGCAACGTGTACCGCAGAATTAACAATTTTTCAAAAAGAACTAGCAAGCGAAAAAAAAAGACAAGAAAAACAAGACGAAAACTTTTACCCCGTAGTACGTGAGGGAAAAACTACGTTGAAAAATTGAGCATCTCATTTCCTGATCTTTTTTCGACGAAAGAAAAGTTTATAAAAACGGTAGGTAAAATATTACCATTATCCATTTTATACTTTCTTTTCTTATAATAAAATTAAGTAATCTTTTTTCCAATTTTTTCCCTCGTTCGAATTAGTCTTTAAAGGTATATCCGGTTCGTAAAATATGATTTCTTTCGGTTTATTGGTGATTTTTAAATTCAATTATGTAAGTACTTAATCATGAAGAATACTTGGCAAAAATTGGCATCGAACGAAATCAATCGAAAATTATACGTTTGAAAATAAGGGACGAAAACATGAGACAATGAAGCGATTTAGAAGACAATCAATTTGTGAAATTGACGAACCTTCGAATAAAAATTTTTTCCCAGGTTCGGGGACTTGAGAGTTGAGACTCGTTCGTTTACCTATAATTTATCGTGACAAGGCTGGAAATACCTGCGCACGTATTAGATTATTCATTAGGATGGAAAAAGAAGAAAATCACGAGTATTCGGTGTGTAAAAATAATGAAATGTCTTTCGCACATGTGCACCCGTATATTCGGTGTGTTTTGTTTACCCTTTGTGAGTATTTTTTTCAGATTTCCATCGTTTACGAAGGATTTTACGTAATGTAACAAAAGTAAACAGGATAATCTGCTTTGGCTCAGTTTTGTTTACGCCGAAACATGAAACTAATCGGATTGTATTCCATTTCTGTAGGCATCGTCGAAATCATAGATGGCGAGGTTTGATTTTAGGATTTTCGAAGGGTTCGAGAACGATGTTAATTTTTCATCGGGTCGGATTACCTATTTGTGTGTTGGTAGAGCGAGCTTTCCTTAAAGAAGTTGGAGAGTTGAAAAGAAATTAGTTTGTGGATTTTTTTCTTGGTCTACTTGAAGTTAGGCCTTATTCGACAATGCTTGATTTTATTGAATGCATAACAAGTGGGTCGTTTCTGGGTATTTTTTCGAAAGTTTAGTGGTGATGAGGAGGAAGAATGGTTGAGGAGAGTGTTCAGATCTCTCAGAATCAACAATAATAATTCAAGATAAATCGTGAGGAAAATTTTCTGAGAAATTTTACAAAAAATTTTCATTTACGATTTTTGGGTTATTTCCGTTTCTGGTCATCTTTCATGATGAAATATCAATTTTTTAAATGTTTGCATCGTTTCGTTCGGACTAGATTTTTTTATATTCATATTTTGAATTTCGATGAATTTATTTATGAATAAAAATGTTACGAAACTCGCCTAGAATATCTGAAATTTTCTGAAATGAATCATTTGTTTTTCACAAAATTGAATGAATTTTGTAGGTATTTCAACTTTTTGCATCATAGTAATTGGTGAAAAAAAAAATCATAAAATTCATTCAACTGTTCTAGATTTTGAAAATATATGTAAAAAATTGATTTTTATCGAAAATCAATTTTTTTACGAATTTTAGACTTGGGATGCTCCGCGAGGTCTCAAAATTACGAAAATTTATTCCTTTCTCCAAATAAGCAAGAAAAAAATAAAAATCGATTTTTCTTGGTCTGGTATCGCTGGACACGTCACATATACTTTTTTGATATTTGAAATGTTGATTTTTTAAAATGTTCGATTTTTGCCCTCACTTCACTATGTCACATTCCGTTTTTGATTCAACTTTCATCAAAAAATTAAGAATAAAGTACTAAAGTGCAGCGATTTTCAACTTTTTTCCGAATTTTTATGAGCCTGAGTCAAAGATTGTTGTGAAATGATTTCAAAAAGACGTGGTAAAAATTTGAAATTTCATGGTGAATGTGCACCACCCTCATCTTATTACGACAAACTCTTGAAATTTCAACATTTTAAATTTTTTTCAAAGTTTTTTGGTTGATGGTTAGTCGCATTAATACCATTGAAGAGTAAAAAAATCGCTGATTTGTCCAAATTTTTGGAAGGTGTTTATGGGGGGAGGGAGGGATGGAGGGAGGGAGGGAGGGAGGAGATGATAGTTTTGCAATTTTTTTTAGAAGATTGATGAGAAGGGTATAGCTAGAAAGTCGTGTCTTGACCTAAAACGATTTACTTAAATAATGGATAATCGCTGCCGATGAATCCAATCCGTTAAAATATTCCTCGTCATTTAAGAAAAAAAAAATGTCATCGAAACTTTCGGTTTTTAATTGGTTGCCAATAATTGCATTTTCAGGTAAAAACATCCTTCCTAAGGTCAAGTTCGAAAAAACTTTCAGCTCCGACTTCGTTCTCCCCCCCCCCCCCATGGGAAAACCTGAAAATTATTTATTCTTCAATCTTAATAATAAGCAAAGATGGCGTGAGGAGCTGCAGGGTGTGCATGTGCAAGTTTCTAAAAATTATTGAATTTTCCTCCTATTTTATTGAAAAGTAACGATAAATTTATTCCTCATTTTTTGAGAAGGAAGAGAATTTCAACTGATGCTGTGTGAGAATTTTTCAAGTGAAATTATGTTGGAGAGGGGGGTCTTTGAAATTTTTTTCGAGAACACTAAAAAAACAGGGATTTTTGCAAAAATTTTCTAAGTTTTCCTTTCAGAGAAGAGATTTAAAATCATAGACATATTTTTGAACAACTCCTCAATTTAGTTTCTAAATTTTTACATTCCTGAAAATTGTAATATTTTTTCTCATTTTTTGTTTGAAAAATTATCGATCTTTTTTTTAGCTTTTTTCAAACTTTCTTTACTTTATTTTTTCAAGTTTTCTGTTTGTTTATCATTTAATCACGAAAAAGCCGCAGAAACCACCACGTAGTCTTTCAAAGATACTCGATCGATTTCCAAAAAAGGTAGGATTCCAGTGTGTCACACAGACGTACTAAAAAACTTATTGAGGTGGAAGGTAAAAAGGGATTTGGAAAATTATTGCACTTCGGCTCGACTCGGCTCTTGCGTCTTTCCGTCACTGATGATACGACTAATCATCAACAAAAAAGTAAAGTAAATTTTTCGCTGAAAAAAAGGCAAAGTGGCATTCCAAGATGCATAATTGGACCCAGCACAGCGTTTTGAAGTTTTAGTTTTACAGAAATCATTTTTCTCAATTTTTGAGAAAAACGAATTTTATGTTTTTCAACATGAAAAAAAAAACAGAAAGATTTTTAAGTTCAGATTTCGCGGGAAAACTGTTCAGTAGATATAGCGTTCTTTCGAAGTTCTACTATCACGGAGTGAAAAATTACCTTCTGTAGCATAGAAATTCGCGAAAAATTTTTTTTTGGCAATTTTTGACCGATTTTTACTAAAACGCCTATATCTCCGAAACTATAACTGGCCAAATGGGCCTTTTTGTCTGGGAAAGCCACATATTTTGAATCTTGGTGGTTTATAGGGGAGAGAGAGGGAGAAGAGTTTGTATTTTGACTAAATAATTTCAAATTTTTATCTCTTTTTTGAGGTAATTTCACTATAATGTTTGGCATAGGCTCATCAAAATTTGAAAAAAGTTGAAAAACGCTCCATCTGAGTAAAACATTGTAGCTGGGGGGGGGGGATTTTTTGAGACAATACATAATGTACATATTTTTTTAGAGAAAAAGGCATGTTTATGTTTCTTCAAAAGATAGTCGCAGCTTTCAGAATTTTCAAATTTTTATGCTCGTCTACTCAAAAGGACTCCCTCTCCACCAAAAAGTTGTAAACCTCGCTGATTTTTGATGTTGAAAATTCATCTCCCCCCCCCCGATGGAGGAGAAATACTGATGAATCATATTGAATCATTTCGTGGTACATGCGAGTCTGGATATAGAAACCACCCTTAGGGGTCAAAAATGGTTTTTGATCCCTTAAGGGTGGTTTCTATATCCAGGCTCACATATTCAAAAATATCGAATTCAAGAACCGTCTCAACATAAAAATCATTTCTGTCCGCATCATCGATATTTTTCATCAACTTTCATTCAAACCCTACTACGCTACTACCGGTTATTTTCCGCCACACCTCCTTGGTTCAGTAGAACAAAATCGTTTTTAAAAAAATTTAAAATTCGTTCCAACAAACAAAAAAACTCTGGTACGGTATCCCAACTACGACACATTCTCCAAGCTAACACGGTCGAGAGAAAAAAACGACCGGATACGAGTGGAAGACTAAACGTGTCGAATGTACTCGCGTACCATTTTCCCCTCCACTCGTCCCGTTCGCTGTTTTACACGGCACCAGAGTATGCAATTCCATTAACATCTCGCTCGGTAATTGTTTTTCGTTTTCACAAATGTGTACCGGAGAAGTGCGATCGAAACGAACGAGCGAGAGCCAACTTTTTCACCGTCGTCGTGATGGAAAATGGGAAAAAAATTACAAAGTTGTTTTCGTCCCGAAAAAAGAATTATTCGTTGGGTAAAACGAGCTATATTTTTACGTCCATTCGACACGTGGTTAATTAACAACACTAGCCAAACGGTAAACAAATTTTTTTCAATTTGTTCGAACAATGCGACGGGTACGGTTTCAGTTGTGAAAATTCTGATTAGGTGAGATGTTGTGTTGATGGGTTTAAAATGAGGTTTGTGGTATGAATAAGTGATTGAAAATTTGTGGTGATGTTGACAAAGGAATTCCGAGGCGATGTAGGGGGGGGGGGATTCAAATTAATTTGCCAACTCGTTTTTTCAAAGTCGACTATTTTTCAAATTGGTCAACTTGTAATGATGTCGACGAAAGAATTCCGAAGTGATGTGCTTTTTTGGGGGGGAGGGGAGCTTCAAATTTTCCAACTAATTTTTTTCAAAATTTCGGATTGTATTTTCCAAATTTTACAAGGTAATAAATTTATTTTTCCCAAACCTTTGTAAGGAATAAGCAAGTTTCATAATTGAAAATAACAGGGATCATGGCGGGTCACTTTTTTAGAGTGTTTGTCACTTTTTTCGACTTCAGTCACTTTTTGTTACTTTTCACGTCTAAGCAAAAATTCAAATTTTCATGTAGAAATTGCTATTTTTCAAAATTCTTCAATAAAAAAATGAAAAAAAATGTTTGCTGGTTTGTTTGTTGTTTTGACGAAGGAATTCAATACCTATGTAAATGAAATTATTTACGTATTTTCAGTAGATTTATCTTTGAAATTTTTGCAGAAAACTACAAAAAAATTGCGCCCTCCAAAAAAATGTAAAAAAAATGTCCCCCGAAAAAAATTGAATTTTTGGTTACTTTTGGTCATTTTTTGGTCACTTTTTGGTCGCTTTTTTCTTCAAAAAATTTGCTATGATGCCTGAAATATTTTATTTGGCACATGCTATATTTTTGGTATAAAACTTTTTTGAAAATAGCTGTTCAACTAAGGGTGTCATCGATCATAAAAATCATTAAAAACATTCCAAAAATTGAGAAAAATTTATTGAAAATCGTAAAAATTAGATGAAAATGTTGAAATGATCCAGCACTTTTTTCATCCATACACTCTGAAAATTTATTTTCCAGCAGATCACGAAAAATATTCAAAAAGCAGTACTGATTTGAAAATCACTGGATGTGATGCCTCGTATATAAAAATCTGATTTTGATTCTTTTGAAGAAATATTTTTTGAAGAAAAAAAATGATGTTCAATGTGTCAAAATTTTAGGAAATTTTGAACCCATTTCATGAGATATTTTTTGAGTTTTCATCAATTGGTGATTTTTTTAATACGTGTAACTGATCTTAAATTTTTCAACAATTGATTGAGTTTCAATGGGTAACTAAAAAAAAAAAATGTCCCATGATTTAATAGTATTTTAAAGACCACAACTCGACTAAGTTTTGCGTAGATTTCAAAAAATCGATTTTCGGCTTCAATTAATTTTTGTTTTGAAATCCCATGATAAAGGCGAAAGGATATCAATTCATGGTGTTTTTTAGAAGATTGATTTTTGGAACATTTGAAAAAAAAGTTCAATCAAGCTCAATTTTGAAATTTTAATGGTAAAATTGTAGAATTAGCGAAAGAAATTTCATGGCAGTCGAAACATTTTTATTTTCACTCTCTCCCCTTCAGTAAATTCAGAAACATGGATAAAAATTTTCAACCCAAAATTTACTATTCATTTTGGAATTTTCTTTTGTTTTTCCAATTCCAGGCACCCCAGTAGGTTACTTTTTTCAAGGAAAGTTCCTATTAGTTACTTTTTGTACTCAAAAGTTACAATTGGTTACTTTTCATACAAAAAAGTTACTTTATTCAAAAATCCGAGTAAAAAATCAATTTTTTTGGTTTTTGCTTTAAAAAATTATTTGAAAAAAATTTTGCTTTGGAAAAAAAATGAAAAATTGTTTTTGAAAAAATGACTTGAAAAAAGTATACCATGGCAGGTTTGTATTACGATTACGAACCCTCCAAGTAAAAATTTGAATAACTTTTTTACATTTTCTAGATGAAATCATGAATTAAATTTTGAAAAAAGGATACTTTTTTGGACTTTTTTGGTTACTTTTCCGACTGGCAGAGGTTCCTAAAGTTACCTTTTTTTTCAAATTTTTGTTGGGATGTCTGCAATTCCAATATTTCACAATTTTTCTCAATTTTTACCATTTCTGCCAACTTTTCCCAACGTCCACCTAATTATTCCAATTCGAAAACACTTACCAATGCAAAACACCCCTCCCCCTCCTTCGGTCAATAGACCTCTGTATGTCGAGTATGTGTTTTTTATACCTAATATTTTTCATCAATTCGAGTGGATTGAGCTTCGCTTTGTCAGAAATTTTGGCTTTCAAGTTCAGACTTACTGATTCGTTGGCTTTTTTTCTCAAGGAAAAATTCGAGAACACTTGATATAATTTTATTTTCGCGTTATTAGTTCGATAAATTGAAAGGAAAGAAGTACCACACGTGGTTTATAGCTTTACCGAACCGTGATAAAGATAAATTAAGAAACAAAGGATTGAATTTTTCTCTTTTTTTTTGTTGTAAATTCATTGTCTTATTTATACCTTGTGTTGGCTAATAATATTATATTTTTATAGCTCTAAACAATCGAAGAATACCGACCGGAAGTACAACAGAAAGTCAGCTCAGATCGAGAAGAAAAGCAGCCAAAATGTTGGTCGCGGTAGTGGTCATGTTCGCTATTTGTTACTTTCCCGTTCATTTATTAAATATTTTAAGGTACGATAAAATTCACTTAACCAATTAAGCTTAATTCGGGTTTCTATTTAATTGCGCGATAAACGAGTCGGCTAAATGGATGAGATAACGAGCGAAAGATTACATTTAACTTTTGTCGGCCGACGAAAAGGAAAATTCGATATTTTTATTTTTTTAACGATCCATTCTCAGGTTTGTGTAAACTTTTTACCGAAAGTAAAACTTTTGCGAGATTTTTTCATCTTTTGAAAGTTATTCTTGTTTGTTTTTTCCCCTCGTCAGTCGACTCGTTTATTGAATTTCGTTTTTAATTAGCCGCTTGCTCGGTGCAGGTACTCGTAATTCGCGATGCCAACTTGTCAACTCGGTTTCGTGATTTGAAAATTTAAACGAAGCTCGTTGCAGCGTTTTAGATACTCGCCAAGAGTCGATTTGCTATTTTACTAATAAGTATAAGGTTCGACGATGCATGTGGAAGAATGTGGAAGAGTTTGCAAGAGTTTTGTGCGTTGGTTGGAAGGGGGAGGGGGGTTCGCGAATAACGAGTCGAGCGATAATTTGATTAAACTTTTTTACTAGTTTTTGAATAAGTGTGCGAGCTCAGAATGAAATTTTTATTTGAAAATTGTGTACGGATCTTGGGATTTTATGGGTTTGAAAGTGTTACGTTAATCGCGAATTTTAATCGTCGGTTTTAAGACGTCGATTTATTGCGATGAGATGGGGAAGTGGATCTGAAATTTATTGTATTCTGCGTTTAAAATTATACTGGCGAAAATTTTTCATTTCTTTTGGCAATTTCAAGTATTTCGAAGTAAGTATTGAAGTGTATTTTAAGGGCGATTTTTTTAAATATCTCGAGCTTTGATTTTTTGCAATTGGTAGTCTACAAAAATCGTGCTTCAAATGTATTAAAAAATGGCCTGAATAGTGTTTGGAAATACTTTGAAGTCTGAAATTCGGCCACTTTTCGTGAAATTAATTTCATTGTATTTTTAGACTTTCGTGTGGTACTGAAATGTTCTACAAATCATCACAAACATAATTTGAAAAAAATTCAATTGAAGAAAATTCATTATGAATGTTTGGTTTTTATCAATTGATATGAAATAGATGATTTTCAAAATAATTCCTAAAATGTGTATAGGGATTTAAAACTGGTTCAGTGATTTTCAAACTATTGGAAATTAATTTTTTAGAAAATACTGTTTTAAAAAACAAAATTTTAGTTAATAGTTGTAGAAGTCCAAATTATTTGTTTTTATTCTGGATTTTTCATCCATTCAACCTTTTTTTTCTCGAGAACCACTGAACCGGTTTCAAAAAGGAACTGGTAAATTTTTGGTGATTTTTTGTTGACAGAAAAGGTTTTTTGTGATTTTTCATGATCGTTCAATTAATGGGATGAAGGAAACAAATTCAGGGTCACTGAACCGGTTTCCAGAATTCTCGATTTTGTTGATGTATAATTTTCCTTTGAAATTTTTCTCAATGTCACTCTGAAAAAATTCTGAAAATATTTGAAAACAGCTAAACTGTAGGTTTCGAAATATTTGAACAGAAATTTTGAACTTTTTGATTTTCGAGAGTTTCTTAGGAATTGTTCAATAATTGATCATGTACTTGAATACATATGTATAAACTCATCGAGTACCATTGAATTAAGTTTAATAATGAGTAGGTATCTGTAGTCTTTGATTTTCAATTAAATTTCTCAAAAAACGTCATTTATAAAGAAATACTTCGTAAACCGGTTGAGATTTATATTGAACCAGTTTCAGAAATGATCATTCTGTAAAATGGAGTTTTATTTCAATTTTTTTTCTTCAAGTCATTTTTAAATTTCGTGAAAGTGAATTGAGAACCATTAAACCGGTTTTTAAAATAGTGTTGTTGTTTATTTTCCCAATCTTTCTCTTCTTTATTTTTTAAACTCAATTTTACGTGTCATGTGTCATTCGGGGGGGAGGGGAATTAAGGTAAAATGGGAAATTGTCCAACTTGAAAGAATTTTTTTCAATATCTAATCACGAAATACGATTGTTTCAATTTCTCCGACCCAAAATCGACCCAAAATGCAAAATTCCCTCCAAAATTCAGTCTCGCGTTTTAGTATAAATTTACTCTTGAAAACGCTAAATATTTCATGTTTTTTTTTAGTTTTTACCAATTTTCAAATTTTTGGACAATTTTAATCAATTAGAAAGTGATCTTATATCAAATAACTGGAATAATTTTGGTCTCGCCTTTTAATATCTTGACCCTCTCCCCTCCTCATCCCATACAATAACAGAGATATCCTCTTGCGATACCATACACTGTGACAATTGTCACAGACCGTTTTTTTGTGCGTTGCGTTGGCAAGAACGGTTGATTGGGGGAGGGGCGACACCACCAGACGTATCGTATTTCCTATGCAGGCATATTCTGCGGTTCGTTTCTGTTGTTGAGCAAATTGCCTAATTTTTCATTTTAAGAGGCAAATATTTTTGAAAAAAATCTCGACCGTTGAGCATTTCAATTTTTTTTGTCTCTTAATCAAAAAGGTAGGCAAATTGTTGTGCACGAACCAGTAAGGCATGGATACACAAGTATCTGTCGGATGATAATTTTACCCCCTTCACTTTTGATTCAGTGCAAAAAAATATCAATAGATACGAAAAATACAGTTTTTCTAAAAAAAATGCCCTTCAAATAGGAAAGTAGGAAATATGTCCAACAGTGGAAATCAAAGCTTAAACATTTATGTAACCCCCTAGAAAACTAGAATGCCGTGCCAAACTTCGTTGCAGCGATAGAAAATTAATTGGTAAAAATGACCTTTTTTTTTGGTATGATGGGCCAGGGTTGATACCTACTTGGGAAGTAATGAATTTTATAAATCGAAAAATTTGATAAAAATTTTTTAAAAAAGGGAGAAATGATACTTAATTGATACCGAAAAAAATCGAAAAACGAAAAACGAAAGAACGTGAATTTTAGTAGGTAAAACCCTGAAAACTATGTTGAAAATGACTGTTATTGTCGTAAAAATCGTGATTTTTCGAGGGGCGGGGGGAATGACCTATAATTCCGTCTCGAACAAGGAAAAAAATTTTTGATGGAAAATTTAAATAAGAAGGGAAATATCCGAATCAACTATAAAACTTTTTGGCGAAACAAAAATGAATCAAGAAAACATCTTTGAAACCCCTCTACATCCAACATTTCCGGGCCTAAAGTTCATTTTTCAAATTTGGCAAATTTTTAAAAATTCAAAATTTGTCCATGGCTTTGTAAAATGAAGGAAATAATGTTGATATATTCAATGCAAGCAGCTGAAATTTGGTACATTATGTGCTTACTCTGGCTCATTCCATGTCAACTCAACCAGGTTTTGACCTTGGGTCTTCCGATTTCGCTCAAACATTTTTTACGAGTTCTCCTCGATGGTCTAATGAAGGAATCACCGTCTTTCTGATCCTAATCCTTCAAAGAAGGGTGGGGGGGAGGGGGTGGTCCTTGTAAATTTTCGTATAATTAGGATTTTTTGCGAAATGACTTTAACTTTGAAGGAGCATATCTCGAGATTTGTTCGGTCAAAGATGAATCTGTTCATGCGGTTTTGTAGACAATTAAAAGAAGATTCAAAATTGAAAATCACTTTTTGAAAAATTTAAAGTTGAGGTTTTGTGATGGCAGCTCAACTTTCGTGATAAGTACAAAAGATGAGGGGCCTCATTCAAAAACCTGAAAAAATTATTATGAAGAGAACTTTTTATGTATTTTTCAACTAATTACTTTCAAGATGGGGTCTCAATACCCCTGGGGGGCACAAGAGTCCTAAATTTTAGTCAAAATTTAAAAAAAAAAAACAGAAAAAGTGAAGTAATACATTGATTTCTACTAATTCGAAAACGCTGAGTTTGAATATGTGCTTAGTTTTTTGATCCGACCCCTCTGAACCCCCCTATCAGCCCCCTAATGAGGTCAAAATTCAAAAAAATGAAAAATAACGTATGACACGTGTCGTTTGTTAGGTTTTTGAGGGTGCTGAGTTCGAATCTTTGCTTATTTTTGGGATTCGACCATTTAGTGCCTCCTAGCCCCCATTTTGAAGAAAAAATGATTTTTTAAATTTTCCAGTAATTTGGGAGTCAGTGTGGGGAACGGGGGAGGCGGATCGAGAAAGTAAGTTGATAATCGAGCACTGCACCCTCGAATTAGTAAAAATCGATATGACACATGCTATTTCTATTTTTTTACATGTGTTTTTTCAAAATTGGAGGCTCTACAAAACCGCACGAACTGATTCATCTTTGACCGAACCAATCTCGAGATATACTCCTTCAAAGTTTGTGTTTTATTTTTATTTTTATTTTTATTTTTATTTTATTTATTTCGTTTACCACTTAGGATGTACAGCCCCCGCTCACCCATTTCTGGGTATTGGGGAGCTATTTAAAAAGTTGTTTCTGTTCTGTTCAAATACATTCATTCATTCATTCATTCATTCATTTCGCAAAAAATCCTAATTATATGAAAATTGCAAGGGCACCCCCTCCCCCGCCCCCTGAAGGATTACGATCGGAATGATGGTGATTCCTTCATTAGATCATCGAGGAGAACTCGTAAAAAAAAAATTTGAGCGAAATCGGAAGACCCAAGGTCAAAACCTGGTCGAGCTGACATGGAATGAGCCCTCTATTTTTGAGCTCCATAATGATCAAAAACGATTTCGAACTGGCTTGGAATTTTCGGAAAATTTGAAAACGCTCATTTTTACTGGAGAAAAATGTGTATTTGATCCGACAGTAACGAATCTTTAAAAATTATGCTTTGAGAGAATTAAATAGGCCATCAGAAAATGAGTAATTCGAATTTGTACGTGCTAAAGTTCATTTGGACTTTTTTTTAGTGTTTTTTTCAATTTTAGTTGACACTAAAATTTTCTGGAGGCTTCGAATTAGCCTGAATCCGCTATTAATCTATTCGAGAATTCAAAAATAGGGTTTAATTGTACCTACCAGATTTTAGGGGGTTTCCTCGAATGGATCAGATTTTTATATTTTACTGAATCATGAGATAACAAAAAATTTTCAAAAATAATTTTAGAAAGGGGGAATATTTTTGGATGTTGAATCGATATTCTTTGCTTCGGTAGGAAATTTTACCCCTGTTGGGATACTTTCCTTGTAAGAACTGAAATTTTGATGAAAAAAATAATAATTCTTTTACATGATTATTCGATCACTGAGAATACTCGTCATCGTAATTTTAATTCAAGGATAAAATTCCAACCTCTGAAACGGTACCTGTTTGAAAATTCTCTCACCATTTTCACGTCGTTTTAATTTCCGCCATACTGAATTACCTATTTTACAATCAAATTAACGATGAAAAAATACTCGCCGAACCGAGGTGTAAGTAAGCTCGATTCATCGGATCATTTTATCTTACCGAAGAATCGCCGAGAGCGAAAATATAGACATCGGTGGTTACGATTGCGCAGCCTTTTGACGAATTTAAGATCATTAAAAAGGCTTAAATTTTCTCCAAAGGCCGCAGAAAGTTTAACGTTCTTCGATACCAGTAAAGTTAATTTTCTCGCGCCGGCATTGCCAGAGAGCCAGGTTACAAAGTACAATAAAATGTAACCACGTCGATCAAAAGCGATTAAAATTTACGACGTAATTTTGCAGCCTGAAATGTGCTTTTAGAAACGCGTCCGGGTTCGGGTTCTGGCGACGAAAAAAACTAATTATCGTGGTCTAGATTACTTCGCTTGCAGAAATATACAGTCGACCTTTAAAGACGAATTAAAATATCACCGAAGAATCGCCTCCCCTTGTACGAGCAAACAGCCAGTGGAATTGGTTGTTATAATGAATGGTATTTCTAGTACCATGTTTATCAGTTAATTAGAAAGTTACACTAATAATGTTTGACGTTGCGACAATAAAGATTATCATCTTTCGGATGGGTGTATTTAGATGTAGGGAAACTTGCCTGGTGATGCATTGTTTATAGTACAATGTACCCAGCTATACTTAAATATGTGTTTACGAGAAAATTAGCCTTTGTTGCGGAAAGCTCCGGTATCGAGAATTTGTCTTTTAGATACGTGTTTGCTTTTACTTTATAAATGTACGTATCGTAGGCGAAGCCGCGAAAAGAATCGAATTTTCATCTCGAGGACTCGAGGAGTCATTTCATTAACGAGTAGAATAAATTTTCACCTTGCCAAGTACGGCGACGGCAAGAGCTCTTACGAAATATGCCTTTGATTTCAGAAATTTAATCAACTTATATCAGAATGACGTCACGGCAGCACTATCGAATCTCACGCACTGGCTGTGCTACGCAAACAGCGCCATTAATCCGATAATCTACAATTTTATGAGCGGTAAATATACCTAACCATCTTTGTATAATAATTTATTGTCGTATAATATTTACGCGAGTATTTTCGCTGTTTTATCTAATCGACCTATAGTAGGCTGATTTTCTTTTTTGCTACATTTCGCTTTGTGCTTTTTCCCCGAAGTAATCACTTGGCTTTTGAAGGCTCAGCTATAGCTTTTTTTTCAAGCTTCTGTTATGTCACCGAAAGATGATGTTTCGTTTAGACCTTGGGCATTTTTTGTGAATCCATTCGAACCAATCTGGTTGATGTGTATTATAGCCCGAGTGTGCAGTCGATAATGCTGGGGGTTTGAGACTTTACGATTGACTGAGTGTTACGAAAGAAGTATATTTTTTTGTTCGACGAGAGGTTATTATTTTAATGGACTTAGCTGTGCTTATATGGAAGGTATTATTTCGAGCTGGGTTATCAATTGAAGTACTGTGCTGATTCGGTGATCCTGATTGAATTGAAGGCAGAGGTCGAAGAAAAACGAGAAAATATGGTCTGAAAATAAACTCGAGTTAGGAATCAATTTAATTATTGTTTTAGCCAAAATTCGATTGGCTCGGGGAACTTGGATGTTGATTTCGATGTGCGACGTATCCAGGTGTTTCTACCGAGCTTATTTTATCTGTATTGGTATGTCTGTGTATTAAAGTGGATAGTTTTACTTTTTTTTTCGAAAATGGAATTGGAAGAGTAAAGTTTGTCTAGACGTCAAAAAGAGGTAATAAAAAAATTTCGCTCTCAGACTCATTGCTGGCGTTTCATCAGGGTGGCCATTCTCTGGAAAACCGGGAAAAGTCAGGGAATTTTGAGATTTTCTCTGGAATTTTTCGAAAATCCAAAAAAAAGATAAATCATTTAGAAAAGTGTTTCTTTGCTTATTTTATTTTAAATTTTTCAAAAAATTTCGCCCTCGCTTCGCTCGGGCCAAAAAATAATGTATTTTATCTGATTTTTTTTATTTATCGTTTATTCAAAATGTATGTCTTTTGTCCATTAAATTATGAATTATTCAAAAAAGAATTTCCCTCGCTACGCTCGGGGTAATTTACATTCTGTCTTTCTACAAAATTTATCTAAATTTCAAGTTTTTTGGAAACTTACTTTTTAATGATCTGTGATGAGAAAGGAATGCCATGATGCCCTTGACCACGATATTGAAAAGAAGGGGGAGGGAATGGAACAGAATTCAAAATTAGTGGGCATGTTTTAGAAAACAAGTGGTGAATTTTCATTTTTTGAAAAAAAAATTTCACAAAAATTTTCGTCCTCGCTTTGCTCGGGCTCAACACGTACATAACTTTATTTATGTTTCCATAAATTAATTTATATTTCACCTCCCAATTGACTTTTTTATTTATTGGTACAAACTAAAAAACTGCAAGGGATTGCGTAAATTTATAAATTTCAGGCATGTGTTTTTCCGGGGGGGGGGGGGGGGGGGGGGGGGGGGGGGGGGTAAACGTGAAGAAATTTTTGAATTTTCAGCTCGGAAAATCTGAATTTTCATTCTCTTGATTTGGTAGACACTCCAATTTATTTAGTGGTACCCGGTTATATTCAAACAAGCAGGGTCGCAGACCACCTGGCAATAGGGTTCCCGGAATTTTTATTTCCAGTAATGTTGATAAACGGTAAAAGTTCTCTTAATTATATTTTAAGAGGTTTGAATCCACCAAAAAAGTTTTTTCCCTTCTAATTGTATATTGTAATGATTTTATACCAAATAATGGTAAATTTGGTTTAGCAAACAAAGAAGGAAGGAGAGGTGAAAAGTTGCTAAGACAAAAATCAAAACAATTTGTTTTTGCAACACTGCATGAAAAATAGGGAAATCAAGGGAAGGGCGATTTTGTTTCGTGTGAGGTGCTGGTTTTTTTGCAAGTTCAAATTTAGGTACTGATGAAAATGACAAGATAATCTATAAAAGGAAAAATTGAAGTCAGTACATATAATAATCCGAATAGATTTTTTGAATTTTTTTTTTCAAGTTCTCCAATTTCTTTCATTTGTTAAAAAATTTCAAAGTTGAATTTTCCCCAATTTTTTTACAAGTTTATACTTTTTCAAAATTATCTACTTATATGTACATAATCTTTCTAAATTCTTTTAGCTCAAAATGAAAAAATGTCATCACGTCTTCTCATTTCAAGTTCAAAAAGCTTGGAAAAAATGAAAAAATTTGAACTTCATACAAAATTTTTAAACTTTGCGAACCTATACAAAAATGTGGATAAAATTTGGTTTCGGAAGTACCTATTGTTGAAAGAATTGCAGAAATTTGAGAACTTCAAAAAAAATTAAAAAATTAAGAAAACATAATTCGACAATCATTTTGAAAGAATTTGAGAAAACCAAAGTTGTGACTGAAAAATAATATTTTAAAAGAATTGTCAATTGTCAAAATTTAAGAAACTCGGAAAAAATGTTGAAGTTGAAAATTTTTTAAATGAATGAAGTTAAGACCATATTCAAATTATCCAAAGTTTTTCCATTTTCGTTCTACAGAAAGATAGTACCCTCATGGACAAACTGAAATCGCCTTAATGAAAGGAGCATCAAGGGTAAAAAATTGAAAATTTCCGAACGAGATGGATTGTTTCGACTCAAATTATGATTTTTCTCCAACTTGGAAATTTTTCAAATAAAATGGCACCACTTTCAAAACAATTCCAACTCAGATCCATTGTTTTTTTTTTAAAGTTCATTTTGCCATTAATGAGAGGCAAGCTACCCCCTTTGCTTCTCTCCTGCGCAATCTGGCTCCAAATTTCATTAAAACCAATCAAAACCCTAAAAAATAATTAGAAAAAGTAAAATTTTCAAAATTTCATTTTTCATGTATCATTTAAGGACCATTAAAATTGCACACTATAGATTTCGAATAAGCTCTCCAATATTTTTTTTATCCCCTTACATCAAAACAGGAAAAAAATTCTTGTGGAAGAACTGTATTTAGATTTTTGGAGGGTGGGGGAGGAAAATTGGAAATGTTTCCCTAAAGTGAATTTTATCTGATGGTTTTCGATTCAAAAGTACGAGTACATGCGATTTTTCCTTTTTGTTCTCCTTAAAACGAACATTCCTTTTCGAAAAAATTCAGATTCAATTCCAACTATTTTGATTAAAAAATAAAGATGCAATTTTGTCAGGCCAGGAGTTGCCCTCTTCGGAAACTTTATTTTTCATTATCAATCATGCTCCATTTGAATTTCATATTCAAATTTTGAACAATTTCTTCAACATTTTTACATCTTTCAAAATTCAAACAGAAGAAAACATTCTCCGGGACCAGCCAAAATTGGTTTGTAGGAGGAAAGAAAGGGCTTGAAAATTTCCGACTGAAATAGACTTTTTTTTTATTTTTTCCATTCAAAGAAGATTTTTTCCAATTGAATCATCTATCTTTTGTATACCCATCAAGATTTGATTGAGGTCAATATTGCAAAACTGATGGATGAATTTATTTTAAAAAATTATTTCAGGATGTCCACTTTTAAATTAAATTTGTGAATAAATATTCTTTTCTTTTCTTTCTGTCGAAAATATTTTAAAAGGGGCAGTTATAACGCTTGAGGGGGAGGTGGTAGCATGTCAATTTCACTATTTCTGTAATATTTTATATGCTACTCATGAGAAAAATTACAGATCAAATTCAACCCTTACCTCATTCAGTGATTATACAGATATGCAAAATTTTGAATAGGTACGTTTCTCTGAGAATTTTTCTTGTTGTTTCATAAATACAATAAACTGTGTTTCATCCATCTTGATTTAATATTTCTGTAAAATTGAGTAAAATGATTAAATACGCGCAAAGCGAAAGAAAATATTTTTAAAAAACTTGAAATTTGAGTTATCAAGGCCGAAATAAATCTTCTTGAAAAAAAAGTTTGAAAATTGGAATTCAAACTTGAATTATCATTGAAAAGTGGAAAAATTGAGGACCTGCGATAGATCAATTTTTGTACCAAGTAATCATTTACACTGTGCTCTTGACAAAATAACTTTGTATTCGTTTATTGCCCTCCACACGTGGTTGACTTTGCGAATTCTTCCGTGCACCTCTCGCCATCTTTCAATACAAACACGTTTTCTAATACCGACATAAATACCTATATCATTACAAGTGATTGCAAATTCGCGAACAATAACGAAACGTTGACGAAAAAGTTGAATCGTCGAAAAATTTATCCCATTAAAGTTTCTTAAGCTTTGCAACGAACGCGTTCGTATAAGCTTTAAACGTTTTCGACGAAAGTTTCACCGTCGGATAATATAACTGGAAGGTCGCTAGCGAGAAATTTCCTGATGGTAATTCTGAACTCGGAGCCGAACGGAGGTTTATTTTTTGCGAGTAATTTTCATGTAAATTTGATTTCGAAATGAATTCGGTGCGTGAGATTTAGGAAGAGGTTTCCGAAACGAGATTGCGTTTTGGTGTACACGAACTGTGGCGTAAAATTGTACCGAAGGCTTGGCAATTTTTTCGTATTGTTGTGAGAAGAGAAATAGAGGAAAGTACTTCATTGTATTTACGTAAAAATGCCGAAGATTTTGATACGAAATATATTTTATTAATTAGGTATGTGTAGGATTGCATGTGCCGAGTTTTAAATTTGTGCGAATTTTGTTGAATATTATTTTCTCCTTTACTCCTTAGAGCCAGCTTAAAGAAGAGGGTACTTTTTTAACTTCTGGTTCCTAATTCGATTTTTGTAGGTATTTGGCTTATTAAAAACTCCCACAGCCAAATGTTGAGCTGCTCAAAATTGATTTTCCATTTCTAAAATAATGGTAAAAATGCTAACAAAATATTTAAAAATATGTATTTTATTTTCAAGTCGAAGTACTAAAAATTTGGTTCTTACTTGCTCTTAGTTCACTTTTTCTGATCGTTTTTGAGCCTCTGATAAGAATCGATTTTCCCTGATTTCATCCTTTTTTTATTATTTTATTAGGAAATTTTACCAATGTAGTTTCCAAGTGATAATTGAACCCCATAATTTTGAAAAATTTTCATTAGGGGCTGGAAAAATAGTATATTATGCAACTATTGAAATAAAGTGATTTTCGGCGAATTTTGAGGTTTATTACCCGAGCAAAGCGAGGGAAATAACTCAAAATCGTCGAAAAAAAGTCATTTCCCGAGTTGCATACTATATTTTTCGTTTTAGAGGGAGAAAAACGCGAATTGAAGCACCGCGGGAGGGAATAAAGTAGGGTTTTTCTCCCTCTACAACCAAAAACGCTTTATATTGAATGTCGATCCCTCTCTCGACTCTTCTTAGTCTAAATTACGTTTCTTCGGTTTTTGATTTTTTCATGTACCTACCCAAATGAATCTATGAGTGGAAGAGGGGAGGGAAAATTCCAATCGTAAAAGAAGGATTGTTGTGGAAGTGGGAAGAGGAGCTCTTATATCCATAAAATTTTGAAAAAATCATTCATTTTGCTCTTTGGTAATTTTTTCACGTTTTACAAAATTAGAATGGAAGAAACCCGAGGCAAATCGATCGGGAAAGGAAGATGTGAAATGTTTTCGAATTTGTAAAAAAGGAAATTTCTCTCATTTCCATAAATTTACTCAATAATTTCATGAAATTAGTAGGATGATTGTTTCAGAATTGAAAAAAAAAAATCAGTGTCATGATACGTAAAAGGCCCATTTAACGCCATTGGTTAAAAATTGACGAATTTTGTCCTAATTTAAAACTTTCTCTGATTATTTTCGAGTGATCCTTACTGCTTAGATCTTTTTTGTGTAGATTTAATATTTCGATTTTCAACTATTTTTTCCTTTTTACGCTTGGAATTTTGAGAAGTTCGTTCTCTCTTATTCTCCTTCCTTCTCCATGGTTGCTAATAGACAGTAAAAATCCTGAATTATGAAGAATGTGTAGTCCAAGTCGTGAAAAAATATCGAAGTCTTAATTTTAGTAAAATGTCGCAAATTATATTGAATATTTTTTTTCTACTTTTCTGTATTTTTTCAGGATTTATCAAACTAATAAAAATTGATTTTCCTACTTTTGATATTGTAAAATTTCCAACTTTTGGTAACATTTCACAAAATTTTGCTCAATATTATGCTTTTATTTACTTCTTACAACAGTGCAATTTTTTTTGTTTCTTTAAATTCTATTTCGTTGAGTTTTTTTTCTGGTCGGATTTTTTTTTTGTAATTTTTAATCCTTATTCTTGAAGAAAGAAGGAAAACTTTTGTATGCTAATATCAGCCTGAAAATTTTTCAGAATTTATAAATTTGGTCATTTTGTGGTAGAGGGGAGAGGATTTTCTGAAATTTTTGGAAAAACAATGAAAAAAGATCGCAGGCTTGAAATACGAGTAATTAAGAAAATCTTCATTTTTTTTTTTTAATAACCACCCAAAAATAATTTTTTTTTTTTCATCCTGATTTATATTATTAATTGAGATCATTGGTGACCGGGTAGGATAGTATAAAATTTATGTAAAAATAATGATGAAGAAAAACATTTGGCTTGAAATGATTAGATTGTTGTTTATAATAATGGATGGATCTGAAAAAAGGAGGGTGAAGCATGTCCAATGTAACCTCCTAGTGGGTTCATTTTTTGGTAAAAAACGATTTTTGCCTTTTTTGAGTAGTGCTATCTGCAGGGAACCTGGTCCCCCCCCCCACCTGAAAGGTACAATTGAAATTTTTATACCTCCCTACCATCGGTCGTGAAATTATAATTGTGGCCTAGTCTACCAAAAGGGACCGCAGGCCAAAATCAACTTACCGAGGAAAACTCGGTCAAAAAAACAAGTCTTTTGGAAGTTGAACTTTGAACTTTCGACTGAAATATCTCGAAAGCACAGCTTTCTAGAAAAAAATGAATTGCACTTTATAGAGAGGGAATTTTACGCTCTACAATTTATGTTCTATTCATTTTTTCCATAGAACCCTTCCTTTACTCAGAAAATTGACTTCAAGTGTCAAAAGTTATCGATTTCTTGTTGAATTTTTTTAACGTAGGTATTTTTAAAAATTTTGTCACTTGAAGTCAATTTTCTGAGAAAAGGAAGGGTTGTACAGAAAAAATGAATAGAACATAAATTGTAGAGCGTAAAATTTCCTTTCTGTAGTGTGCAATTAGTTTTTTCTAGAAAGCTATGCTTTCGGGGAATTTCAGTTGGAAGTTCAAAGTTTACTTTTATAGAAAATAATGGACAAGTTGCACGAATTTTTTTTTGGAAAAAAATCATGAAAAATCGAAAGTAGACATTAAAAGATGAAGATTAAAAAAAAAAGAAAGAAATTTGGTCCATTAGAACTCTCGCAATGATTTTTTGAAAGTTGCGTTTTCTCGCAGTGTTCAAAAACGGGAATGTGGTAAAATCTGGTAAGGTGACGTCACACCATGAAATGTTCGTTTTATAATTCGCGGCGTGGCGCGCACTCGCGCGTTAGAATTTTTATGTGGCGTATAGCGCACACCCACTCGTAAGAATTTTTACGAATTTTTTGTTTTACATTCTTTTTTTCAAATACATATTTTTTTACAAATACGTTTTTAATTATTCGTCTGCATTTTAAATAGTCGGTAATCATTGTAAGATAGTTGTTATCAACAACTTCAATATTACGTATAATAATTCAAACCGCTTCATTATTGTCAATCAGCCAAGTATTTTTCGCGATAAATTTCATGGTGTGACGTCACCTTACCAGATTTTACCACATTCCCGTTTTTGAACACTGCGAGAAAACGCAACTTTCAAAAAATCATTGCGAGAGTTCTAATGGACCAAATTTCTTTCTTTTTTTTTTAATCTTCATCTTTTAATGTCTACTTTCGATTTTTCATGATTTTTTTCCAAAAAAAAATTCGTGCAACTTGTCCATTATGTCTAAAATCAAGCTTCTTGGCAAAAACTAATGTACTTTACAGCAAAAATAATGAAATCTGGAGTTGGCGGTTTATGTCATTGGAAGGACCATACTTTCTTCTATAAATATTGATCAAAAACGAAAAATCGGTTTTGGTGACTATAGGTACCTTTTAGTAGTCCAGGTCACATTATGCCACTTTTTGCCCTCTCCAATGAGATTAAAGAGCTTCAGATCGCAAATTTTAAAATTTCTTGATTTTCACCAAATTCAGATATCTCTTTCTCTCCCTCTTAAACACCTCAAAATCGAGCCAAGCATTTTTTTTGGCCTTCTAGTATCAAAAAATGGTCTAGTGGTTCTGCCAATTGCATTTCGACTTGAGCTATTTTATACAATTCAAGTTGTTCATTCAATGACTTGAAAAATTAGCTAAGAAATTTTTTGGTCATTAAAAAGAATTTTAATTCTCTTTTAGAAAAATTTTTGCAGCAGTACTACCAACATAAATTTAACGAGGTTAAGTATGTAAATAAAAATTCAGTTGGCTACACTGTCATAATTTTTTTTGAAAAATTCCATCAAAAAAATTTTTAGTGATCAAAAAAAAATTTGCCTTGATTTTGAAATGTTTATGTGCGTGACAGGAACTTCATAAAAAATTGATATTTACTCGCTTTTCGAGTGATCTTTCAAGATGGAGAGTGTTCAAAGTTCTCCACATCTGGAATCATCCAAAGTATGGCAACAACCTTGTTTTTTTTTCAAAAATTTAGGTTTTCTTGCTCCACCTTTGGCTCTAGGGAAGGTTTCCAAATTTTTTGGCGGAACCTTCCCTCCCATCTACTCTACGTAAACTACCTGGTCAATTTTCGTCAAAATCCTTGATTTTTTATCCACTCTGTCGTTTATTTCAAGTTTCTCAAATAAATTATACCTGTCCGATGTGTTATGCTCGTGCAATTTAATTTCTTGAATGACAGAATCACAATGAGCCTCGCTTTTTTCTCACCACAACGAAACAAAGAACGTACTTACCTGCGTCGTAAACCATGAAATTCCTCCGAAAAACCGAAACACTTCGTAAATTTCAATTCCGTGCTTGTATTTGGTGTTAACAAGTTCGCAGTTTATAATGCTTTTACTTTTCGTTACCTCTGAAAAGTACCCAGGCCTACCTGAAGTTTGAAATTTAGCGAAAAAGTATACGAAGACGCTTCGCATTAGCTTCACTTATCTAGCTATAGTTTTTTACTCTGTAAAAGCCACCGGCTTAAAGAAAACTCGACTCTTTTTTCTCTTCTTAGATTGTGCGTTATGATTTCACTGCTCACTTATACCTAGCTTTCTAGCTAACACCTAAAGCTTGGCAGAAATGCACAATGCACGATGTTTTCACTACGCTTATACGCTTCGAATCGCTCAACGAGGTATACCTACCTAATGAATGTTGAATTTTAATAGGTAAATTTAGAAGAGAATTTAAAAGAGCATTTCAACAATGTCATCATTGCGGTAAAAAAAAACGCCAACCAGACATTGACCTGGTGTCTCAGAATGATTACGCTCACTCGTCCAACCGTCGAACCAGCCAATCGTACGCATTTTCTTCACGACGCACGAAAACTACGTCATTTATAACCCATACTACATGACATATGCATCATGCTGGACCACTACACAATAAAAATAGGGTCCAGTGGTTAGAATGATGATTCGGGAAGGGGCTTGAAACATAAGTACAAAGTTACTCAGTATTAATACATGGTGTAAGATGAAGGAAGCTTTGTATCCGGTTAGCCTAGCTTTTCCGGGTACCAGAATCGTCTTGTGTTATCTGATTATTTTATAACGAAGCGAATTAGGTACACCTATACCTATATAGACTGTGAAACAAGTATCCAAAGGTGTTAAAAGATACTTGACGAATTTATTTTATTATTTTTTTTTTCGTAAAACGTTGTCTATTCGAAAGTTACCATTGTAGAGAATTTTTTTCGTGTAGTTGGATTCGTATAACTCTAAGTAATGTAATCGTTCGTACGTACTGCGTATGTCGAAAGTTTTATAATTGAAAGTTCGCTAACCAGCGAATACCTTTCTGTCACGTTCTCTCGAAAAAATTGAGAAAAACACGTAAAATATCACTGCACCAGGCTACAACGCGTTCAGGATTTATTTGACGTCGATCTGAATGACACGTGGACTGTTTCGCTTGCCCCTTCTTCCAATTTTAAACTTGAATTCAGGCATGCCACGGAGTCACCTTTTTTAGTGACTTGTCCCCTATTTTCAGGGTTGGTCACTAAAAGTCTCTTTTTTGGCCAAAAGTCACTATTAGTCCGTTTTTTCACTCTAAAGTCACTTTTTTCATTCAAACGGCCTTCCGCTCTTGCATAATATTTAAAAAAATACTTAGTTTATTTTTTAGAACTCGTAATTTTTAGATTACGATTTTTTCAGTAAAAACTTATTTATAAAACAAGTTTATTCTTTTTTTCAGTTATTTGAAGCATATTTTTAAACTCGTGGCTTCAATTAAAGATTTATTAAGGGTAAAATGCCCTAATCTCGACCGCTTTCTAATTTCGACCATCGGCCGATTTCGGCCGCTATAGACGCAATCTACCGGGGAAAAAAATTTTCATGCTCCTTTTCACAGATAAACAATTTGAGACCAAAATGACAACCCTACAGGCAAAACTAGCGGAGAAAATTGAAAAAAACGAAATAGCATAGTAGTACAGTTATTTTAGGTTTTGACCCAAAAAAAATTAGCAGAAAGGGGAAGTTTCGTAGGAGGGTATGTATTTTAAGATTCCTGGACTTCCCTAAAATTGGTGCATAATTTAGTCCTCCTTTTGTGGAGTAAGGGAGTTCAAATTTTGTTTTTTCGTCGATAACTTTCGAAATTACGCACTAATGAAAAAATAGTTGAAACAAAAGTTGTAGAGCATTAAAAAACGAACAATTTTGTCATTTACCATTTTTTCTCAGGATGTCATGGGGAGGAGCTAGGACCTCCAGAAAAAAATCAAATTAAAAAATTTTCCATTACCTCAAATAATTACCAATAATCGGGTTAATCGAGTTTTAGGAGCGTTTTTTTTTACATCCCATTACTAAGTAGAATAAGAAAAATGTACAACCGACCCCTCATCTCAATATGGGGGAGGGGGCTGGTGGTCGAAATTAGGAACCCAAAATTTCGATAATCAATTTTTGAATTCCCTCAGAAAAAAATCACAAAAAATGATCATATCGGCTCAGAATTTTATGGGGTGGTGGAGGAAGGATCGATGTATTTTTTTAAGCCATTTCTGACGTTTTTACCTCCATAAGTCTTTGATTGGTGGAAGTTTGAAAAAAAGTGGTCAAAATATTTCACCCTTACCCTTGATGAAAAAATGTTTCAGAAAAAAAAGTATTTTCAGCACTATTGCAGAGAGAAATACAGTTTGAGTTATGATATTTTTTTTTGGGGGGGGGTGTATTTATTTATGAAAAAAAACGAAAAATTGGTTACTTTTTTCGAAAAATAGGTCGTGTTAAGTTGGGTCAAAATAACCATAGAAATACACTTTCAAGGGAGATATCCCCAGAATACAATTTTGAGCCCCAATGTGGGCTCAAAATCTTATTTTAATCAAAAATACTTCAGAAAAGAACCCCATATTATATGCAAAATTTCAGGTGCTGAATTCATCTGGGCTATTCCATACTAAAGCAGACCAAAAATGAAGTCGGGTCTTCCGATTTTGTTAAATTTTTTTGGTGGTCTATTCACAAAACCACGATTATTTCCTTCCTAACCCTCAAGGGGGTGGGGAGGCGGGCCTCTAAATTTTTATGCAATTGCGATTTTTAGCCAAATTATCCAACTTTGAAGGCTCATATCTCGAGATAGGTTGTACTTGGGGAAAATTGTTTGTGGGGTCTGGAAGATAATTAATAGGAGATTCAAAAACGGTAATCAAATTTTGAAAAGCTCAAAGTTGAACTTTGGTGGTGAAAGATCAACTTTCACGATTAGAACAAAAGATGAAAGCTACCATTTAAAAATCTTAAAAAATCACAGTGAGGAGTCCTTTTCACCTTTTTTTCAACCAACAAATTTTCAAGATTGGATCTCCAGACCCCTGGGGAGTACAGGGGTCCACAATTTTGAACAAAACTCAAAAAAATCGAAAAAGTAATGTAACACATCGATTACATACTAATTCGAAGGCGCTGATTTCGAATATGTACTTGGTTTTTTCATTCAACCCCCGTGAACCCCCCTATAAGTCTCGTCTATAGGGTTAAAATTAAAAAAAAATAAAAATAACGTGTGACCTGTCGTTTGTTAGGTATTTGAGAGCGCTGAGTTCGAAAATTTGCTTATTTTTTGGATTTGACCCTTTAGTGCCTCTCTAGTTTCCCAATTTTGGGAAAAACTATGTTGAGAAATAAAAATATTGTGTGGCATATCAATTCTATCTAATTTGAGGGCGTAAAATTCGAATATAGACTTAATACTTTTTGATTCAACCACCTACCCGTGCTCTAACCAGTGTTGCCAGAATTTTAGCATTATGCCAAAAATTATGCTAAATCACGCAATTTTTTTTCTTTCATTTTTGGCTTCCTGGCATAATTTTATGATGCCAGGAAGCCAAAAAACACCCTACAAAAAATTATGCTAAATCTGGCATAATTATGCTAAATTGGCAACACTAGCTCTAACTGACCCCTTCCTCCAGTCATCGGTGACCAACACGGAATTGATAATTTCAAAAAATTACGGCAAGTGGTTGAATCAAAAAGTAAGTCTATATTCGAATTTTACGCCCTCAAATTAGATAGAATTGATATGCCACACAATATTTTTGTTTCTCAACATAGTTTTTCCCAAAATTGGAAGACTAGAGAGGCACTAAAGGGTCAAATTCAAAAAATAAGCAAATTTTCGAACTCAGCGCTCTAAAATACCTAACAAACGACAGGTCGCACGTTATTTTAATTTTTTTTGAATTTTGACCCTATAGACGAGACTTATAGGGGGGTTCACGGGGGTCGAATGAAAAAACCAAGTACATATTCGAAATCAGCGTCTTCGAATTAGTAGTAATCGATGTGTTACATTACTTTTTCGATTTTTTTGAGTTTTGGTCTAAATTGTGGACCCCTGTACTCCCAGGCGTCTAGAGATCCAATCTTGAAAATTTGTTGGTTGAAAAAAGGGCGAAAATGGTTCCTCACTGTAATTTTTTCTGATTTTTAAAGAGTAGCTTTCATCTTTTGTTCTTATCATGAAAGTTGATCTTTCGCCAGCAAAGTTCAGCTTTGAGCTTTTCAAAATGTGATTACCGTTTTTGAATCTTCTATTAATTATCTTTCAGACCCCTGAAACAGTTTTTCCCCAAGTACAACCTACCTCGAGATATGAGCCTTCAAAGTTGCGTAATTTGGCTATAAATCGCAATCGCAAAAAATTTCGAGGCCTGCCTCCTCGCCCTCTTGAGGGTTAGAAAAAAAATGATAGTGGTTTTGTGAATAGACCACCAAGGGAAACTCGTAAAAAAAAATTGAACGAAATCGGAAGACCCGACTTCATTTTAGAGTAGCCCATTTTTCGAATATTTTGACGAATTCTTGAAATTTCAAAATTAACTCATCGCCTTGCAAAATATGAAAATTTGATCTTATCAACGAAAAAATCTGAAATTTAGTATACCCTATTTTCGACCTCCGAAATTGATTGGAAGCGGTCTCAAGACGTTTCGGAGCCTCCAGAAAATTTTGGAATTTTCCAACGCTGGAAAATGTCCATAAAAATAGTCCATATGAATTTCAGCACCCATAATCATCAATATTGGCGACCTATTTGATCGATTAAAACAGAATTTTACAAAATTCACAACTTTCCGTTTAAAGAGCCTCTCCGCATAAGATGGTGAATTCCGCACTCTCACCGATTGAGCTGAAACTCACCCAAAATGTTAGTATTGATGTAAATTCACCCCAAAAAAATTTTTGGCTCGATCCCCCCACCCCAGTCCGAATAAAATGGCCGTAAATGTCCAAAATTCAAAAATTCGTATCTCCGAAGGGGGTGGTTCAAAAATTTCGAAATTTTCACAGAAAATAGTTAGTGGGTAGATGTATACGTGAGAATTTTTTCAAATTTTTTTTCGCGTATTTGGGGGGGTTTTGAGGGGTTTGAAAATTTCAAAAATTCGTAGAAAAAAAAATCGGGGGGGACCCCCGGCTGGAATTTTTTTTTTAAAAGTTGGTCCTACCCTCAGGTATAACATATATTTTTTTCAGACCCCCGAGGGGGGGTGCAACATGGTCAAAAAAAATAAAAACAACAAAAAAACACGTTTTTGACGTTTTTTTTGCAATATTTACTCCCTTTAAGACAAATATTTTGAAAAAAAATTAATTTTTGTGGAATACATTTGAAATGAACCAGAATTACACTTTTTGATCATTGGGCTACAAACCGATAATGATAGCATCGCCGCTGCCCGTGTAGTACAGTCGCAAATTGTAAAATATTCAAGAAACGTGGCTTTTTATGAAAGAAGCATGAAAGTTGGTATGATGAACAATAAGACCAAAAAAAATTTTTAGAGAACGGGACCCACTTTGTATCTACCATATGGGGGTGCAGGGGGTGGTATTTTGAGGTCCCAGCCCCCCTATGTGGCGGGGTTGAGCAAAGTCGGCGTTTTTGAACTCGATTTCATATATTTCAACCTCCCTGAACACGAATATGCCATTACTTTCAAAATCGGATAATTATAAGTGCCCCAAATTTCAAATTTAAAATACCCCTAATTACCAATATTCATGAAAAATACCCGAATATCGTGGTTTTTGGCCCCTACACCTCACACATCGATCAGAAACGAATTTTCAATACGATATTCGAAAAATAGACCTCAAACCCGATCTATAGACTCATATACCTACAAGCTTCACACGTCTTCATGGGGAGGAGTAGGATGAGCCGCGGTATTCCCAATTTTGATGAATTTTACAGTTTTTTCGAATATTTGGAATTTTTGAATTTTGGACATTTACGGCCATTTTATTCGGACTGGGGTGGGGGGATCGAGCCAAAAATTTTTTTGGGGTGAATTTACATCAATACTAACATTTTGGGTGAGTTTCAGCTCAATCGGTGAGAGTGCGGAATTCACCATCTTATGCGGAGAGGCTCTTTATATTTTTTGGCAGACCATTTTCCTGGAAAAAATTCTAAAATATGCCCACAGCGCAAGCATCGAGGTAAAAATCTGAAAGTTGGTAGTTATAGATTCCCTATTTTGGACCTCCGAAATCGATTGGAAGCGGTCTCAAGACGTTTCGGAGTCTCTAGAAAATTTTGGAATTTTCTAGCGCTGGAGAAAAGTCCATAAAAGTGGTCCATATGAACTTCAGCACCTATAACCGCAGATTACCAACATTGGTGACCTATTTGATCGATTAAAGCAGAATTTCCCAAAATTTTGTACTTCGAGGTAAAATTCATATTTTTTGTCAGAAAATTAAATAACTGCCTTTTTAAACGAGAAAAAATTAGACTTGAATTGGAAAATTTACAAAAATCTAAAATTAAGAATTTGCATTTTCAAGTCGCAAAAGTTGAAGAAAATCGCAATCAATTCAATAATGGTGGAAGTTTAGAAAACATTTCACCAACTGATTTTCTTTTCGTCCCCCTCTCCCTCCCTCCTAAGTCCTCCAGTAATGTTAAGAGGATGATATAAATATTGAAAAACAGATTTCTGCCATGAAAACGCCTTTTTTTTGTTAGTATACTTACTTACTTTTGCTGTTTATGTAATTAATTAGTTTGAAAAAAACAGGAAAACAGCTGCATGCGTACTGCATTCAGCATAGTCCTTCTTATCTTCTGATTTGGCTTAAATTTTTTATGGAAAATTTTTGTCAACAATGAAAATTTCACCAACAAAATGACCTGGTAAAAATTTCAGCCCATTGGCTCAACATTTACCTCTTCCTACTGTTTTCTAAATTTTTCAAGTTTAAAAATGTTTGAAAATTTAAAAAACATCAATTTTTTCCCCTAACATTTCTTTCCGATCCCTGCAAGGGGGAAGGGGCGATAAATATTTCTGAAAAAATCAAAAATAACCTGTAGAGTATCGTTTGTAATGTTTTTAGAAGTATGAAGTCCTAATTTTGGGTCATTTTTTTGATGCGACTTCTCCAAAGCCTCTATAGCCTCAAAATTCGAGGCTGAAGAGATTTGGGTAATTATTTTTTTGGTTAATTTGAAAATTTGCTTCAAATTTCGAGTAATCTTAACTCCCAGACAATGTTATTTATATAAAGAAATTAAATTTCAATAATTCGGGGTCGTCTTTTAGCTCCACAATTTCTCTCCCTCTTCCTACCGTTTTGCAGTTGAAAATAGGTATCCAAAGAGCTCTGGGAGCTGAAAAACAATTTTTTCACAATTTTGAAACCTTTCATGCCTTGCTCTTCTCTTCAAATTCGGCTCATCAGCATGAAGAATTGATAATTTATTTTTAATGACTGCACAAACTTCGGATAAGCGACGAAAAATAAATGAAAAGGCCATGAAAAAATGGAGACATGAGCGAGTATAATTAATTGTTGACTTTGCTACGATGAAAATAACCAATCGCCGTCAAATCATCCTTTTTTTTCGAAACACCCTCCGTAAAAAGTTTCGTTATAAGCGAAATATTTCGACTTTACCTTTAACCCTTTCACCCTGCTATTCAAATTACGGACAAGCCGAAAAACATTTCGGAGCCGACGAATGAAAGACCAAAGACCAAAAACGTCAAGTAATGAAAAAAGTTATAAAAATTGTTCGAGAATGAAGAAAATTACGTAGATAAGAAAAATATTACGTGGAAAATTTTCCAAGTTTTTATCAAAGTTGGCAATTTTCGGTTGTTTTAATTTTACGCCCAATTTGAATTTTTTAGCTAAAAGAAGTGTAACTATGAAAACCGCGATCTCGTTCCGAGTTTCATTTAATAATAATATGGTAAAAAAATATTACGTAATTTTCACTTCAACTGCAGCTTGGAAGAAAAAAATAACGAGCTTATTTTTTTGAGTGAATTTTGACAAATTGTGTAAATAGACTAGAGCTTTTATTGGCGTGGTTTTGGTTTTCATCTCATTTAAATACCGAATTAAGTAGTTGGGTTTATTAGCGCGAGGTCGAATGATCGTGCAGTGATATTCGAAGAGGATTAATTTTGGAGAGAATTTGAATTTCGTTGTAAATTTTCGTATTTAATTACGATATGTACATAGATGTAAATAATTTTATGTCATATGTGTTCATTTCATTCGATGTTGTAATCATTTTAATTGGAATTGTGATGCTGTAATTTTTTTATTTCAAAAGTGGAGTTGGAGGAATTTTAAAAATTTTTATTTGGTTTGATTTTAATTTTTTTTAAAGATGATTTTTTTTGTTTCTGTTCGATTTCTCGTAGAATATGAAAAATATTTCGTTTTTCGAAATTTCCAACAGATGAAATATCGTTTTGTATATTTTTTTTAAGCGAAGATGTTTGACTCGCAAATTCTTTCATTTGTTCGTGAAAAAATGTCGAATTTTTTCAATTCTACTCCTCCGCTCTGAATTATTTGTTCGGAATATTTTTGGAAAATTGTATCGATTTCTTAAACGCAGGCCTATAAAAATAATATTTCTGAACCAAATCCGTTGAATTATAGAATCAAAGCTATCGTGCCTGAGACGCCTACAGTACCATATTTTAAAAGTCGAACGATTCAGTTGTTGGACAATTTTATTACCATATTTGTCAAATTTTCAACTTTCTGTGTAATTAAATAAAGGATTGTATATGCGAAATTTTTTTCTTCGTGAAATGGTAAACTGTCTGATATTTAAGATGTCCAGTGGCAAACTGCAAGTAAATGGCAAATGGTGATAGAGGCGTGAAATTTGCTATCGTAAACAAAGACATCATAAGAAATTTTTTGAGCCCGGGGGAGGGAGGAGGTTTGAAGGGAGGTTCTACCCCCATTTATTGGAATTGAGCTATCGGCCTTTTTTTTTGTATCATTTCCATATAATCGAATCTCGCTGAGTTCGAAAATATCATTACTTTCAAAATCCAAAGAGGAGAAGCCTCTCAAATTTGATTCCTCAACTCGAACTGCCTGAAAATCACAATTTTTCACAACCATGCTGACCTTCCAACCGAATTTTTATTGCGATTTTCGAACTCGACGGGCAGATTACCATTTATATCGACGTTGTAAAACTTCCTATATCCCCTCCCTGAGTGAATAAGAGAGTCTAAAGTTACTGAAATTGGACTAATTTTTCATATTTTTGTGTAAAAATCACGATTATTTAATTACTAGGGGGCTTCGCCCCCTGGCCGCTTCGCGGCCCAACCCCCATGGCAGTCATCGCTTCGCTCAGACTGCCTCTCGCCCCTTCGGGGCTCGCTACGTTAACGTTCATTGTATTATGAATAAAAAATGAAAGTCAAGTAATGCATAATTTCAGTTTTTACACTTTTTTATTAAATTTTTCATTTAAACATACTTACTCTAGTTTTTAAAATTCCAAGTATTTACCCAGAGGCGGTTCGAACACAAATTTAGGGAGGGGGGATAAGGTTCAAAACTGCCGACCAAAAAATTCAAAATTACCGACTAAAAATTCAAAAATATCAATCCTGCTCATACCTGAAAATTTTCTTCCTGTAATTTCATTGTACATAATTGAAAACCCCTATGAATATTGTTCATTAGTTGAAGTTCCAAGAGGGAAAATTTCAATAAAAATTACGATGTACCTACTTGATTAAAAAAATAATAGTTTCAATGTGAATTTGGCCCGAGGGAAGCGAGGGCGAAAATTTTAGAAGACCAAATTCAAGGTGCAATAAAACAATGTTTTAAATTACCTAATAAACTTGAATAAAAAATCGGCCAACTTTTACTTTAAAATTATTAAGGGATAAATACGATCGAGCCAAGCGCATTCACCTAAAACCCAGCTATACCCTTTGGGAGAATTCGCTGAAAATCAAAAAATGTTGCTCATTTTTCCTGTGCTGCAATTCTAATCTAACTATTTATCGGTGACTTTTCACTGATGCAAAATGAAAGTACAGTTCTTCGAAGAGTAGGAATGTTTGCAGATTTTACAATTAAAACACAATAATTTAGCCTGAGTGAATTGAGAACAAATATTTTTTGAAAAATTTATAATACAATTAGCATTTTTATTTATTTTTTTCAAAGAATAACCGATCGGCACCACGCGGGTTTCCTCAAAGGTTGTCCGAGCTCGTGAGCACTACATCAAACGTCACCAATTGATTCATTAGTGCTATAATCAGTTCAATCATGTTGAGTCGTCAATTCAGTTTCAGGATCTTCAAGTCTATCCGACTCTTCGAGTCTATCCGGCTCTTCTAGTCTATCCGGCTCTTCTAGTCTATCCGGCTCTTCTAGTCTATCCGGCTCTTCCAGTCTATCCGGCTCTTCATGTCTATCCGGCTCTTCAAGTCTATCCGTCGATTCAGGAATTTCTAATGAATAAAACCAATAGATTTGGTCCCCTTGACAGGCGTATGTTGGAGTGGCATTTTCCAATGATGGATGTGGAAGACATAATCCTGTACAGGATGCTCCAGCACAGGGATTTGACAGATTTCGCTGAATGACCATAAAAAAAGAAAGAACAAGCTATTATATTTGAATCTCGTTTCCAAAACATGCTCTGCAACATTTTTGGCGAAATTGAAGTTTTTATCCTTTCAATCCACTTCAAAAATGTTTTTGTGAGTTTCTACATCACCTTAAATGGTTCTTATGGTCAGGGAGGTAGGACTAAGGACATAATTCGTTGAATTTTATCGAGATTTGATTAAATGTAGGCAAAGCCTTGCAGAGAAAATCCGAGCTCGAGGAAAATTTGAATAGAAAAAAAAGGTCTCACACAACTGGAGAGCTCAAAAATCTAAATTTTTGATTTTTGAGTTCCAGTACTGCACAAAAGAAGGACGCTGTGGCGTCTAGAAAATGGAAACAAATTAAAATCGATTATTATCTTCCGATCGTGCAAGAGTATTCAATTCTTTAAAAAATTGTCGAAAATTCATTAAGTCGGCACCTATTTTTTTTAAATTCCAAGAAAATTCAAAATTAATTACATCGATTTCAGAGATTATTGAGTGACTGTGTAGACCACAAAGTACAATTTTCGCAAAAATCAATATTTTATAGCTTTTTCCCCTTTTTCCTATAACACTTCTCTTCATCTAAATGGGAAAACGTTATAAAATGGCGAATTTCTCGAGAAAATTGTGCTCCTTGGTCTACACAGTTGATAAATAATTTCTAAAATTGATTTGAGTAACTTTTGAATTTTTTGAAAATATTGGATTTTTAACCATTTTTAAAGAATTGAATGCTCTTGCGCAATCGAAATATAAATCCATCGATTTTGAATTTTTCAAATCTCGATGTATAAATACGTCTTTCTATTTTTATTTGAAAATAACTGGAGGAGTAGACATTATAATGGAAAGGGTACAACATTAGGTACATGATTTAATGATCATCGCCATCAAAGGCAAGAAATACCATTCATATGACGTAAAAAAAATGAAAAGAATAGAAATTTACTAGAATAAATTCAAAAAAAAACCTAATTATTAAATAATTCGTCCATCAGTGATTCGTTCAACTTTAGGTATCGATTAGTAAAGGATTTATTGGATGTAAATAAATATTTTTCTATCGTATTTGATCAAAAATAACTGGAGAATTAGGAATAATTTATAATAATCGAAAGAGGAAGGAGAAGGATCTGACAAGATAAGTAAAGGACTCATAAGCGCGATCAGGAATTACACAGGGGAGAGGCGAAATTTGAGAAAAAATGGAGAGAAGGTAAAGCTTCAATGGAAAAATTTAGTGATCTGTCATTTTACTTTTAATGGCTTAGTTATGAAATTTTCAAGCTATTTTTGGCGTTTTGATTGGATAAAAAATGGCACGAATTTGTCCCTAGTCTGCTGGCCGGAGTTTTTGAAAATTTTTTGCTACGTCATCGAAATAGCAGATTAGCCAATTTTTCATTGGATTTTGCCCTCTCCCACCTCATTTCAAATCTATGAGCCACTTTTTGGAAAAAGTTTGGTTGCGCTCATGCTCATCTATATTTTTCAAAATTATGAGAAAGAGAAAAGAGGAGGATTGAGGAGAGGAAGAGTGAATTAACAATATTGAAAGATTGCAAAGAAATTGTACCCAAGGTGTAAAATTACTGAATCAGCTGCTGGGAACATACTGACGGAAACGCTAAAGTTCAAACCAATTAGGTACATCTTGTAAATTTAACGTAGATTATTTTCCCTTCCTCAAATACCAATGAGTTCACTCGAAATTTTGAGTGATTCGAATATAAATTAGTGTGAATATTGCTACTCATAACGCTGATTTTAACATAGTTATCTATACTTTACCTTGACAGAATTTTGCCATGAAGGATTATAGGCGTACAGCAATTTTATAGCAGCTGTGCTATTATCTTCAAAGTATGATCCAGGCAATTCGGAGAAGTAACAATCAGTAATGAAGTAAGAATCTGAATTTCTTCTCACGCGCACTTTAGAATTTTTTCCATTGGTAAATAACGGCATGCCTTCAATGGTAGCCAAAGAATAAGGCCAAGGGGAATTGCGATAGAAGGCGTTCCAATCGTTGAAGTCACAAATCTTTTTGTAGTGGTAAAAAGCGACCTGCGAAGTTTAGTTTTCTATGTAAGTACCTACAGTTTATAATTTTTACAGCATTGTGCAGTTTTTAATGCAAAAAAAATTCACTTTATCAGAAGTTGATCCATTGTAACTGGTATTGATCTTCTGATATACTAAAGTATGCAAATCCTCCTGGTAATCATATTCTGTGAATAGGATTTTCTTTGCCTGTTCGTCGACTGCTATAGGTATTTGACTGTAAATATAAAACCACATTGCCTCTGATCCATCCATATTGGCCTTCACAATACCGTTGTAGCCATGTTCAGAATGAACGTAGAACATGAATCTGTTGATTACTTTATACTATGTACTTGAACAAAAATAGTTTGCCAGAGTAATGATACAAGGAGAACATTAATATTAATGTCTTACCCAAACATGGGAGCTAAAGCAACAAAGGTTATATGACAACAGTTTGTCACTTTGCAATTCTGACCTTTTTCACCACACACAAATAATGATCCATTGGATGTGTAGTAAATGTTACCAGTGATATAGTCTACCGCAATCGAAGTAACTGCCAAACCTTCAAATGAATTTCAATATTAAGATTGTTTAATATTACCTAAGCATTATAGTCCTAAATCCGTGTATGAGAAAAGTAATGTAAATATCTTATGACATGGATATGTTTAGGGGTAGGCGAGGGGGAGGGGTGGGGAAAATTTGAAAAGTGTTACAGTTACGTACCGTTTTCAGATCAAGTCATAATGACATTATGTTGGAGTTGAAAAAGAAAATTGGATCAAGTATCGATGACTTAATTATTTTTACTGTTGGAAAATTAATCAAATGAAAAAATTGGATGTAAAAATGTCAAAACTGAAAAAATTTAGAAAATAGTGAGGTGATTTCTAATTTATTGCCAATTGCCATTCTGTTTGATTTTTTGTAACGGTTTTGTGTTCCATTGATATGATGACATTTTGTTAAGACTAGGTATTGACAGTAGCGTAGCTAGGGAAAAATTTGATGTAAGCTGAGAGTTGATAAATTTATGCTATAATGATTCAAAAAAAAAAAATCGAGGGCTGTAGGGAGGGCAGTAATTTCTCATATAATTTGGAATACCATTTTGCATTAAAAAAACACGGGTCAAATTACTTTCTTCAATGAAATAATAAATTGTTGATTTTTTTCAGTTTTAATCCCTTGTAACTCTTTCAATTTTCAATTTTATTAAAAAATGAATATAACTTGTTTTATAGCTTATGAAATTGCAAATTAAATAAGTTATGTTCAAATTTTGATTTTAGTCAAAACTGAAAGAGTTATAAAGCTCCAAACATGGAAAAATCATAATTAAAACGTTCTGAAGCCAGCTTCCAACCACCCGCTACGAACGTTACCTTCCCCTTACTCTTCCATGCTGCGTAGCTCCATCTGCGCATGCGCAACCATAAACAAACCAACTATTTTGAAGCTGAATGCAGACAGCTTCGTTGCAACCAGGGCTGGAAGAACGCTGTGATTTTTTTGTCGTTCCTTGTTCTTTCGTTCCCAAAATAAACCTTCCATCTTATTTTCATCTGTTCTTTGTAATTACAGTAAATGACGTTCGTTCGTTCTTCTGTTCTTTGTTCTTTGCCTTAATCACGTTCTCCGTTCCCATTCCCGTTCTTCGTTCTCAGTTGAATATCATGCAAAATTTTGAACAAAATTCGAAAAGAAATGCATACAGGAGCACAAATTCATCAAAAACACACAGACACAAATGACACAATGCATAGGCACAATCACATATAAGACATAGAATGCACTTATAATCCATAAAGAGGGAGAAGTGACCATTAAACATATGATTTTGAGTTGATTTTACCATGATATTGAAGGAAAATGGGGAAAAAAGGAAGAACAAAGAACAATCAAGGATTTAGTGTTCTTCGTTCTTGTTCTTTAAGCCAAATTAAAGATTTGTCGTTCGTTCCCATTTGTTCTTTTCGGTAATTTTTCAATGTTTGTTCTTTCGTTCTTTAGTTCTTTCAAAAAAATGACTGTGTTCTTCGTTCTTCGTTCCCGTTCTTCGTTCGTTCTTCCAGCCCTGGTTGCAACGCGGGTTGCGATAAATTTACGTTTTTAGGTACTGGTTTTCTGATTTTCGCGAATAGATCTGAATTTGGAATTTAGACTTGCAATGAAAACATTTTTTTCTTTCCTTTTTCCAAAATTTTGATGTAAGCTGAGCTTACAAGCTTACTCGCTAGAATCGCCACTGGGTATTAATCAAGTGAATTGGCATTTTAATAAAAAGTCATGAAGTAGGGTATTTTTCGCGAAAAAATAAACTAAACTATAAAAATAGAACAAAATATTTTAAAATATTGCAAAAATTTAAAGAAAATAAATTGCGTTGACATTTTAATAAAAAATTATAAAGCAGACTGTGTTTTGAAAAAAAAAGAAAATATTTCAAAAAATAAGAAAAAAAACTTAAAAAAGTGTTTTAAAATGTTGAAAAAATAAGAAAAAAATAAAATTGAATAAAATATTTAGGTATATTAATTTTTCAATAAAAAGTTTTGAAGTTTTTTTTCTATTGCCTACTCTTCAAAGTGAGTAAGTTCAGGTAAAGTGTGTTAATTTTTTTTAACGCTGGAAGCTTCTGCTATTTTTTAGCGTTGAAAAAAAAGTAAAGCAATATTATACAGGGTCTATAAATGAACCGGGCAACGTCTGCGCGAAAATCCCTGCCTGAAAAAATGAAATTTCAGAGAAAGTTTATCAAGTGTAAAAAATCGTAATTTTGATGAATTAAATTTTTAATGATAAATTCATCACCCATTTGTCAATAATTGTAATTAATAAAAAAATTTAATTTCAAAGAATTGATAATTTTACGTTCGAGATGACGACATTCTGATGTTGAAAAAAAAGATTCATGTAATGTTATCATGTGGGCATTTCAGCTCTGTGAAGCGTATTTCACACTTTTACCTGCATATTTTATAAGATGACTCATCCCTTACATTAAACTTTGTCACTTTTTTAAATCTTACTTTCGCTTCGTTGCATACTACAACAATAATATCAGTGATGCAACGCAACAAAACAGGAAAAAATGGAAAGAAAAGAATGGGAATTTTTACGCAATCGTTGCCCGGTTCATTTATAGACCCTGTATAGTATTTCCAAAAAAGAAAAAAAAATATTGAGGAGCTCACCTGATGTTATTAATTCATCTTTTTGAGTTATGTTTGGATGAATTGAGACCCTGAATATAACGTTTTCCGATGTCGCATAATACATATAATCTTGAGCGGCAGTTAAGGCTGTGCAGTTGACTCCGTGCACAACTATACGTGTTTGGTTTGTAGTAAGGTTCATTGATTTTATTTCCCTTTCAGTCGAGTAAAATAGCATATTTCCATACGATTCTGATAATTAAAAACATAATGCAAAAAGGTGCTGATCCTTACAAATATAGATAATGATGATTATATAAGCTAGCCTAGACTGGTCCACCCATCCAGATATGAGACCAAGTCATGTGGTAGAAAGGACACTTTGTAGGAAGGACAACTGGTAGAAAAAAGCGAAAAAAAGGGGAAAATATTTTTGTTGCCAACCCATCACATTTAAAGACGAAAAAAATGTTGTAGAAAAATTACTTCATAAATTTGGTTTTTAAACAAACAAAATATGTACCTGAAAAGGTAAAAAAGGCACTTGGTAGAAAAGACAGATAGAAAAAAGAAAATGTACTTTTGTTGCTTACAGTTGTATTGAAAAATCATCTTTTAAAAAGCAAATGTAAATAATTAAGAACTGTTGAAATAGACATGTGGTAGAATATCATTAAAGTTTTGATGCTTATGTGTTAGACTAGTAATAAAAGTACCACTTCTCCTTTTTACCTTTCAATTTTCTAATTTCTACCGCTCGTCCATTTAGCTAGTTTTTGTATGCTCCATATAAAAATTTATAAATTTTCAATTTGAAGGTTGACAACTGAAATGTATTTCCATTTTTTCACTCTCTGTTCTACCAGTTGTCCTTTCTACCATTTCAGGTATTTCGTTTGTTTAAAATCCAATAATTTAGAAAGTAATTTTTCTACTGCATTTTATTAGTCATTTTAAAAATATCACATGGAGGCACCATTTTTTTGCGTTTTAAGCTTCTTTTTTTTCAATTTTACCCTTCCTTCTTTTGGACAATGTATTTTTATTCCTAGATCAGTCACACGATCATTTTTCAGGAAAAAAATATTTAGCTGCTGTTATTTGACTGTAATACCATTATTAAAGGTAGACCAATATGATGGCTCTTGATTGATAAGTCCATCCGCCCATTCAGGGAGTGCTGCATAGTACCTATAGATTTTGTCTCCTAGACAGGTGTATGTTAGAGTGGCATTTTCTGCTGATGGGCGTAGAATGCATAATCCTGGACAGGAAGCTTCTGCACAAGGATTTGATTGATTTTGCTATATGACAGATATAAGAAATCAAAAGGATCATAAGACAAGTATCTAGATTCTAGATTCCAACATATGTACTACAAGGCATTTACAATTTTTAAGGCTTGTCTTAGGCATATATTTTCCTATGTGAAGACTGATGGGCATTATACTGGGTTGATTCGAGTAACATTACAATTAACTATAAGTAAGTATGTACCACAAAAAACTTGCATCAAAATTACACTAAATTTTGAATGAGCACATCGAAGGTGCTTAGCGAAAGGGATATCATCTACATCAAATTCACTTGAAGATTGGATAAGTTTGGAAATTAAAGTGCCAATGATTTAAAAGTTATAAAAATTCAAAGTTGAAGAACTCTTCAGTTCAAACTATCAACATGACGTATGTATTTGACTAGGTACCTACTTATAGTTCGACTCTTATTCGGTTATAGGTGGGAGTTTTATCTCTATTCCGATTTCCACCTTTTATTTGTTCTCTTGTGTTCGAGAGTATTTCAATACATGAGTTGCTTGCTTGTTGGAATGTTGTCTTTCTTTGAGCCGATATGCTCGTATGTCATTATGATAGCAGAACGTTGGTTTGATTTTTAATGCACGTTTTAGCGCGAATTTTTTTTTGAAATGTACGTTTTTTTCGCGAATTTTTGAATTTTTGTGAATTATTATGGCGTATTCAACTTCGTCGCTGGTTCCGTTAGTAGCAGTGTTGTGAGAACGAAAAAGAACGGGAACGGAAACGGGAACCAAAAACAAAAATAACGCTATTTTTAGGATGAACGAAATCCGAACAAAAACCGAAACCTAAAAATGAAAGAACAAAATCAGAACCGAAAACTGGGAGCCAAAAATTTTGTTCTTTAGGTTCTAAACAGGAACAAAATAACCATAGTCTGAGAACACCAGGAACAGAACGGGAACTGAAAAAAATTCTGTTCTTTTCTGTTCTTTTCCGTTCTTTTCCAATTATGACGCGAAGAAATACTGAAGCCCACAAAAAATGCAATAAGGATTGAAAAACACCTATTTTTCAAATTGTTCCAGTATTTTTTGAAATAATCGAAATTACGACTGATTACTTATGCAATTTTGAATCCGTATGATGTGAAAAAATGTTCTGTATCACCCATCCCATAATTATTAACACTTTGTTTCAATCATCTATTCTTTCCATAAATCGCGGCTATTCGTGGACCTCAGTGACTATCCCACCCCTTGGTAGCTGACATCGAAATATTTTCACTTTAAAGAATTACGTCGTTTTTGGGTAGGTATCTTCAACTTCGTAATTTCGATTATTTCGAAAAATACTGGAAATACTTGAAAAATAGACGTTTTCACCCTTAATTTTTGGTAATAGAAATGAGCGATTTTCAAAAAAATGAACTTTTCTGATAGGAAATTACACGTAGAACATAATTGTTCATAACCATTTTTCAATTTTGAGGCTTATTGTTATTTGATGAGATATTCACGAAAAACCAGTTTTCAGCAAGCATTTATCCCTCTCGTGGGGGTTGCGGACGACTTTGGGGACATTATAGTATGGTTGTTGTTTAATGGACTATTATGAATTTATGAACAGTTTTCACGAAAAAAAAAAAATCGGGTGTGAATTTTTTCGGAGTTTGGTGTATTTTTTCTCTTATTTGCCTGGACTACTTATATATGGAAAATGGAAACTTATTTTTGGCGCTTTTGAAAAAAAAATTCAAATTTCTATTTTTTTCACCTCATTTTGCAAAATTTTTGTTGGGAATGGGGCCCATCAAAATTCATTCAAAAAAAGTCATCAATTGATGAGCTGTTGTTTCGACCCCCGTTGATGGTATGACAAAAATTTTTCAATTTTTGAAACAAATTAAAATTTTGGGTTTTGACGATTTTTTTGAAAAATTTTACATTTACTTCTATATTGTGATCGCACTTACTTACCACATTCATTCATCATTATTCTTATTTCTTATAATCTTTATTAAATTTTGGTGACAGTACAAAATCTAAAAATTTTAAAAAAACAACTAAACAAATAATGGTAAATTGAATGTGGAAAAAAAATTTGAAAAACTGGAAGAACAGAACAAAAAAGAACGGTTCGGGAACAGAAACCAAGAACCAAAAAAAGTGGAGAACCGAAACAGAACCGAAACAAAGATCCTAAAAACAACAAGAACAGAACCGAAACCAAAAACAGGAACGAAAATGCCAAGAACGAAACCCAAGAACCGAAACAGAGAACAATATTTTCTTTCAGAACAGAACCGAACGGAAACCAAATAATTCGGTTCTCACAACACTGGTTAGTAGTCCTAGATGGCTCTAACTTACAAGAATGGAGTTTTCGGGTAAAATTGGCCCTGCAAAGTCAAGGTTTGAGAGGCCACGTTGACGATCCCTTACCTGCTGCAGCTGACTAGAATGATAATTGGAAGAAAAATAACACCAATGCTATGAAGATCATCGTGGATAGAATAAATACAGAACAATTGTACCTGCTAATGTCCAAAACGACTGCTAAGGATATGATGGATGAATTTTTGCGACTCTATGGTCAAGGTAATGCTTTGGAAGCTGTTTATATTCGCCGAAAACTTGGTTGCTTAAAATTCAACGAATCTGATGATATTGTGGCTCATCTGAGCAAATTTGAAAGCTTAGCTAACCAACTCAAGCTGTGTAGCAAACCTCTTAGCCTAGATGATGAGATTGCCTACTTAATTAGTTCGTTTCCGCCTACTTATGACACTGTGGTTTCCTACTTCGAAGCTCTGCCTCAGGATCAGCAGACAATTACAGCTTTAAAGGCTAGGTATAAAAGTGAGCACCACAAGAATGTAAATCGAAGTGAAATGAAGGACAGCAACTCTACAGACTCTTCAGCATCGTTTTTAGCTGCAAATCGTGGTACTCAAAGTCGTGGACGCTCAAATTTTCGTAATTTTTCTCGCCAACCTGACCAACACCAAGGTTATCGCTCCAATGATGGGCAGAATCGTTCCTATGATAGGCGAAATCAGTATAATGGTCAAAATCGTTCGAATGATCGTTACTTAAATGATAGGCGTCCTCAAGATGATAGATATGGATCCAATTATCAACACAGATCATATGGGAGTCAATATCGAGATCAACGTGACCAGAATAGGCATCAAGGTCCAGATAGGTGTAATGCATTTCCACAACTTCCACCAGCGATCGCTAAAGCACCACTTTGCCGCCGTCTGATTGGCCGATCCCTATGCTCCATGCCTAGTGCGCGCAGGCGCGATAACCCTGTTATCAGCCGGTATTTCTCGCGCTTTGCTATCACCGCTATCCGCCAGATTGATGCAATTTTGTCAAATGCCAGTTAAAATATAAAAATAAGTATGCCCAAAAATGGATTTCATCCAAAGTGTAACAGAAGAAAATTTACCTGCCGAATTTAAAACGGTAATCGTATGCGAAAAATCCAAACCTCAAAGTGGTGAGTTCTATCTACGCTGTGCGATAACGAATATTGAAGAATGTATTGTAATGTAATGACTGGGTTTCGGCATTTTCGCAAAACACAAGCACACAGTGTACCAATTTCTTGGTGCTTTTACTCCTGTTTTCTAACTGATAAGTGTTCGTTATAGTTATTTTTGCATTTAAAATTTACCAAAGTTTTGGTTATTTCATTCCTGTATTCATTACCTAATTTGCCAAAAATTTGTTGTTCTATTCGTATGCCTTATTTTACCACAGTTTTGGTCGTTTTATTGTTGCGTTAATTATTGCAGTACGGACAGAATAAATTTTTGCATGTAAAGGGATCGTTTCGATATTTTTTTGGCTAAGTCGCTATCACAAATATTGTGGGAGGAGCGAGAGCGCAATGCGCATTGTAGGCAGCCAATTAGGAAGCGGCAAAGTGGTGCTTTAGCGATCACTGGTGGAAGTTGTGGAAATGCGTAATGATAATCCATGCTTCATCTGTAACAAACCTGGACACTTGGCTAAAAATTGTAATGCCTCAAATCGAAAAACTTTCTACACTGTGAGTCTACTTTCCAGTAATGATGTTGTATCAGATTCCTCAATCAAGTTCTATTTTGACTCTGGAGCCACAGACCACATGGTGTCAACGAAGTACCTGAAGTATTTGACAAACACTGAAGAATTTAATCAACCTCTTTTGGTCCAAACGTCAAAGAAGAATATTCAACTCACTTGTAAGCATTATGGAAATTTAAATGTTATTTTCAATGGTGTTTTATATATAATCGAGAATGTTTTGTGTATTGAAGAACTAGGTGCTAATTTACTATCCATTAATAGGTTAGATAGGAAAGGTTTTAAAATCCAAATTAAGGATAGTAGTATTGACGTTTTTGATCAAGGTAATTTGGTAATTTATGGAAAAATGCATGCTAATTTATATGAGGTTACTTTTGGCTTAGATAATAACACAGCCTCTGCCTATTTGTCGGATAATCATGCCTACTCGTTGACTAATTATACCTACTCGTTTAAGAATTCGAATAATCCGGAATTTAAATTATGGCATGAACGTTTTGGCCACGTAGATTATAATACTCTAAAAATTATGGAACAAAAAGAGGCTGTGACTGGTTTGGCTAATTTTTCTGGCAATTTTGATACAGTAAATAAATGTGAAACTTGTGTACTTGCAAAGCAATGTGAGTTACCTTACAAGAAGGTAAATGAAGATAGATCTCAAAGGCCACTCCAGTTAGTTCATTCTGATTTAGTATGTGTTGATAAAAAGAGTGTTGGTTTTTATGGAGAAAAATATATCCTCACGTTTATTGATGATTTTACCGGATTTAAAACTGCCTATTGTATCTCAAATAAAGGAGATGTCTTGAAAATGTTTAAGGAGTATGTGGCTTACGTGGAGAGTATTTCTGAATACAAAGTGAGTTCTATACGATGCGATAATGGAACTGAATACGTTAATGAAAATTTCAAGACTTTTTGTAGGGAACATGGTATTCACATGGCCACTGTTGATGCTTATTCGCCTCAGTTAAATTCCTGTGCAGAAAGAAACAATCGTACGATTTTAGATAGGGCTAGAGCCATGTTCATACAGTCGAATTTAGAAATCCGTTTTTGGCCTTTTGCTGTAGAAGCAGCATGTTTTGTATTGAATAGGACATTGGTAGGTAATAATCATGTGACACCTATTGAAAAATTAACCAATAAGAAACCAGATGTGACTAGAGTAAGAATTTTTGGGTTTATTGCGTATCGATTTATTCCGAAACAATTCCGAGGGAAGTTTAATCACAAGAGTGAAAAAAGTATCATGATAGGTTACTCAGCAACTGGATATAGGCTCTGGGTACCAGGTAGTGGAAAGATTTTCTCATCTAGAAATGTGACGTTTAATGAAAGTAAGAATATTGCAGATTGGAAACCTGAAGATTGTAGAAAAAAGGATGAGAAATTTTTTGAGATAATTTGTGGCGAGAATCTAGTTCAAGTTGAGGTACCAGTGGTAAGAGAGCCGGAGAATTGTGAAGTGGAAAACAGGCTACTTGAAGTTGTAAATAGGCAACCTGAAGTTGAAGATAGGCAATTTGAGATTGAAAATAGGTCAAAATCGAGTCGAGTGAAGACAGTGCCTAAATATTTTAGTGATTATGTAGTGAGTAGTTATATGGCAGAAATAGGTATTCAGTGTCCTAAAACCTATCAAGAGGCGATAACGAGTGAACATTCTGAGGAATGGAAGAAGGCGATGGATAGGGAGCATGGATCGATGATTGATAATGATGCTTGGACTGTGGTTGATATTGAGGAGGCTGAAGATGGTGAGAAAGTTTCAAGTGGTTGGATTTTTACGATAAAAGAGAAAAATGGAGAAACAATTTTTAAAGCGAGGATTGTAGCGAGAGGTAATATGCTGGAGGAATAGGGTGATGTATTTGCACCTGTAGCAAAAGCTACAACTTTTCGAACTTTGGTATCAGTCGCGAATTCTTGTGGAATGAAAGTTCGATTTTTTGATATCAACACTGCTTATCTTTATTCTGAGATCGACAAAACTAGAAAAATTTATATGACGTTACCAAGTGGTTATAGGGAATCTGGTAAAATTGGGAGGTTAAATAAGTCTGTATATGGTTTACCTAAAAGTCCAAAAGAATGGAATTCTCACATTCATAAATTTTTATTATCGTTGGGTTTTGTTAGGTCAAAATATGATTAGTGTCTATATATTCGAGTTCAAAATGGGAAACATACTTATGCGTTAATTTATGTCGACGATTTCTTCATTATGTCAGATTGTGAGGAAGAGCTGGACGAGTTTGAGGAAGAAATTAGTAATAGGTTCAAGGTCACTCGCTTGTCTGGTTCAAAATTTTTAGGCGTTAATATCGAATGGGGAGAAAGTACTGTTTCTTTGTCTCAGTCTGCCTATATTGAAAGTGTTTTGAAAAAATTCCAAATGTCTGAGTGTAAACCAAAGAGAACGCCTATGGAAACTGGTTTAAAAGTAGTTGTTGAGGGTAAACCTCATACCAATAAACCTTATCGTGAGCTAATCGGATGTCTCAGCTATATTGCAAATATGACTAGACCAGATATTCTGTATGCTGTCAATTTTCTAAGTCAATTTCAGAATACTCCGACTGAAGAAGTTTATAGTTATGCAAATCGTGTACTCAGGTATTTAAAAGGTACTATTGATATGAAACTGGTTTATGGTCGAATGAAAAAGTCTTATATAGGCATTTCTGGGTATGCAGATGCTGATTTTGGCAGTGATGTATCTGATAGGAAGTCTAGATCAGGTTATTTATTCATGATTGGAGGGGAATTTGAAAATAATCAGGTAGTAAAAGGTGACATTGTATCCTGGTCATCTACAAAGCAAAAGACCGTATCATTATCGTCTAGTGAAGCTGAATATATTTCGTTATCTACCTCTGCGATCTAAGGTATTTGGTTATCAAATTTGGCTAGAGATATTGGGGTTAATACTGAGGTTGTAAAATTATTCGAGGATAACCAAAATGCCGTATAACTGTGATAATAATAAAAGATCTAAGCATATCGATGTAAAATATAGATTTATAAACGATGAAATTGAAAAAGGAACAATTTCTGTACATTTTGTTCCATCTAGTAATCAAATCGCTGATATATTTACGAAACCCCTCGATTTTGTATCGTTTTGTAAGCATAGAACATCATTAGGCTTAGTGTAAATTTCGTTTTTATTCTAGTATTCGACTTGTAGGTACCGATTTTATATATTTCTTGTACAATGTTCGTTTTAGATGTACTATTGTTGTTAGATTGTAATTTTTAGAAAAAAAAATGTAGAGAAATATCAACATGACGTATGTATTTGACTAGGTACCTACTTATAGTTCGACTCGTATTCGGTTATCGGTGGGAGTTTTATCTCGATTCCGATTTCCACCTTTTATTTGTTCTCTTGTGTTTGAGAGTATTTCAATACATGAGTTGCTTGCTTGTTGGAATGTTGTCTTTCTTTGAGCCGATATGCTCGTATGTCATTACAAACCCTGCATAATTTTTTTTTATCACTGTGGGACTATACTTACCATCATCTTCCACATGCAATGGCAGAGAGAAGATTACACCTCACAGTGCACTACTTCTTAGTAATTCTCTATACCTACTTTACCTTGATTGAATTTTGCCACAAAGGATTGTAGGCATACAGTAGTTTTATAGTGGTTGCTGCTGAGCTATTATCTTCAAAATATGCTGACTCGCGCCATCTGATGTAGCTGCAATGTAGATCATTGAAGCGAGAGTCTGAATTACTTCTCACGTTCACTTTAGAATTCCATCCATTGGTATATAATGACATGCCTTCAATGGTAGATAAGGAATAAGGGAGTGCATGATGTGCATATTTACAAATTGTAATGCTGTCAAATGAGGGCTGCAAAATTTTCCATGTTAGTAAATGCAGTACATCATTTTTACCGCATTCATAGCAACATTGTGTAATTTCCAGCTCAAGAAAAAAATGTACACCTTATTGAAACTACTATTGAACTTCCGATGTTCCAGTGTGTATTTTTGGTTATCGTAATCCAGGGTTATAAGTACCTACAATTCTCATTGTCTGTTCATCTACTGCTATAGGTATGTCAGTGTACCGATGAAACAACATTACATCCGATCCATCCATATTGGCCTGTACAATGCTGCTGTAGCCATATTCAGTTTGAACATAGAACATGGATCTGTTGATTATTTTATACTGTGTGAATAAACAAAAATATTCTGCCAGAGTATATGATACTAGGAGTACATTAATATTAATATCCTACCCAAACATGGGAGCTAAAGCAACAAAGGTAATATTACAACTTAGTAGTTACTTATTCGTCATTCCATTCTATTTCTGAACGCATTACTCACCTCGATGGCGTCGATTTTGTTTTAAATTGTAATTGTAAATTGTAATGTACCTAAATTCAATCATTACTTTTCTATTATTAATTCAACTCGTTTTCGTTAGTCGTATGACGGTATGAAATATCGGATTTGAGTTTCGTCCGTTTATTCGAGCTTTGCGTTATTGTGTATAAAAACTGTAAGTATTTGCCGATGCACTTCCCCAATCTAATATTTCTTTCAATGAATTGTATTATTCTTTGTGTTTGTTCTTGAAATACCGCACAACATTTTTTTATTCGAAATGTATTAGTTACCTACTGGTGTTTTTTTTTCAGTCGTTGAACGGTCGTCTTTGTGAAGTTAGAAGGAACGGTAATCATATGATCGTAAATGGAAAGCGTCAGAATCGAATGACATGATCCTGTTGAGAAGATCGAGATACAAATTACGATTCTGATTCAGACTAGGTACAATTTTACGCCGAGTTGAACAGGTAAGAAGTTACGAAACAATTTAATTTTCACTATTTAGTTCATTTCAATGCATCGATAGTTAAGTACTTAATTTTAGTATATTTTTCGTTTCAGCGTGTGATTATTGCAGAATGATCAAATTCGAAGCGGAAACGTCGGCGCGACTCTTAGCATCGGTCAACGAAAGCCAAATTCATTACTCCAGGTATGTAATTGTCTTAGTCTTATTTGATATAGGTAACTATGAAATCTTTAGGTTGATTTAGGCGTTATAATTTGAAAAAGAATACCTATTGCTTCGACTTGAATTTTTTATTCTCAGAAATTTTTCAATTAATGTATAGAATCCCTCCTCCCATCGCTGTGTATCAATAATCTGAAAGAAGTTTATTTGCAATGAACGTATTTTCCTGAAATTTATTCTGAGAAACCGTTGAGTAAAAAATTAACAGTTGAAAAAAAATTAGAACTCTGGTACAATTATTTCTCACTTTTTGCTTAGAATTTACTTTTTCCGAAAAATACTTACCATTTATGCTGAATTTGATTAGTTGTTATCCTCTCTTTACGCCGGCTGCCAAAAATTTGTATTCCCATTTTTCTTTTTCACATTTCTAGCTTCCAGCTGAACGAGTTTTTATTTATTTTCATCGTTTCGTATTTTTGGCCTGGTTTTGATTACGTTTGCGATTTTATTTCACTGTTGGAATCTCATTTGGTGATTGTAATAAAGCTTCTCGTTTCATGAATTTTCCATTGACGAATATTGAAATTCGTTTCTACCAAAATTGTGTATTTTATTCCTTAGTTAAAAATTATGATTCGTAATAATGTTAATTTATAACTTTTTTTACTTTCAGATTTTCCGAAGTTTCGTCACTTTCAAGCCTTTGAATTGATACTGGACTACTCGATCGATCGATTGCAATAATACCAGTAATGATTGTATGAATGAGCCGAAATTTTACGATCCTGATTGGAAGCAATAGGTACAAGAAACAGTTGCTGCATAACGCGGATAACGAATTGTATAAATTCGTCTGATAATGAAAATAATGCTCGGTGATCGTTCATAGAAGTTATGTGACGAATGGAAATCTTATCTTGAAATCTGAAACTGCAGCCAAGTGGTGAGTAGATACAAATAATTGAATTGAACATAAATAAATAAAATGTGTGCCGGTGATTATGATTAGACTATGCATGCTTGGCTCTAAAAAGAAACGAACAGAAAAGATAATGGGAGGGGGAGGTCGATATTTGAACTAATTCAAAATCATAACCTTGGAGTTTTTTCAAAAAAAAAAAATTAGGACTGAATTTTCTCAAAAAAGCTTGAGTTTAGAAAAAAGTTGTTTCAACTTCGGAATTTTATTTAATTCGACGGATTCTTGTTTCAACTTGAACAGGTTGAAAAAATGTGTTTTATTTAATTTCTTTTTTCTTCTTTGACGTGTTTTCAATATGAACGTAAGGGGTTGTTGGGTTGAAAAAAAATTCAGAACTTTTTTTTCGATTTTTTGAATCCAAATCGTTCGAATATTATTTGATTCGTATTTTTTAATTTTTTTATTGAACTAAATTTGCCAAGTATGCCTGGGTGAAGCTGCAAATCACTCGAATGCAATTTACCTACCTAGCTAACAATTGAAATTTCGTGCTGTCTATTTCTTTCACTTTTTAAAAAAATACCTACGATTTTCTGAATTTGATTGGTTGTATTTGTATTTTCTCTCCCCTGATTGCGAAAAATTGGCAATCCTGTGTTTTCTTTTCTCATTTTTCTTGCTTCCAATTTTAAAAATCTTGTGGGCGTCTTTACTTCGCATACCTGGCATTGTTTCCACATTTATTGGCGTTTGAATTTGAGTAAGACGTGTAGGTAGTGTAATGGGATGACGAAAATTGATTCATTTTGAACATTATTCTCGTGTTTTTATTTTACAAATATTTTTCATTGACGTAGAGAATACATCTGTTCATATTTTGAATAATTACTTTACAGCTCCTGATTTCGAACGACGCAACCTCAAGATTTTTTTTTAGTTATTGTATATTATAATTACTTGTATTTTAAGTTTGTAATGTTAACCTATGTTACTTAATGTAGATTTTAAGATGAGCTCCCCTCCCCCTCTAGATGCTTGATATAAATTGGGATATTATTTTTTGGTCCGGTACTTAGGTTGTCCACCGAATAATTCGAGGTCGCGTGTTCTAATCGCCATCAAAATGCAGAAGCTGATTGATGCCAGTGTTTGGAAAATTTAAGTAGGTTTAAGGCACCAGTACCGTCTAATTTTGCAGGGCTTTTTTGGGGGTATTTTTCGTATGTTCTGTGGTTAGACGTGATCTTGAAGCATGCGTTAGCTAGGGGATGGGAAAAAAATTAAGGCGCAGCGCCGATGTCGGTATGTGTGTGAACCTGGAAACCTCACGACATCGGAAAAGACCCGGAGTTTTTTACGATGCCTGGTGCGATCGTACCGAGAATACCTTGGAACGAGGAAACTCTTCTTTGGCTCGGGTTGCGCGGCATGCCAGGGCCGTATTTAGCGAAGGGTATTGAGGGGCTGTCAGCATGGCATGAATTAATTATGATTAAAGGTCGTTAGAATCGCTGGTCAAAAGTTCATTTCACACAGAGGGGTATTTTTAGAGTTAACGTGGGATAGGTGGGCTGAAATTTGGGATTTTTTCAGTTTTTTATAGTAGTGATATGTTTTTAGTAAGGTTTTTTTTTTTGTTGACAAAAAGCTAGTTAGGTAGATGATTAACGTCTGCATTTGACGGGGATTAGCTGCGGCGATTTTCGAATCAAACCTCGATGTTTTTAGGTTTTATTAATAAGCTCGTTGGGACCTCCGGGTAAGTATTTATTATTTATGTAATTGTGTTTTGCTGTATTGTTTACTTTTTAAGACTGTGATAACCGATCACGGTTTTTTTAACTGTCGAGCGGCCGGCAGTGTTTTTTTAACCCAGAGACTAGTTTGTTGTGGTTTTTTTTGTCGCCGCTGTGTATAATATAAAATTTGGGTTTGGTTCTTGTTATTTGTCGCCATCGAGTGGTTTTCGATTAACCATTATTAAGATGGCGGTTATCTGTTACCCATTTTCAATAGCAGTGAAAATATTAACAACGAATCGCGTATTTGGATAATTAGATCGGCGATATTGAATGTAGCGAGGTACAGAATACCAATTAGTCTTGGGAAATGCAACCAGTCTCTCGATATTTGTTCGTTTTTTGTGATACGTTATGTCAATTTGTTGAATTACTTAACTGACCTTGAATTTTTGTCAGATGTCTATATTTAAACGAAATTTATTCTTAGGGTTTTGATTGGTTTGGCAATTTAGCGCAGGTAGATGTCATTTCATTGATCATTACATGTTCTAGGTTAATTTTCTGTCTGCAAATAACAAAATTAGGCCCCCTCCTGTAGATTGAAATTTCAGTACCGCATTGGATGGTCATTTCGCCAAATTTGGCGATTTTTCGAATATCTTGCTGCTGAACTACATTCAATTTTCAAGTTTAATGTGCAGAAAAAGTGTCGAACACGACAATGATTACACTCACTGATTTAAAAAAATTGGAAGATTATCGAATTACTATTGAAAATTAAATTCGCCGAAGAAAACAGTGAATCAAAAACAAGGATGCATACACGTAATAAAAAATATGTGTTTATTTCAATGTGCATCAAAAATGCCTTTTTACACGCGATAGGCAACTTAAATAACAAAATGATGAAGTTAGACATACATGCAGCGCTATCTATTGACACATGTATATTTAAAAACAGAAAATTCATTCGATTCGCAGAGGTACCTGAATAATTGTTCCTTATTTCGCCAATGCTGTTTTTTCGACTCTTAAATGTGTTTTGGATTGCCTATCGTAATATTTGCAGGAAATTTTAATTGCTCTATTAATAGATTGCTGCTAAAACGAAATTGAAATTAATTATTGTCAACGTCCTAATAGCGGTTTCTAGGTTCGGGGAATTTGATGGTGATATCTGATATCGTTTTGAAAATGATTGACACATACAGGGTGTTCCATGAATCGTCTGCTAAAGATATTTTTTTGGATATAACCGGGTACGGCGCGGCGGGTACCACTAAAAAAAAACCTTGAGATGAACATATTGCCTAACTTGAGGGTTTCAGGGGCAAATGCTACTTCTAAAAAAATTACGTCAAAAAATTTTTTTAACCGTGGGAATGGATAGTACTTTAAAAACTGAACAAATTTTCACTATATGACTTGTTGCCTAACTTGAAAATTGAAGGGGCTACAAATTTTTTTTTCTGATAAACTAATTAAAGGAATGGATAGAAACAGAAAAAATTTTGTTCTGTACACTTTTTGCCTAACATCAAAAATGAAGGGACCAAGGGTCATTTAAAATTGGGAAAATTCGAAAAATTTTTGAAGCCCACGTATTTTGCGCGAGCCGTAGCCCCTTCATTTTCGACGTTAGGCATAAAGTGCACAGAACAAAATTTCTTCAGTTTTCAACGTACTACCCATTCCCTTGATTAGTTGATTTTTTAAAAATTGTTTTTGAAAAAAAATTTTGTAGCCCCTTCAATTTTTGAGTTAGGCAAAAAGTCATATAGTGAAAATTTGTTCAGTTTTCAAAATACTATCCATTCCCATGGTCAAAAAAAATTTTTGACGTGATTTTTTTAGAAGCAGCATTTGCTCCTTAAATTCTTAAGATAGGCAACATGTTCATCTCAAGGTTTTTTTTAGTGGTACCCGGTTATATCCAAAAAAATATGTTTGGCAGACGATTCATGGAACACCCTGTATGTAGACGAACGTAAAATAATGTATTTTTTCAATTGTCGAAATATTTTGGTAACAAGCATTGAAACGAATTCTTTACCAAACAGGGTTCCGTTTGAGATTGGAAAATTTTCGTATTTTAGCATCTCGAGGTACGAGTTTGAAATTTTTTTCGAAAAATGAAATAGAAGCTCCGGAAGAGGGCAAAATTTAGAATTTCGATTTTCATCCTTTTGATTAGAATAGAATGTAAATCAATGGAAATATTCCAGTTTAATAATCTACATTCCATAAACATGCAACGGCTAAAAAATGCATTTCCCTAGTATCAGATTTCCACATTTCCCCAAGTTACACAAACACTGAAGAATAAATGAATAAAAATGTGTAAACAATGGACAACCTTACACTGATAATTCACCGCATTGAATTATTAACTGGAAAAAAGGGAAGATTAGGAAGGTCGATGAAAAAAAATTTCAAAATTTAAAATTAAAAAATAACTACTTACTCATTTGCAATGAACCATTTTAATTTTTTCGAAAAAAGTACAAGGTAGATTTGAAAATTTAAATGAAGGGTATAACATGAGTAAATTAAATTTGTCAATTAACAGATACATAGATACGAAGGGGGAGGGGAGTCGATGAAATTGAATTTCAATTACGAATACGTGATTAACTACACTGAAAGCACATTTTGACGTGAGAATGATCGTAAAAATTGACATTTACTGGACGGACAAGACAAAAAACTGAACTGAGAAAGTGCAAATTAAAAATTCACAGTTGAAAAAAATACATACATGAATGGTAGGTAAATAACAATCTGAATTAGTTGAATATACCTAACAACAATTTTCTCAAGTTGTTTAAATGTAAAAAAAAAAAACATGTTACAATAATAAAATACGAAAATAAATATAAGAAGGGTGATTTTATGAAAATTTCAAATTGATCAAACATTATAATCGCTAGATATTTACATATTAAAAGTAAAGAAAACGATTTTTGGACACTACCATCATTTCTTCGCGCGGTGTCACATACATCCTCTCGATCCAGCCACCGCACCATTCAACTACCTTTAATTTCCGGGATTGGGCTGTTGAACCGGCTTCCTTTTTGGATTTCCTGTAAGTTGAAAAATGAATATTTTGTGAGTACGTGTCATTTTTGATATCACAAATCACAATGATCTTTACAAATTTTTACAAAGAAGGGAGGCGAACATTTAGAGTGCCATTTGAGATTGGGGAGGGACCTAATTCAAATTTTAGAAACTGTTGGGAAATTTTTCCGTTTTTCTGGACAAAATTGGACTAAAATTTGAAAAAATAGAAAACGGAAAGTTTCGAAGAAAATTTAGGTAAAATAGAGGCATTGAGTTGAAAATAAATCCTTATTACGTGTTTTTTGATAATTTCTCACGTTCTTTTTTTCGAAATTTCTCAATAATTCCTCAAACTGTTAAATTCCTCGGCAAATTCCTTAAAATTGGGGAAAATGCCTTAAAGTTGAAGAATTTCGAGGTTAGGGAAAAATTGTAATTATTTTTTTGAGAAATTTAACAGTTTGAAGAACATTTAAGGAATTTTGAAAAAAATATGAAAAATTAGAAAAAAAACACAATTTTTTCTAAATTTTCTTCAAAACTTTCGCAATGTGTCCTATTTTTTCAAATTTTTGTGTTGCCCATAACAAATTACATAGGTAAAATTTTTATTAACCTTTAGACGAAAAATTTTGCACTATAGTTCGATTATAGTCTAGGTTGTGGTAACGTTCCTTAATGTGTTCAATGTTTAAAGTACTTACGAAAAATTTCCAATCAGTTTTTTTAATTTTTAAGCCTTCTCCAATTTTTTTGGTAGGCTACTTACTTTTTGTAATGTTTTTACTTTTCAATTTTTTCGGGCGATTTTTTTTTTTATACCTACGCATTTTACCAAGTTTTTAATAAGGTATGCTTTTTCAATTTTGTTTCAGATTTTCAGGCAGTTTCTAATGGAAATGAATAAGAGCTGGTGATATTACGTTCACATCCGAAGGTTTTCCTCGAGATAAGTGAGTAATTCGCCCTTACTGTTTTCTATAATCTTACGTGTTCAAAAATAATAGCCTATGTAATTGTTTCTTGAAATTCAATGTTTTTAAGAAGTGTTAAAATTCAATTTTTTGAGTTGAATTTTTCATTTTTGAAACCATCTTGAATTTTGTATGTAGAGCTATCATTTTTTCAATTTTTTCAATCAATTTATTATTTTTTAAATTCCTTTTTATATTTTTCAGGTTTAGAAGAATTTTCCAAGTTGAAATCTGCTAAAAAGTGTTTAAGAGTACGAAGTGCCTAGTTATATTCGTTTATTTATTGGTGAGTATTTTTTACAATTTTTTAAAAACTTATTTCACTTAGATACGTTAATTTTTGAACAATAATATCTACGTTTCATTATTCCTTAATTTTCGGTCGAGGTACGTTGAGAATTTTTTGCATGAATTGCATGGTGAGAAAGAAGTTAGATTTGAAAAGTACCTAGACCTGCGTCCCAAAACTGCTGCTTGAATGCAACTTATTTTTATCGTAATTTGTATGCTTTTAAGCGTAGTTTTTCTGGGCGATATTTCATAATTTTTTAAAATTAAGATATTGAAACAAGAAAATGGCTTGCATGGTGTATTAATTATTTTTTATTGAAATTAATACAACATGAATATTTTTATTCAACATTTTTCTTAGTTTTAGTTCATTAACGAGCATTCTTCCCCTACGTTGAAAAATGTTGAGAAAAAAATTGTGAGGAAGAAATTTCAGACTTGAAAAATTTACATTAAAAAATTTTGAGAGAAGAATTTTGAGGAAAAAATTCCAGACTGGAAAAATAAAAAAGGCCCCTAAACGGGAGTCAAGATCCGGATCTTGCTCCAACTCCTAGTCGCACGTCCACGTCGTAGGGGCTGGGACCTCACCGAACTCACTCGCGAGTTCGGTGTGCTGACGCGACAGGGGGGCTGCTGGAAACTTATTTTCCAGTATGCTGCTTTGTGTGTTCGAAAATTTTGGTGATTTTGATTTAGGCGGGGAAGGGACAGAAAAATTGAATTTTGGCTTGGGGTAGTCTGCTGTACAGGTAAGTTACGGATAGGAGCCTCATGCAGGGTCACCCTAATACTTGGTATCGGGTTACCCTCCATGAATCGGTCCGGTGAGTGAATTTTGCAACGTCATCGGTACCTGCTGCGGATGTAGCTGGAATGCAGAACTCATCGATGTGGGTGCCTTTGCCGGTGGATTTTTCTCTCGCTGAATCAGGGCTTTGGCTTAATGGTAGTTGTAGGTATTTCTTATGACTTGCGTAATGCGCGAAATCTTGTGCCTTTGCTGAGGGTCATTGATCCCCATATCTACCTTTGCAAATCCGGGATGGAGGGCATTACGTGGCTCGTTGCGCAATCAGGTGTCTGGTCTTTTTATCAGCGTTGAGCAAAACCTGAAGATGGTCTGACCCGGACGGTCTTTTTAGTATCTTAAAAAAACAACTTTCACTTTCTATTTTAGAAATTTCAAATGAAAGTGAAAGTTCCAAAATAGAAAGTGAAAGTTGTTTTTTTAAGATACTAAAAAGACCGTCCGGGTCAGACCATCTTCAGGTTTTGCTCAACGCTGATAAAAAGACCAGACACCTGATTGCGCAACGAGCCACGTAATGCCCTCCATCCCGGATTTGCAAAGGTAGATATGGGAATCAATGACCCTCAGCAAAGGCACAAGATTTCGCGCATTACGCAAGTCATAAGAAATACCTACAACTACCATGACAATGCCCTGATTCAGCGAGAGAAAAATCCACCGGCAAAGGCACCCACATCGATAAGTTCTGCATTTCAACTACATCTGCAGCAGGTACCGATGACGTTGCAAAATTTACTCGCCGGACCCATTCATGGAGGGTAACCCGATACCAAGTATTAGGGTGACCCTGCATGAGGTGACTCCTATCCGCAACTTACCTGTACAGCAGACTACCCCATATCCAAAATTACCAAATTTTGTTCCCCCATGGCCCAAATTACCGTAATTTTTTAAATACCTAAGCAGCATGCCGAAGCAAGCCCCCCCTGTCGCGTTAGCACGCCGAACTTACGAGCAAGTTCGGCGAGGTCCCAGCCCCCACGACGTGGACGTGCGACTAGGAGTTGAAGCAAGAAACGGATCTTGCTCCCATTTAGGGGCCTTAAATTCGTAAATTAATTCACCCATTTTTGCAGTAGGTGTCATACTTGAACCATTTATTATTAGGAAAATTTTCAATTAGTTTTTATGCTTAAATCTGAAAACAAGATTGAAAAAGTAAAAACCACAAGACAGTCAAACCTGGAACTCGAATACCTTCATGACGTCATTACTCATACCGCTGAATGTCGTTTCGACTTTTTTTTTCAAAGTCCAGATTATTTTACGTAATTTTAAATAGTTTAGAATTTTCTGAAAAAGTTTTCCAGCTCCAAATTTTTTCCTCGTAATTTTTTTCTCAGAATTTTCTCAACTGAAATTTTTCTCTGATGTTATTTTTCCACAGCCGAATTTTTTTCTGACGTAATTTTTCCACAACCAAAGTTTTTCTGAGGAATTTTTCCATTATTGAACTTACATCTTTTTTGAAAAGAATGACTTCTGTTTGATTGACGTCGTAAAAATTTTATTTTCTCGCAATTTTCACATCTGAAATTTTTCCACGTCCAATCATAATTTTTTCAACTCGGATTTTTTTCCTCAAAATTTTTATGGCGTCAATCAAACAGAAATCATTCTTTTCAAAAAAGATGTAAGTTCAACGATGGAAAAATTCTTCAGAAAAAAATTTCAGTGGAGAAAATTACATACGTCAGAAATATTTCATTTGAGAAAATTCTGAGAAAAAAATTTGGAGCTGGAAAACTTCTTCAAAAAATACAATTCTAAACTGTTTAAAACTGACGTAAAATATTCAACGACATTCAGCAGTATGAGTAGTGACGTCATGAAGGTATTCGAGTTCCAGGTTTGACTGTCTTGAGTAAAAACCTACCTAAGTAGATATGTACTCGGACCTAATTTACATAGAAACAGATAACACAAGTCGACACAATTTTTGTGTTTGGGTTCCGATTGCGAAATTTGGGTTGCTTTTATGTATCTAATGAAGGGAAAAATATTTTTTTTGTCCAAAGTTTGCTTTGGGGGGTGGGGAAGCCAAAAATGTGATTTTTCAAGAACAATACACACGGATTTGAGAAAAATTTGAAAAAAAATATTTTTTTGGTCCAATCTTATAGAAAATTTTACGCTGAATCGAATGCCGCAAACCGCAGACCTCTATCTCTTTTAGAAAAAAAGTTACGGTTAAAACTTTCCTAAATTATGTGAAAAAATCACATTTTTTTTCGCCTTGCTCACCGAAAAGTGAGATTTCTGAGAAATCTAAGCGTTCTACGACCATAATGACCATGAACAAAGTTGTAGAGAATTAAATTTCCTATCGGATAAGTGCATTCAGATTTTTCCGCGAGGCGTAGTTTTTGAGATATTTTCGAGTAAAGTTGAACATTAGTTGAGGCAATTGAGAAAAAAAGAGAAATGAAGCAATTTTTGGCTGTCAAAAGTGTTACAGCGAAAAATTGTGGGAGGTCGTGGTAACTCTAAAGGTTAGTCACCTTCCACAATTTTTCGATGTAACACTTTTGACAGCCAAAAATTGCTTCATTTCTCTTTTTTTCTCAATTGCCTCAACTAATGTTCAACTTTACTCGAAAATATCTCGAAAACTACGCCTCCCGGAAAAATCTGAATGCACCTATCCGATAGAAAATTTAATTCTCTACAACTTTGTTCAAGGTCATTATGGTCGTAGAACGCTTAGATTTCTCAGAAATCTCACTTTTCGGTGAGCAAGGCGAAAAAAATGCGATTTTTTTCACATAATTTAGGAAAGTTTTAACCGTAACTTTTTTTCTAAAAGAAATAGAGGTCTGCGGTTAGCGGCATTCGATTCAGCGTAAAATTTTCTATAAGATTGGACCAAAAAAAGAATTGAAGTTGAAACGAACTTAAGTTAAATCAAGGGAAGAAAATGGTATGCCACAATGAGAATTGCATTCTTGAAATGAATTTTGAACAAGTTTTGAACGAAAAATTAAATCATGTATCGCGATTGGAATTAAAAAATTATGAAATTGAAATACTTATCACTTTTTAAAGACTTCTTATAAATAAATAAAAAAATGGTGAAATTAAAACTGAAAAATTGAAAAATAAAGCAACTTACGTAATTTTCATGATGGAATTTTTGATCTACCTACATATGTACAGAACATACGTAATTCTTCTAATCTGCTTGCCAAGACGGTACTTATTCACATATCTGAAAAAAATTAAATTAACCCCGTAAAAATTGTGAAATCACAGAATTAAAAACATTTAAATTGTGGACAAGGAAAAGACGAACCCTTCGGAAATTTTTCAACAATAAAAGAAATTACGGCCAGGTTTAAAAAAGTTCATCATTTAATAGATTTTTTTATAAAAAAATAACTCGAGTAAATTTAAACTGAAAAATAAAATAAATAAAGCAACTTACGTAATTTTCATTATGATTTTTTTTAATTTCTGTACGTAATTTTTCCAATCTGGGTGCCAAGACGGATAATTCTTCGAAAATCTGAAAAAAATAAAATTGCGAAAATCCGCTCTAGAAATGGCCGGATTGAAAAACCGACGCCGGATTCGTGTTCAGCGGCCTCGAATTAGCCTCCTCGAATTAGCCTATGGCCGAATTTCAAGCGCGATCCGCGGATAAAAATTTTCCTCTTCTCAAAAAGCTC